>LNAC01000614.1:490526-500533 GCA_002007465.1 Ailurus styani
ATGCCTCCCCCTGCCCACACACTCTCACACCGCACGCCACGCTCACACTCACATGCCCAACAAAGAACTCACACCCACACCACCGTCGGCTTCCCAGACACCCACACTCGTGCCCCGACGGGCGGACCTGCCACACGCAGTCCAAACGCTCGCACGCAGACCCACTCAGCCACACGTGCTCCCGCCCCGACCAGCACACACAGCTGCACACGCATCCCCACCGCCCCCGGGCCACTACCCACAACCACACGCACGGCCCCGGGCACACACACGTACGGCATTGCCACAGTCAGACACCAAAACGGACATGCCCCCGCACACACTCACACTCCCACCCCCACACGGACAACCCACAGTCACCATCCCCGACACCCACAGGCACACAGGCCCCACACGCCCACACACCACACCCGCACTGGCACCACCGCCCTGCCCGGCCCGGACCACGGCTCCTCGGCGCTTCTGGAACCCGGGGCTCACGGATGTCGCCCTCACGCTGCCACCACGTGTGCTTGGCGAGGACCCAGCAGGGAAGGCTTGGGTCGGGGGAGGCAGGAGGTGGCCGTGGGTGGGCTGAGGGCGGGGCGAGGAGCTGGATCCCGACAGGGTGTGAGCGGTCTGAGGCTGGCAGGGGTGCGGGTGTAAAACCCTCAGCGTTAGCGGGACCAGCCCGGTTTTCCTGCTCACGAGCACGCCGGCGGGGCTTCCCGGCAGCGCGGGCCCCTGGCTGATCAACAGCCGTGCGGGCGGGAACAGAGCAATAAAGCTACGAGCTGATATTTTCCCTGAACGTCTTCGCTGCCATGGTAGCATGTGATTGCCTCCTGCAGACACCCCTGGGGTTGGCATTATTCCCGTCTCCTGGGTGAGGACACGGAGGTCTGGATCAGGAAAGGGACTCACCCAGGCTCCCACTCACTTCGTGAATTGAAACCTCTCCTTGAATCTGGGTCCCCCGATTGGGGGCCAAAAATTCAGACCAAACCAACCAAATCCAGAGACTAAGCCGCCTGCCCTCAGAAACCCCATCGGGCCCGTCCGTCGTGGCACCAGACTCCAAGGTGGGGAAGAGAGAAGGAGCCCCTGGCCTGGGCCCTGCAGGACACGCACGTGGAGGACGTGTGTGTAACACGTGTGCGTGTGGAAGGTGCGTGGAAGGTCCGGGAAGGCGTGTGTGATTGTCCAGGCATGTAACCGTCAGGAGGTAAGCAGGGCATGTGGGAGCAAGCTCTCCGGGCAGACGGTAGGAGCGGGCGTGTCTGGGTCCTGTGGGGTGCGTGTGGCTGGAGGGGTGTGGGCAGCCGGGGGGATCGGGGCCCTTGGATGGGGAGGCCCAGGCGTGACTGGAGCGCACGCACAGGAGAGGTGCAGCGGGCCTCGGGAGCCGGTGGGGCTGTGTGGATGCAGGAGAAAGGCGGTGGGCGTGCCCGTAGATTTACACACCGGCGTGAGAGTGTGAGGGGCACACCCCCCATGGCGTGTGCCCGCCGGGTGTGCATCCAGACCACAGGTGGGCTCCGCTCGCGCCCCCGTGTGTGTCCCGGCCCCTGGCCCTCCCCTGGGCTTTATCCGGCCGGGAAGCTCTGTTCTCAGCGCAGACAGCAGATAATCGATCAATAGAGCGGGTTCTCGGCTATTCAAGGTCTGGCCAGAGATAAGCAGGGCGGGAGCATCAGCACAGAGTGGGTGCTGAGGATTCGGGAACCACAGGCGCCCCCATTCCGAGCGCGAGCCCTCCTCCCCCTGCTCTCGGTGACCCGCACGCTCACCCCGGTAGCCCACGAAGTTCAGAACCACCCTGGAGGGCACGGCCTGGGGGAGCCCCCCCGCCGCAGGGCCTGGCACAGAAGCAAAGCCGAGCGATGCTTGCCGAGTGAGCTAACTCCCAGCCGCGCATCCGCTCGCGCGGGCGTCCCTCATTCCAACCCCTGGCCTAGCGCCTCCCGGGCACCCCGCGGGGCGGCTCCTGGAGCCCAGAGGCCGATCGCACACAGGCCCTGCCTTGGGGCCGCTGTGATGTGTACGCCTGTGAGAGCTCCCTGCAGGCCAGCTTGGCAGACAGGAAGACAGTGCCGTCAACCCCAAAGGCTTGGTCACAGAAGACGAAGCACAGAGCTCAGGCCTACGGCGATCTGGGGCCAGGGGCTCTCTGGCTGACGTCAGCAGCGAAGGCGTACTTGAGAAGGGATGAGTGTGGCGTGCCTGGGGACAGTGCTGAGAGGAAGGCCACCACCCACCGCTCACCTCCTGCCACGTGCCCGGCCCTGTGCAGCCCAGCGCTTGGGAGTGACAGTCCCTCCGCCTTCCAAAGCCCTGGCAGGTGAGGACACTTATCCTCCCAGCAAAGGACCTCCTCCAGGTGACTTGAGGCAGACGAGGGAGGTGGACAGATGGGACTTCAGAAATACCCCCCCCCCTAGCGTACGCAAGAGGAAGATGTCACAATCCTCAGAGGAGAGCACGCCGCCTCTTGCCAGGCTCCTTCCAGGCCGCCACGAAATTCTCCCAGGACCAGACCCCAGGATCACTGGGGCTTTCCGGGATGAGGCAAAGGGACCGAACTGGTGGTGGGGATGGGGGACCGGGTGGCTGCCCTTCACGTGGGCGGAGCACGGCCGACTCAAGGACTTCGTGGCTGGGGCAAGGGCGCAGAGCCTCTGGAGTCCAGTCACCACTGGGGCCACGGTCCTCCCTTCAAAGAGCCACAGTGAGCAGCTGGCTCCTGGGCGAGGTGCTGCTTCCATGACCATGACAATGGCCTCCCTCCACGTGGCCCACTCCAGATGGGTGAGCAGGAAAACGGCCGGGGCCACAGGGGCCTCATCTTACCAATGCAGAAACTGAAGCCGGCGACAGCACGCAGCAGACTGGCTTCGGGTCACACAGCGGGTCTGCAGCAGGGCCAGGGTTTGAGTTCAAGCCTAACGCTTGGCCTGACCTGTGGAGTATGGGCTCAAGCCTAACGCTTGGCCTGACCTGTGGAGTATGGGCACAAGCCAGTCAAGGAGGGATGTCATTGAATTTCCCTCCCTCTCTTTCTTCCACCTCTTCCCCTGCTGCCTCTTTTCCCTTCTTTCTCTTTCTTCTTCCTTGTGCCTTCCCTTGCTTAAGTGAAGAGTGGTTCCAAATCAGAAAGACCAGAAGCCTTGCTCCCGTGCGGGGTAGGCAGAACAACACCCCACATCTTCGTCCCCGGAAGCGAGGAGAATACGAGGTTGTCCAGGACGGAGAATGAAGGCCGCGGGTGGACCTGAGGTTGTGAGTCAGCCACCCTGGGGAAGGGGAGATGCGGCGGGCCTCAGCGGGTGTCTGATGGGCTCATGAGGGAGAGCACGCCCAGCGGAAGCGGACGGCAGAGAGAGAGGCAGGGCAGCGACAGCTCGAGAGGCCCCAGCAGGACCTCGCCGGCATTGACGAGGGAGGAAAGGGGCTGTGAGTCCAGGAAAGCGGGCGGCCTCTAGAAGCTGGAAAAGCAAACTGGATTCTCCCCTAGAATCTCGAAAGGGAATGCAGGCCCTCCAACACCGCGATGCTAGCCCAGTGAGATGCATTTTGGAGTTCTGACCTCCGTAGCAATAAGATAATAGATCTGGGTCATTTTGAGCCGTGGCTTGTGTGGCCATTTGTTACAGCAGCGATAGGAACGAACCCACTGTTCCATGTCCCCTCCAGGTGCACTCCTCTGGTGGCAGGCAGCTCTCTTCAGTCCCAGCCAGCTCTCACCATTACTAAACCCCTCCTCGTGGGATCCAAACTGACCCCCCAGGACGGCTTTCCAACGTGCCAGCTCTGTGCCCCCGGGGCCCTGAAACGAGCCACTCTCTGCCTTTCTGACGCTGGCAGGCAGTGATGGTGGGATGAATCCTCCCCTGTTCTTTCCTTCTCTTCGCCCAGCTTTCCTGGAATTCTGCTCTGCTGACCCCGCCAGAAAGTCCTCTCAATGAAATCTTATTCCCCGCTCCTAGCTTTCTTCTGGATTCCAGGGTTCACCCTTGCCCGGGCCAAAGTTCTCAGGAGCATAGACTCAGCCTGCCGTCCCAGGAGGCACTGGCGTGGGCCGGAGGTCATGGTCTCTGCCGACCGTGTGGCCTTGGCCAAACCCACACCTTCTCTGGATCTGTGGTGTCCCATCTGGCCAGTGGGATGAAATCCCATGAGCTCCATGGAGGGTCTTGGGGCAGAGCGGGGGTCTTATCCACCCTTGGTTCCTTTGCCAACACAGCTCCCAAGCACCTGCCTTCTCTCCATGTTGCTTGTCATTAATAGGGGAGGGGGAGGGGAGGGGAGGAAGGAGACGGGAGACATACATCCCTACAGAAATTGTATTCGAATGTTTTATTATGTGCTCTGGCTCGGGCAGCACCTTAGTTAATGGTGTGTCAGAAGATGGTACAAATTTATAGCTGAAGGTTTACATCACAGACAGCTGGAATGAATGACAATAAATTAATTTAAAGTGCTACCAAAGTGTTCCCCAAAGTATATGTGCTTATGAGCTCTGGGCTAATAATTTATAAATGCATGCCTTTTATAATCCCAGGCTTAAGGCTTGAAAGCAGCTAGTTAAAAAGCAGTCACATGACATAAATTACTTTTATTAATATCACAAGTGCATGATTAGGGTGGCGGAAATGGTGGTCATCCACCCATGGTTTCTGCAGCCAAGACCCCTTCCTTCCTTCCTCCTTGGCCTCTCATTTTGAGGGGTTCGGACTTCACAGTCCCAGCTTCCATCCCCTCTGCAAACCCCTCTAGCCTTCCGGGGGCTGAGCTGATGGCCCCAATCCCTCATCCCCTCTTTGGGTTGTGAAGCCCTCATGTCCCTCATGGGCTCCCTCCTCTGAGGTGGTGTGACATCTACATGCTCCTCAGACAGGAGAGCAAATATCTTTTCTGCGCAGACAATCAACACATTCACACAGACTCAGAGACAAGAGTTTGCTGAGCACCTGGTGCTTCACCCATAAGGTGGACATCACCTTACCTCCTAGGGCTATTGAGAGAATTGGTGAAGGCCACAGGTTAGCCCTCAAGAATACATATCGTTCTTGAGAGTTTCTCTCCACTACCTAGCCCGCAAAAGGAGGGCAAGATCCCAAGTGGGTCATATAATCCAAAGCCTGGTGGTTGGTTGACCCAGTCTGATCTTCTCAACAAAGCGTAAGACGACTCTACCGTCCTAGACATCCATCCCGAGCCCTCTTCTCTCTAAAGCCAATCCCACAACATATGCCATGGGCCCCGAGCCCTGCCATTTTCGGGATGGGCGCATCGATTTCCTGTTACACGCTCCCCTCCTATATTACGGGAAAGGTTGCCCAGATTCTTAGCAGCTCTTCTCGTCAAGAGATGGAGTCTCTTGCCCTACCCCTTCCGTCGGGGTTGGCCTGTCACTTGCTTGACCTGTAGCATGTGGCGGGAGTGAAACCACTGGATCTGGATCTGGGACGGGATCGGAACATATAGGCAGCTTCTGGTTTGGAGCACTTGAAATACTCTTTCTTGGAATCCAGCTGCTCTGCCGTGAGGAGCCCAGTCAGGGCGGGAAGGCCACACAGAGAAGACCTGAGATGGACCAGTTGGCAGCCCCAGCCGAGGGCCAGCACCAGCTGCTGCCAGCCATGTGAGTGAGGCGCCTTCGTGTCCCCGTCAAGCCCGCAGGCGACCACGGCCCCAGGTGAGCCAGCAGAGCCGGGCCGGCCCAAGAATCGTGAGGGGCCATCACCGGTTGTTGTTTTAGGGCATTACATTTGCGGTGGCTTGTCGCTCCGCAGTAGATAACCAGACGCCCCTCTCTATTGGCTGCCTCGTGTCAGCGCTTCGATGCACACCAGCTTCACTCGTCCGAAACCCTCCCTGGGTCCCACGCGCCTCGCCGCCCCGCCCGTGCCCCCCATGCACGATCCAACTTCGGGGCAGAGAAGGCCATCTACACTGAGTCCCCTTCCGCCCGCTCCTCAGCAGCCGTGCCCTGGCCTTCGTGGCCCGCCTTCCTGCAAGGGCGACATCTCTGAGGCCAACAGGGGCTGGCTGGCCTCGGGCCCCGCAGTGGGGTGGCCTTGAGCCCTGAGCGCCATGCCTCCCCTTTCGGTCCCTCCCCGTGGGCTCCTCAGCACGGGGCTTGGGCGGCACCTTCTTCTCCAGGACATTTCCTTCCATGTCACGTGCACACCTCTTACCCTCCTCTTCACATCCTGGTGCTCCACGGGTCTCTGCCTTGGGCCCTCGGCCCTCCACACTCTTCACTCATTCACTCCCTCCTCCAAAACCGCGTCTCCTGACTCCGTGTGTCCAGCCCAGGCCCCTCTGCAGGCCCCAATAGCCAGCTGCCGGCTGGACTTCCCAGAGGTGCACACGCTTTGACTCAGCAAAACCCACATTGGCTCCTCATCTCCCGACCGCGGCCCGCTCCTACCTCGCTCCTCTTCCAGGGAGAGGCACTATCGTCTGCTCGGTGGCCCAGGTCCCAAATCTGGGGTCCAGTCTTGTTTCATTCTACTGCCTGCCCACGTAAAATCAGTCACCAGATCCTGGCAAGGCTGTCTCTAAGTCAGTCTGATGTCTCTTCCTCCCGTTGCCCCCACCCAGGTCACCACCCTCCCTGGGACACTTACAACAACACCACCCAACCCTTTCTCTTCTCTGCAGCAGAGCTGTAGACCCACTACATCCCTTCCAAAACTGAAAGCCAAACCCATCGATGGGACCACGAGCCCTCCCCACCTGTCCTAGGACCACCCCTCAGCCCCAAATCTGACCACTCCCCATATTCACACTGGGCTCCTTCCTCTGAAACGTGGGGAGCTCACACAGGGGACTTCACACTACTGTTCCTCCACCTAGCACAGCCTTCCCTCCTCCAGGGTTCGGCAAATACCACCTTCTACAGCCCTTGGCTTCCTGCTCAGTGGGCACTCTGCCTCTTCTCCCTCCGCCTCTCCCCTCCTCTTGTTCTCTCTCAAACAAATAAATAAAATCTCTTTTAAAAAAATAAAGTCATTAGGCATCATTTCTGTCACATTCTAGTCATTAGAAGCGAGTTGCTAAAGCCAGCCCATATTGCAGGGCAGGGGAATAGAATCCACCTTTTGACAGGAAAAGGACAAGATTTTATCCCATCGTAAGTACTACCATTCAACCGCCAGGCAATGCCTTGTTCCCCAGGCTTAGGGACCACATGCACTAACATTCACAGTGTCTGCCCACAATGGAGCCCCACGGACACCTGGATGGCCCAAAGGCAGCTTGTCTTCATTGTAAGATCATTATTATAATAACATTAAAAGAGTATTTTGGAAGAAAAGAAAATCACTCCTAATTGCTACATATTCTCTGTGTGATCCTAGGTCATTCACCCTCTCTGTGCATCAGTTTCCTGATCTGCACAATAGGCCCAATTAGAGTCCCTACCACATAGAGTCATTGTGAAGATCAAATGAGACAATTGTGTCAAGTGCTTACAGAAACACGGCACATGGCAATTCCTAATAACGCATAGTTTTTCATGCTGGCGAGAGGAGTAAATGAGATGATCTATGGAAAGAGCTTAGAGCAGCACCTGCCTGGCACATGAAAATAAATCAATTATATGTTATTGTTATTAGAGTTACCATCATAATTAGCCATAACCTCCTCAAGACCTCCAGGATAATGTACACATTCCTAGACTGCCATTCAAGGTCCTTTGCAAAAACCTTCCTGCCTAACCCCCTGCTCTCCTATAACTTTCCCTGCACACACACCACAGACACCATCCCTGCACATGCCCCAAGCTCACAGTTTCCCCCGATGCAGCCCCTTCTCCTGAGATGTCCTCCTCCACATCTCTTCCTGGGGAACTTCTACTCACCATGAACATTGACTTGGGAGTCCATGATGTCCACTTCCAGCCATTAGAGAGTAGCCGGTAATCCAATGAGCCCTACCACCATAAAAAAAAAAGGAAAGAAAAGGAAAATTGAACAAACTAAGAAACACCTATTTTCACATAGAAGCACAGGTCAGTGACTCCTGAGAGAAGGGAAACGGAAGATGTAAGCTTTATGAGTGTCTTGCTTTTCTAACTGGAAATATGTCCCAGACCACTGAACGAAGAAAGAATCCAAGAGGAGCACAGCAGTCTCGCTGAGCTGATGAGTCAGAGATTGGAGTGCAGCACGTCCTTGGCTGCTGGAAGTTGTGGGCAGAGTACCAGAGAGGAGGGAGCTAAGCAGAGAAAGCTCTAGAAATCTTCATAGTCTTACAATGAATTATAAGCCGTGTGTGTCTAGGGTGGGACTTGATAGGGCCATGCAAAGACTAACCATCGGAGAAAAGATTACTACCAGGGAGCTGTGAGTTTCACAACTAGTAGAGCTCATACAAATCTGGGAGACTTTGAGTTCCAACCAGTCAGAACAGAGAGGCTTTATTGATTGACTTAACAAAGCTTAAAAATGAGCCTCAAAAAGATGCAACTTGATCTGCAAGTAAACTAATTGCCTGTCAAAACCATATCTTTATTACTCTTTGACATAGACCACAAACTCCAAATACTCTACAAGGAAAGATCACAATGTCCAGCGTCCAAGCAAAAACTACTAGACATTCAGAAAAACCTAACCCACAACTAGGAGAAAAATAATTCAATAGAAACAGACCTAAATGCAGAAAGAATGGAATTAGCAAACAAAGACATTAACATAGTTATTATGAAAATACTCAAGGGTTTAAAATATATATAATGAAGAGATAAATGGAAACCACCCAGACAGAAAGAAACAGCAGAACTTCAGGAGCAGAAAAACACAATCTATGAAATGAAAATTTCACAGGAAGGAATTAATAGCAGATAAGACACTACAGATGAAATGACCCATAAAGTTGAAGACGGGGCAACAAAAATCACAAGGGAAATTAGAAAATATTTTTAACTGAATGAAAAGATAAAAACACAGTATATCAATATTTGTTGTATACAGCCAAAAGAGTGGCTCAAGGGACATGTATAGCTTTAAATGCTTATATTAGATATATGATACTTTGAAAACATTTGTGCAGAAAATAGTTAACAGAGTCAGCTTGAGACTGCTCTCCTTATAAAAAGGCCTGTTTACAACGTGGAGCTCTGTCTGGCATCTGGGAACTTACATTTCAGGAGAGTTCTCATCATTCCTTGATAGAAGGGGCTGGCTGACCCTGTACTGTTTGAGTCAATAATATGGTTTATGCTGAGCACTACTTTCTTTCTGGTGTTCTGGAATGTTGGTATGTGCCAGGCAAAAAGTGTCTTGTGGTGCACCCTCAAAAAAAGCCCTGGGCACTGAGTATCTACTGGGCTTCCCTGGTTGACAACATTTCACATGAGACAGACAGAGAGATACAAAGAATCACAACTTCCTGGAGCAGAAATCTCTGTGGGAATCAATACCAGGTTCTTTGTATGTAGTACATCAAGTCTGTTTTCCAACAAAAATAATTACAAGGCATACTAAAAGGCAAAAACAAACAAAGTCAAGTTTGAAGAGACAGAGCAACCATCAGAACCAGACTCAGATGTGGCAGGAATATTGGAATTATCTCACCAGGAGTTTAAAACAGCCATGATTAATCTAATAAGGGCTCTAAAGTAAAAAGTAGAAACATGCAATAACCAATGGGTAATATAAGCATAGAGGTGGAAATTCCAAGAAAGAATAAGAAAGAAATGCTAGAAGTCAAAAACATTGTAACAGAAATGAAGACTATCTCTGATGGGCTTATTAGTAGACTGGACACAGCTGAGGAGAAAATCTCTACTCTTGACAATATCTCAATAGAAACCTCCAAAACTGAAAAGTAAAGGAAAAAATACTGGAAAAAGAACAAAATATTTAAGAACCATAAGACAACTACAAAAAAAGTAATATAGTGCATTGGGAGTACAAGAAGGAAAGGAAGGAAGGAAGGAAGGAAGGAAGGAAGGAAGGAAGGAAGGAAGGAAGGAAGGAAGGGAGGGAGGGAGGGAGTGAGGGAGGAAGGGAGGAAGG
>LNAC01000614.1:500809-522272 GCA_002007465.1 Ailurus styani
AGGGAGGGAGGGAAATATTTAAAGTAACAATGATTGAAAATTTCCAAAAATTAATGTCACCAAACAACATACTCCAGAAAGTTCAGAGCAAGGAAGAAAAATACCAAAAAAAAAAGAAAATCTACACCTGGAGCTGCACAAAATCAAAGATAAAGAAAAAAATCTTGAAAAAACCTTCAGTTGGGGAGAGGGGACCTAGACTTGTCTATAGAGGAGCAAGAAAAAGAATGATATCAGACTTCTAGGAAACCATTCAAGCAAGAAGGAAATGGGGTAAAATATTTAAAATGTTGAGGGGGGGGGAATCACCAATCTAGAGTTCTGTATCCTGCCAAATTATCTTTCAAAAGCAAGGGACACAGACTTTCTCAGATAAACAAAAACATAGGAAATTTGTTGCCAAAAGACCTGCCTTGCAAGAAATATTAAAAGAAGTTCTTCAGAAAGAAGGCAAATTATACAGATCAGAAACTCAGATCTATATAAAGGAAAAGCATTAGAAAAGAAATAAGTGAAGGTAAAATACAAACTTTAATTTTTCTCGTTCTTAATTGATCTAACAGATGACAGTTTGATCAACATGATAGTAACCATGTAATCAATGATTATAGCTTATGAATAGGTGAAATTAATGGCAGCAATGCTACAAAGCAACAGGAGGGACGAATTAAGCATACTTTGTTATTATAAGGTACTTGCACTACCTGTGAAGCAGGGTAGCATTATTTGGAAATGGAGTCAGAACCTCTAGGAATGCTAGGGCAACCACTAAAAAGGGTAAAAAAAAAAAAAAGGAGGTATGATTGATAGGTTAAGAAAGGAGACAGAACAAAATCACATGAAATGCTACTTAAAACTACAAAACATGGGAAAAGAGTGGAAGACAAAACCAGGAACAAAGAACAATGGAAATAACAGAAAACAGTACAAAAATGGTGACTAAAACAAATGGATATGCATATGGACTTCAACTCCACCTCATACCATTTACAAAAATAAACTCAACATGGGCCATACATCTAAACATAAAAAGCTAAAATCCAAATATATCCAGAAGGAAACTTATGAGAAAAATCTTTGTAACCCTGTTAGCAATCAAAGATGCCTTTGACAAGTCATAAAAATAGCTAACATGCAAGCATAAATCAACAACTCAATCTTTGCCCTCCAAACGATGCCATTAAGAAAGTGAAGAAGTAAGCCATTGACTATGGGAAAATATTTCCAATGTGTATCTCTGACAAAGAAACTTCTATCCATAATTTATATAAGGCATTCTTACAGCTCGAGAATAAGACAAACAACCCAATAAAACTGGGCAAAAGATTCCAGTGGATGCTTTACCCAGGAAGATACAAGCACATAAAAAGATACCCAGCATCTTCAACATTGTTAGTCCTTACGGAAATGCAATTTAAAACAGATGCCATTACATGTTCACTAAAATTGCTAAAAGTGAACAAACTGACAATACCAAATGTTGGCAAGGATATAGAACATGTAGAATTCTCATGCATTTCTGGGGGATAAAATGGTACAAACATTTGGAAAAGAGCTTCTTACAAAGTAAAATGTACCATACTTTAACCCACCCATTCCATGGCTAAACACTGACCCAACACAAATGAAAACATGTTCACCCGATTTGTTCATGAGTGTTCATAGCAGCCAGCTCTAGTCATAAAATTCTAAAACTAGAAACAAGCCACATACATATCAGCTTGTGATGGAGAAACACAGACAAGGGATGTCACCCTATCCTTCCAGGCTCAGACCACATGCCACGTCCTCCATGAAGCCATCCCTGACTGCCTCCCAAGACCCCAGGCCAAGAGGGGCCACAAAGAGACAATTGTATGAAAAAGTAAAAATAAGACATTCCACTTCACTCTCAGCTCAGATTCAAGACTCACTGCATCATGAGGGGGAGTCCTTGGGAGAAAATGCTTCAGGAAGTGTCTGACATTGGACAAAGCCCTAGAAATCTGCAGCAAATGTTATTTTTCTCAAAAGTCAAAGGGAAACTGAGGGGCTCAGGCCTGAGAACACACAGCTCCTAAGTCGGAGACCTGACCTTTCTCATTTCTTCATATCTGCCAACCTCCTAGGGCCCTATTAGCTGCAGGTTGGGAAAACTGAAGCCCAGAGAGGGCAAGTGACAATCCAAGGTCACCCAGTCACTGACAGAACCCAGACTTGACCCCGGGTCTCTTGACACCAAACTTGACCCCACACAGTCTTGGACTAAGCCAGTAGACATCACTCCCCAGGCCCAGAACCCATGGGGATAAAGAGCCCAAAGCAGGTCTAGACGGGGCTGGGGCTGTGCCAGTGCCCCCTCAGGGATCAAGGCACAGCTTCAGGAGGTCAAGGTGAGGCTCTGCAGCTGAGCAGGGCTGTTGCACACTGGTGAGAAGAACCAGAACCTGGAGGCTCTAAGCTAAGAAGGAGGGATGGTGGATGGACTATGGGCAGCTTGGGGCAAGCAAAGGCCAGGTTGATGTTTCCAAGTACAGAGTTGGACTCCTCCCTTACTTCCTAGCTATGCCACTTGCCCACGTGGGCCTTAATGTCCCATCTGTCCCCCACGTGGGACTCTGACAGTCAAGAAGGCATGAAAAAGGTGAAAAGCTGCAGATTCCTGTCCCTGGCCCACCCATTCCAAGAAAGATGTCCTTGGACAATCACAACCTCTATGAGCCTCAGTCTCTTCTTCTGTCCAGTGGAGCTAAGAGTACTATGATGAGGGCATGAGGCTATACCGACATGTATAGCTGCAGGAAATACACCATCTAGATTTTTCTTTTGAGAAACTAAATTCTGACCATCCCACCTCCATCATTACCAGGCTGTCACCATCAGCCCGAGAAAGGGAGAAGCTCACCGCACCCAGAGATAGGACAGGGCCTTGATCTGCAGTCTGGGCACTGGAAGGCCCTCGTGCTCTAAGAAAAGGTTTCCAATCCCCGGCCCCTTTATCCTTTGATCCCTGCAATCCATGATCCAGGCGCTGCAGGTGATGAAAGAGAGGCCAGGAGAGGTAAGAGCCACGGAGAGTGTCACACTGCGAAGCAGGGTGCCCAGGACATCCACTGAGCACGCAGTCCCTGAGAGTGGGTGCATCCCCGGGGTGTCTGGTTACCAGCCTTACAGGTGATGTGGGTCCTAATGAGAGTTAAAATTAGAACTAACTGGAGAAGTATTTTTATTACAGGAATGAGCATATGGGCAGTAAAGGAACCCAGCATAGCAGGAACAGCCATGCTGGTAGTGCAGAATAGCATCCTTCCTCTTTTGCAAGAGACTCCATGCTGGCTAGGAACTAAGGGCAATGGGGTGGCAGGGGAGGGCTGCCTTGGAAGCTGGCAGAGAAAGATATTTGCTATTGACCAAGGTCCAGAAAATCAGTCTCTGAATACAAGCAAGGAAGCCTGGGTGCTTGGACCTTGGTTTCTCTGTCTGGGAAATGGGTATGATGGCCATCGTGAGACTCAAAACACTTTTCTCTTGCCAGTAAAGAACCTCTGTGAGCACAAGATTGCCCTGGTCTGAAAGCATGTGTCCCCCCGAAGTCCTAGGTTGAATCCTAACCCCCAAGGTGATGGTTTTCAGAGGTGAGGAGGTCATGAGGGAGGAGTATGGAGGGATTAGTGCCTTATAAGGGACACCCCAGGGAGCTCCTTCCAACTTGTGAGGACTCAGAAAATGGCTACCAGTGAACTAGGAAGCAGACACTCACCAGACACAGATTCTTCAGGTACCTTGATCTTGGCCTCACAGCCTCCAGAGTGGTAAGAAATAAATGTTTAAGCCACCTAATTTGTGGTATTCTGTTAGAGCAGCCTAAACAGGCGGAGATATGCTCCATCTGACAAATTTCAGGACAAGGGGAAGAGTAAAGTTTCCTCTACTATTCTGGCTTCCTCTGCTACTCGCAGCTGTGGCCTATCCTCAGAGAAACCCAGCCCAGGCGGCAGAAGATGGTTCATCTTTGAGAAAGCCTGTGACACCTGCAGAGAGACACATGTCAGGGGAATTATTCGCCTTACAAAAAAGGTGCTTCCTTCACAAAAGGAGACTCCCCCCCACACACACACACACTGAGCTCCCTTGTCTTCTGAGCTTCCCTGCCCTGCTCTGGATGTGGGAGAGGCTGGAGGTGCGGTGAGGAAAATACAGAAAGGCTGTACCAGCTACTACCCTGCTCTGGGGGTGGGGGGGCGGTTTCCTCACCCCTCAGTGAGGATTTGGAGAGAGTTGTCTCAAGCGCTGGGGTGGTGTCGGGAGGCTTGAAGCAAGAGGTAGGAGACCCAGTGCATGGAGTTCAGTGAGAAACGGGAACCACAGTTCTCAGATGGGCCTGGATCACCAACGCTTCTCAGGGACCTCTCGCACCTGGCTGTTGGGATGGCTGGGGTTCAGGAGCCCCTTTAGATGCCCTGTTTCTCCTGCCATGGGGCATGACAGCTGAACCTGGGAGAAGGCCAAGGGCAGGGACCATTTCCTGGGCAAGAGTCTGGTGCCCGGCCAGGTGGGACAGTTTCTGTGATTCTTGGACGGGAGAGGGGAGTCACCTTATTTTTCTGAAAAGGAGGTCAAAACCCCCATCAACAGTCTCCCAGCTTCCACTTCTCCCTTGTGGTACTCCTTAACTCTGCTGCCAACCTGATCCTTCTGGAACATGGTCTTGATCGTGGCATTCCCTTGCTCACCCACCTTCAGTAGCTCCCTATCACCTCAGCCATTTTCTCCAGACTGACAGTTGAAACTTTCCAAGGTCCTTGTTTAGCAGACAACGTCCCCAGGCCCCTGCCTGTTAGCTTTCAAGTCCATCAGTTTCTCTCAGGGACCCCTCCGACTTTTTCGTTTGATAGCTAAGCCATCTGGTGCTCAGAGAGGCTAAGTGACTTGCCAGAGGTCACACAGCAGGAAGACTTGAAATTCGAATCCAGCTCTGGTGACTGGGATAGAGTTCATATACTCTCCACAGAGATGCCACAAGCCTAGAGCAGAAGTTTCAGAAAGCTGTGTCCTCTTGGGTGAGGAGAGCCTGGCTCCTGTGTGGGTGGAGAAAATGGCAGGTAAGGAAGGAGGAGGTTGAATGGTAAAGTCTAAACGCAGCACCAAGCCGTGGGCAGCGCCCAGACTGCCAGTCCAGAGGCCCCAGGCCCCAGCTACCTTTGCCGAGCCTCACGGCCTGCCGTGGGAAATGGACGATGAGTCCCCGACCTCTCAGGTGCCCGTGGGGGTGAGCAGAGAGTGGGCACTGCCCGCCCGGAGCCCACG
Source organism: Ailurus styani (assembly GCA_002007465.1). NCBI lineage: Eukaryota > Metazoa > Chordata > Mammalia > Carnivora > Ailuridae > Ailurus > Ailurus styani. The sequence goes on from LNAC01000614.1 coordinate 506,096, forward strand.
CCCCTTGCCTTTTGCACAGGATCCAAGGGCTCAGGTCTGTGGGTGCAGCCTTTGCCAGCCCCAAATCCACCACGATCCCCCAGCTGAGCCCCCAGTGGGACTTTGCAGGCCCAGCAAACAGCCTTTCACCCCCTCATCAAATGGAAACTTGTTTAGAGCAACAGAAAGCAACCTCCGGGTGCTGCTTTACCTCCTGTGCCAGTGAGGCGACGGGGAAGGAGATCCACTACAGAGGAAAGGGCTCGGGGCGGGGGTGGAGGCCAGGCAGAGGCCTGCCAGAAGGGGAGAAACGGAGATCTGATAAGGCGGTTCTGCTCAGCGGGCCGGGCCCAGCGTGAGCAGCGGAGGCACCGGGGGCACAGCCCGACTCAGCCCTGCAATTGCTGGGTGGGGGGTGGGGGCAGCGGGCAGGGCTTTGCAGTGCCCACCTCCCCTCCCCCTGCGCTGCCAGGCCCTCAGACTACAGGGTTCCAAGGCTCCGCAAGCTTCCCCCACACCATCCCCCACCGTTGGCCGTTTCCTGGGGCGTCTGCCGTCTTCTGGGCTCTGCCTCCCACCCCAAGTCGCTCTGAGAGAGGCAGTGGGTCTGGGCATGGGAACCAGCCAGAGGCTCCGAGGTCAGAGCGTCTCTTTGTCTAGCTCCACAGCCAACCCACCAGTGACCTTGGCCCGTCTCTGCCCCAGTGGGCCCGTGTCCCCCTTCCCCAACGAGATGTGCTGTCTGTGGTAATAGCATCAGGATGTGGGGCTGGCCTGGGAATTGGGAGCCTCCTGGGCATGAGTCTGCTACGCGGCCTGGAGTGAGGGGCTTTAGCTAGGGGTGACCGAGACTGTTGAGTTTAGCACTGAAAGTCTGCAGCCCGGGAAACTCCACAGTCCCCGGGAAATCACCGGTCACCCTTTACCGCTCAAGACTGGGGTTTCCTCTGCTGAGACTCTAGAGGTCATTCTCAGCTCCCTGCACGGTGCTTTCCGTGACGGAGAAGAGTCCCGGCCCACTGCACAGACTCCCGGCCCGCCGGGGGGAGAGTGGGCGTGCACCGGTCCCTGGGAGGCCGGGCCGCCCTCGGGGCAAGCAGGCAGAATGAGCAGGTAGGTCTCGGGCACCCACAGGGGTTGCAGGTACAGGGAGGCGGCGTGTGGCCTGGGTGTCGCAGGAGGATGCACGCCGGGGAGGGGGTCACGGCTTCGCACAGCCCGGGGAGGGGTGGGGGGCAGACCGTGGAGGAAGCGGCGTACCAGGCCCTGAACCGCACGCTCAGCCGCGTGGAGGAGCCGGACTGGCCCTCAGGGGCCCCACCGTTGAATTTCTAAATCTACTGCCTTCACTCTCTGAATTCCTGTGGCGGCATCTACCGCCGAGTCACTTGCATCTAAAGAAATACATAAAAAAGAAAACTGCAACAGACAACAAAGGTTTGTCTGTTTGTTGTCTTTTTTTAAGTGAAGATGGGCTTGACACAGAAATTAAAAGCCCCCAGGGGGCTCTCAAGTGGATGCCTCCACGCACCGCCTGCTTCCCTGACTCCCCGTGCAGCCGGCCCCGCAGAGGCAGACCACCGCAGAGACCAGCTGGAGGCTGAGCCCACGGTCCCCAGCCACACTCCGGGCCACAGGGCAGCTCTGCCGGGCGTGGCCTCTGGCCGAACACCGGCCCCTCAGAGCATCTCACCAGCAGCCGTAGGGGACGCCTGGGTTGCCAGCCCTTCCCAGTTTCTGGTGCCCAAGAGACCTCACACTTCCTAGCTTGGTCACCCTAAACAATCCACTGACCCACTCTGAGCCTCAGTTTCCTCGTCTGCAAAAGGAGGGCACTGAGGCAAGGGCGGGAGGGCGGAGGAGGCCCGGCTCTCAGCGGCGGGGCTACAAGCTATGGCACAGACTCGTCCAGAAGCATCTGCTGGAAGGAGGAGAGGGGCCGCAGGGGCTGAGGGCAGGGGACTAGAGGGCAATGCTGTTAATGTCATGTGGCCACCTCAGCGGGCCTGTGGCCTCGGAGAGGGCCAAGGCTGGACCCACCCTTCCTCTCAGCCCGGCACCTGCGAGGCCACGTCACACGACCCCTCCTGCACCACACACACATGCTGTGCGAGTTAGATGTCCTTGTACTTGCCTGTTCCCTGTCCTACATTCTCGGGGCTTCTATCCAGAACACGCTGGTGCTCCCACCTCCCTAATCGACCGCTGACACTTGGACAGGAGTGACGTGCCCGGGCCCCCTGCATAAAGCAGAGCACAGATTGCAATCAAGGCTGACGAGAGATCTGGCTTCTTTCCACTGCATGCAAAGGTCCCACGGCCAATGGCCCCAGGCAGGAAAGGGGTCTATGCCAGGCACCAAGGTTTCTGAGCAGGGGAGTAGCCTGACTGGGTGGGCCGTTCGAAGCTGGACGAAGGGCCCTGAGCCGGGGCGCCGTGAGCCCAGCGTGGTGGCTCTGATGCGGGTGGGGGGAGGGGAGCGCGGGTTGCGCCGGGAGAAGGGGCCGGGCAGGCAATGCTAGGAGTTCAGACCAGCGCCCCTCTCGGGCTCTGGGCCTCAGAGGCGAAGAGGAAGCCCGGAGGAGGAGCGGCGGGGCTGGGGAGGACGCACGGCGTGCTCCCAGCATTCCACACTCAGCAAGCCACGCGGTGGGCTTCGCGGGCTCATCAGCTCAATCCCCGGTGGCTCCCCCAGTGCGACTTGGCCGGTCGGGGCGAGCCCCCGAGCCCGCCGCCAGGGCCGTGGCGGCTCCTGCACCCACTGTTTCCCCAGCCGATTCCCCATGCCAGACTGATGAACAATGTAATAAAGGGGGCAATCACATTATTCCTGAATGCATTTTAATAAAAATCAAATAAAAGCAATTATGTGAATTTTCGAGAGGATCACCTCTCCTCCTTTCCCCGAGGTAGGAAACAGAATGAATTCAGGAAATCATTAAAATCAGAAACCTGAGCTGCGCGCCCCCGCTGTGGCGGCGGCGGCCACACAAAGGCCCGGGGAGGCCGGCCCCCGGCGCCCGCGCCCGCGCCTCTCTTTCACTCTTTGAGTGGAAATTCCACCTATGGGTGAAGAAGGGTAATTAAGGGCCAAGAGAGATGCTTTGAATCCAGGCTGCCTTTGCCCCTTCAGTGCGGACTTCCCGGCTTCAGAGGGACCCCGGGCTGCAAGCGTGAGCACTCTCCCACCTGCAGCTCCCGGGCCCGCAGAGGGCAGGCGCGGGGCTCAGAGTGGCCCCCAAGCAACCATGGCTCTTTGCTCTGTGGGGGGACATGCAGCTCTCGGCCCAGCTGGAGGCCGGCATGCTGGGGCTGGCCACAGAAGGACAGGGCCCCACCGAGGGGCGACAGGTGCCTGCCCCCCGCCACCCGCATCCTCCAAAGGGACACAAGCTTTGTGCTTTGCAAGGCGCTTCCCACCCGGTCGGTCATTCTGGCCCCATGTGCCCCTCGGATGGGTATGTTCTCTTGGGGGTGAGGATGCTGAGGTGGGAAGGGGCCCCGGTCACAGCCAAGGTCACCCTGCTGGTGAAGCAGAGCCTGGACTACAGCTCAGCTTTCCCTGGGCTGTGAGGCCGGCCGAGGTCCTGTGGTCCAGGTAGTCCGGACACAACATGGGCTCGCCTTGCATGGCACTTACACGCCCGGACCAGCCCCTCGGCTGTTTCCTGGGCCCAGGCCTGGCTCACCGTCCCCAACACTCTGAAGTGAGGGTGTTCATCCCCTCAGTACGTGCTCAGGACCGAGCTTCAGTGGACCGAAGCGACCCACCCACAACCCCACAGCTCGAGGTGAGGAATCCTGGATTCACCCAGGGCCATCGGAGTCCAGAGCCAAAGCTCTGACTGCCAGGCTAGGCGGGGCTACCCTATCCCCGGAAAGAGACCTTCGTTCAGGACCTCCTGCCCCCAGACCCCCGGGGTACATCTGGCTGCTGGGGAAGGAAAGACAGCGTCCCTCTCCCTGCCCTCCCCATGCACGGCGCTGCCCCACGTCCCTCCCCCTGCCCTAGGGTCGTCTCCCTCAGCCTCCGGGCTCCTGATTCTCAGATGGAGGGCGGACAGGCAGCCGTAGGGTCCTTTGAGGGCGACTTGAGTTAGAGGAGCAAACAGGGACCAAAGGCTAGCAGTGGGCAGCCAGCGCTGGCTCTGGGCTGCATGCCTGTGTGCACACGTCTATTTGTGCACGTGTACGTGTGTGAGTGTGGGGGCGAAGAGTGACCGGTCCCATCCCAGTCAGCCGGCGCCCCGGGCCTGCTGCTGCTAACGGCTATGGCGCCCCCCTACAGGACGCTCGGGGAACCGCGTCCCCAAGTGCCGCTGCCAAGGGGGCAAGGAGGGTGCCGGGGAGGATTCTGGGTGGCTCCTCCCTGTGCCAGGCGTGCCTTGGAAGGAGGGGTTTCTGGCAGGCCCTGGCAGCACCTGGGCCCTGGACCGAGAGTCGGGCACCAGCGTGAGGGCTCCTGGCCTCAGCCCCCACCTCCCCTGCTGTCCCTCTCTGCTCTCTGGGCCCTCAGGGGCCTCGACTGGGTTTTAGGGCTAGTGCAGGGGAGAGCACAGAAGGGGACAGGAAGACAGCGTGTGACCCCTCTGTCAGGCTTGTCCCCCACTGCGCGGCCAACCGGCCTGACACGTCCCAGGCCCTGCACATGCCGTGCTGTGACGCGCAGAGAACGGGCTTGTCCGGGAGCGGCTGAAAGCAGAAGGAAGGGCCCTGCACTCTCTGCAGGGCCCGCGGACGTGGAGCCACGCGCGTGCACACACGCGTGTAAGCCCCTGTGGACAGGTGCGCTCCTGTGCCCACACCCACCTGCCTGCACACGGGTCGTGCACACACACGTCAACGGAGCAAGTGGGTAAACGGCAGCCCCCAGCCCCGGGCAGTGCCCTCCTGGCCTTGCCTCCAAATCCTCCATCCAGACAGGCCTCGGAGCAAAGCCGGGGGGACGTTTGAGGTCCTGGCCCCTGGAGCGCCGCGGGGAGGTCCTTGTGCTCTCGCTTTCGCCCTGATTTTGTCTTGGTCACTCTGGAAACACCGGCCCCGGTGTGACAGCCCGCTGTGCCTGGGACCTAGGGATGAAGTCTGCTCTTGGCAGCTACTAGACCATCTGCTCTAGACTAAGGCCTGACAGGCGGGTACCCAAGGACCCCAGACGGAGTAGAGGAGCGCACACCCAACTCTGCTGGGGGTCCCAGGACGGGGTTCACCGGGAAGGCCTCCCAACAAATGACACCTTGGAGCTGAACCTAGGAGCTGGTTTTCCCAAGCAGACTAGATGGAAAGGCATTCCCGGTGAAGGGAGCAGCTCATGCAAAGGCATGGTGGTATGCCTTGTTCGGGGGTGCCTGGCTGCCTGGGCCTGCTGCTCCTCCCTGCTTCTGCTGTCTGCACCAGGAAGAAATGTCCTTCCAGAACACTCTCTGGGGAAGGCAAAAGGAGCACCTCACAGCGAATCCTCCAAACATGATGACGGGTGCAGATGGCAGCCCCTGAGGGGGAAGGGCACATGGGGGTGCAAGGTACTCTTCAAAGCTCCCCCGTCGCTGTAAAGAAGGCACGTCTCCTGGGAATGCAGCGTGTGATTCACTGTCTCCAAAGTGGTCAGCCCAGGATCACACACGCGTGCTCCAACCATTTGTTCTAAAGCGGGAGTCGTGACTGAGCTTCAGGTAGTGGTTCCCTTTGGGACGCGTCTATGCTGCTTCGGTTCTTCAGTAGGATGGTCGTGTTCACTGTAATGAGTTTCACAGCGTACAGTCTCATATATATATGAAATTGAAATAGAATGTAATAAAAGTTTTAATTGTATTTATGCGCAAGTTTACGGGGCTGTTCCGAAGCTGGGTTGGCTGAGATGCCTCTCTGTGATTACCTGAGCTTGGCATCCTCCTAGGGGCCCCTGGACCCGGTGGGGCAGCGTGGGGTCTGGACTCTGGTCCCAGCTCCACTGGGTCCATAGAAGTTTCCAGACATTCCCAGAACAAGACCAGGTAGAGCTAGGAAGGTAGGGGATGGTTGCCCAGCCAACTTCCTGTACGGGATTGGACACGTCCCTTCCGCTCTCTGGGTCTCACTGTCCCCTCTGCACAGTGAGGGACTACAGGTGGCCTGTGTCATGGCTTTGAAACCAGACTCTACCCACGTGGGACAGTGACATGGAACACTCCCTTATCTATAAAGTGGGAACCCACAGAGCTGCTCTGACGGCTGGATGGCACAAGGCTCTTTAAGACACAGTTCCTGGCAGGTAGTGAATCCTCCGAAGTAGTGGTTTTTTAAAAACTCATCGGAACAAACAAAAAACCCCAGAGCAAACGGGGCCAGCTTGGAGGTTGGGAGAGCTCTGCTCCAGGTCTGGACCCCACCACTCACTGGCCTGAAGCTTCTGGAGCCCTTTCATCCCTGGGCCTCCCTCGGCTCCGTCCGGTGTAAAACGGGAACCACAGCGTCCCTTGGAGAGGAGAGAGAACGAGGAAGTTTTTGCAAAGGGGAGTGTTCTGTAAAGGCCAGGGTCAGTAACCAGAGCTCTAATCCCCAAGACCCCCTCCCTGGCGGGGGGGGGGGGGGGGGGATGGCTATGCCTGGGGGCCTCACCCAGGGCGGCCCTAATCTCGGGGCAGGCCCAGCGCCTGCTCCTGCTCAGAGTTAGGGGCCGGGGCTGGATCAAAGGCAGAGAGAATTAGCATCACAGAGAGCCCGGGGGAGGGGAGGCCAGGATTAATTTATCTCCTCTTCCTGCTGCTCCTTCTGCAGCCCCTGGGGTTGGGGGAAGGGTAACCGTTCACCCCCAAGCCCCTACCACACCCCCGAGGCCCAGGTCCTGTAGAGGGAGGCAGAGCAGGACAAGGATTTGGGCGGGGCATGCACAGTGCGCACGCTCTGGAGCCATGGGCTCGAAGGGACAAGAATGAAGATGCCTGGGCCAGAGGGCCATCCACAGAGGCTGGAGGCCAGGGGCACGCGACGCGAGCTCACAGATCCCACCAGGTCCTTTGGGGGACACAGGAGCGTATGTGCCTGTGTGCGTGTGTGTGTGTGTGTGTGGCAGGGTGGGCATGGTGCCTGTCCCCGCGGATGTGACTCAGTGACGGCGAGACTGTCTCTGTGTGTCTGCACCGCTCTGTCCAGCGGGCGGGCATACGGGCAGACACACAGGGAGAGGAGCTGCTTGTGAACTTGGAAATGAGCAGAAAGGAGGAGTGTGAGGGTCCCCGCACAGGGAGAAGCCAGAAAGGGGTGCAGACTTGCACCTTGCAGGCCCTGCTGCCGGGCTCCGCAGGCTCTCTGCACCCCTCAGGCTTCACCCCTTCCACCATGCAACCGCACTGGGACCAGCAGGCTTAACCTGTCCCTGCCTGTGTCCTCGCCCGAGATGGGTGTCGTCAGTGTGGTTGTGAGGATTAAATTAGTCAATATCATGGAAACATTTAAAACAGCCCCTGCCGCACAATGAACGCTCTCAAAGCCCTCCTTGGTACAATTAGCGCTACCTGCAGGGGCCTAGGGGACCCGAGGCAGGCCGGCCGCAGAGGCGGGGTCAGCCCACAGCCTGCCAGGCCCTGTCCTGGCAGAAGCTTCGGAGGGAGATTGGTTTTAAGCCAGCAGAACTGGGCAGCCTTTGGCAATGCCGGGAAGATGGAGCATGTGGTGTGGGAAGAATCACGAGGCACAACCTGAGCCAACTTGGCGAGCTTGGCACCTGCTGGCCACGCACGTGGAGCTCCCGCCACCCGCCCCCTTTCCGGCTTGACCCCTCCTCCACGGACCTCCCACCCACTTCCCACCCCAGGGGTGTCAGGCATGGCCCCACTCCCAGCCCTGTTTCCTCCTGCAGCTGGCCCCCCAGGTCCACGCTTCATGCCCATTCTGCAGATCGAGAAACTAAGGCTCTGAGAAACGGAGGGATGTAACCAGGAGGCAGGGCTCTGTTCAGGAACCCAGGACTCTGAGCACTCAGAGCAGCTTATAAAGAAGCAAGATGCCAGTCTGGCCCCCAGGGCAGCCCACGTGGCTCTCAGCAATTCAGGTTCTGTCCTGGCTCTCAGAGCCCCTCAAACAGTTCCCTCAGCTTTTTCTAAATCACAAACTGGACGGCTGACACACCCTTCCCCATAGTCACCTGAGCTGCTCTACCAACCCACCAGAACGCGGGGGAAGGTCTACACTGACACCTAAGTGAATCCCTAATACACCTCTTCCACCTCTGCATGTTTGCTCCTACTGTTCTGTCTTGTCCTTCCCCACCCAGATCTTCAACAGTCAAGGCCCACTGCAAATGCCACTTCTTCCACGAAGCCTTCTCTGACTGCCTGATGGCCTAATCCATTAGTGGCCACTCAGTTCCCTGCCCCTAGGGAGCTAGAGACAGTCCTCTTCAGCACTAACCACTTGACGTGCTCGGACAGGACAGGACCAGAATATCAACAGGCCGGGGGACCCCAGGGACAGCCCCCACTTCACAGCTCCCCAAGACCCTCCGAGCCCTTCTACCACAGCCATTTATTATAGTGTTCCACAGCTAAGGCCCTGGCGCCGACTTTCCCAGATTCAAATCTCAGCTCTCCCACTCGCTGTGTGACCTTGGGCTTGTTAGCGAACCTTTCTGTGCTTCAGATCGCTCGTCTATCAGTGGGAGGAATGGTTCCGACGCCACAAGGTGGTTGTGAGAACGAAAGGAGTTAGCACATGGAAGGTCTTGGAACACTAGCCTGCACGCGGTCACACTGCTACGTGTATTTCCCATTGTTGTCAATAGTCATTCTGCTGTCACAAGCAGAGAACACGCAGCAGCACCAGACACAATCCCTGTCCCCCCGAGAGACAGGAGTCTCAGACGGGAACGAGAAAGGGGCGTTACATTTCTTATCCCATTTAACGGCCAGACCACCTTGGAAGGAGTGACGGCCAGCCCCACACGACAGATAGAGAAGCCGAGCCTCCGCAGGCTGGTAGGAGCTCCCCTAGGGCTCCCCGCCGTCTGGGGCAAGGCTGGGACTCAGGGCCAGGTCGCGGGGCTCCAAAGTCCACGCTCTTTCGGCAAGCCCGCTGCCTCTCAGTCTGGCAGAGAGATAAGCCGAGTACACAGATAGCTGTAATCCAAGGTAGAAAGTGATAAGTGGCAAACAGGCACTGAGGAAGGCTGTGGGAGGGCGGGCGCCTGCCTGCCTCGGGAGGGGAAGGGGTGGAGGCCCGGGCGGGCTTTTGAGAGCGGGTGACATCGGAGCACAGCCTCCTAGGTGGACGAGCCCAGCGGGAAGACTTTCCAGCTGGAGGGGCTGGTGTGAGCAAAGACATGGGTGGCCAGGGCCAAGCATCTAGCAGGTGCCTGATGGGTCACAGAAGCCCAATAAATACTTGGGAAAGGGAGGAGGGAAGGAGAGGCAGAGAGGAAGGGTGAGTGTACCCGGACCCCACTTGGCCCAGGAACTTCCCCTGTCACGGGGAGACAGAAGTCAATTCCTCCTGTTCCCTGAAGGGCTTCTTGGGGGCCCCAGGGTCCCTTGTCCTATGACACCCCAGAGAAGTAGCTCAGGACCTTCAGGCTGGAGCTCCTGAGAATTAGATGTTTCACTCAATACCAGGAAGAAATTCCCAATGCGTAAAGCTGGGCAGGGCGTCTCTGTGGGGGCAGGCCAGGGGGGGCGTTGGAGCCGGCTCGGACCGGCTCACAAGAGCGCATGGCTAAATTTTCCAGAACTCTGGGAGCTGGGTGATGTTAAGTCAGCAACTTGCCAGCGGCCGCAGCGGGAGGATTTACACGGTGGAAATCGGCAAACGCTATCCAACAGGTCTTCTCCACTTTGGAGAGCCAGATGTTAAACGCTTACCAGCACATCACTGGGCAGTGTCTGCCATGTGAGGGAGCAAGCTCCCCATTCCCAGAAGGATGCAAGCAGAAACAGTCACCTCCTGAGAAGAAGGAGACCCAGGGGTTCTCGCTTCGATGACCTCAGAAGCCCCTTTCTAGCTCTGAGAGCTGATGAAAAGTCAGGTTTGAGAAAAAATTAATCAGAGTAATTATTCGTGCTAGGAAATCATTAGCCACTTGACTCGGAGGCTGGGAGTAGGGCAGGAGCCTGAGGAAACGGTAAGGTGCCACACATTTGCAGACTGCACGGGTAGAAAGCCTTGTCCAGTATCGCGCAGGGAGCTGTGGACCACACTGGGACCGGAACCCGTGTCTGCAGCCTCCTACCCAGGGCTCCTTCTGGGGCATCTGCGCGGGGCTGGTAGGCACCGTGACAGCCTCCCGCACAGTCTGTTGGCTGTCTCTCCTCCAACACAATACGAGCTCTGTGGCGGGGACACCCCATCTGTCTTGTTCGCTGTCGGGTTCCCAGTGCCTAGTTCTGTGCCTGGCACATCGCGGGGATAAACGTTTGTGAGATGAATCCGTGCCTAGGATCCCGTCCTATGGCAGCCATCCCCTGAGAGCATCACCCCTTGGGTCCCCACGCCTGCTTAGTGACATGAAATCAGAAGACCCGGGTTCAAATACCAACTCTGCCCCTTCCTGTATGACTTTGGCCAAACCACTGGACCCCTCCAACCCTCAGTTTATTTCTGTACGAGGTGGGTTGTGCACGCTCTGCCTGCCTCCAGAGGCTGCTGTGGCCCTCAGGTAAGACAGAAAGTGCTTTTTACAAACTCTGAAGTGCTGTACCCAGAGGAGGAAGGGGATGCTCAGGAAGCCAACTTTGATGGCCGGGCCGAGCCCCAGGGCTCCCAGTGGACACGGGATAGCGGCCAGGCGGCTGCTCTCTTTGGGCTGATGCTTGGGACAATCTGGGTCAGACAGGCTCCCTGGAGAACGGAGGAGGGGGTGCTGCCAAACGGAACTCAGGCTTCTAAAGGGGCAGGGAGGGGAGGCTGAAATGAAGGCGGCAAGGGAGAGTTTGGGGAATCCTCTTCCTCCAAAGGCCAAGTCTCTTGGAGCAGCGGCGCCAGGCGAACCAGGAACTTTAGAAAGCACTTCTGTGCCTACAGAGCTCTTGGTTGCCTCGGGCACCCTACCCCACCCCTCCCAAGCCCCAAACCTTCCCTGCTGCAAATCGCTTTAATGGGTGAGCTTGGACTGGCACTTGCCAAGTCAGGTGGGGGTAGGACGGAAAGTCCTGGTATATTCTGAAATCAAACCAGTGCTCCAAATGACTCCGTGGAGAAAGGGTTTCTGCCACTCTCCTAGACAGGCGTCCGAAGGGCCCCCTTGGTAGAGCGGGGGACAGGGAGGGGTCCAGCGCACTCCGGGTTGCGGATGACGAGGAAGGAAAGCAGGGGTGGCGGTCCTCCACAGCCCTCCCAAGTGGCATCTGAGTTTTGCAAAGGGGGTGAGGGCAGTGGGAGACTCAGAACTGGGGCCAGGGAGGCAGGTGGAGAGGGTGCCCATGGAGGGGACGAAACGTCAGCCTGGGCCCCCGGGGGGAAGCAAAATAGAAAGGCCCTGTGTCAGCAGCCAGGCCCCTGGCGGCCGGGCTCTCGGCTCCATTCTGTTCGGCAGGCTTCTAGTTGGCACCAGCTGCAGTCAGGAACAATGCCTGGATTTCTTTCTTTCTTCTTCTTTTTTAAAAAAAATTTAATAGAGGGGAGAGAAGAACTGGAGCGGCTCACTGAACAGCTCAGCATCACGGAGGCGTCTGGGACCGCGTGTCCTTGAAAACCAGCACGGACTCAGGGAGCCCCCCGGCCGGCTGCAAGGCACAAGGAGGCACGTCATCCCGGGAGCCCGGGTTCCCAGCCCGCCGCGGCCTCACGCTTGCTGTGGGACCTGGGCACGTCCATGCCTCACTCTGGTCTGTTTCCCCAGCAGAGCTCGCCCTCCCGACCCCACTCAGGGCCAACTGCCCTCCGTCCCGCAGACTTTTAGGGGGGTATTTGATGGGGACTGTCCTTTCCGATAGCCCGTGGGCTCCTGGAGCGCCGGGTCGGGCTCAACCTTGGGTGCCCCTCGCGTCTCCCACCGCACCTGCCTGCCTGTCAGCCGCTCGGCACTATGCCGGATGACGGCATGGAGCGGCGAGCCAACTTCTGGCCCGCAGTCTCAGCCCGGGAGGAGGCGGGGGAAGATCAAAATAACATCCCGGCCTAGTGAGGTGTCCTGCTGGGCAGATGAAACTCCCCGTGCCTCAGTTTCCTCATCTTCAAAAATGGAGACTTACTACTACTAGTAAAATTCAGCTCATGTGAAGACGAGTCTGTGTGCAAGAGACACTCGGTGCCTGGCACACAGTAGGGGCTTTAACAGCTGATCGTTGTGATGACAATGACGACGCGGGAGGCAGGGGCAGCAGCACGTGGCGGCCGAGACCAGGCAGATGGCATGTCGGCTGGAGGTGTCGGGGCAGGCCTCTGAGCACGTGGCTGCGGACGTGGCCTTGAAGGGTGGTAGGGGTGTGTCCCCGGAGGCAGGAGGAGCCCGAGGAGTGAAGGGTACGTACGGAATGCTGGCAATTCTGGAAGCCACCCAGCACGGCTACATGCGTGTGGCGGGGCAAGGGCGTGTGAGACTTGAGGCCGGCAGACTGCTGTCCAGGTGAGGAGGGAGACGTTGAGGGCCTGGGATCTCCCAGGAGGGACCCTTCCCCCAGGGTGCCAGAGCTGCCAGGATAGCGGGAGGAGGCTTCATCCTCCTCTGGCTGTGTGTTCAGGCCCCCCGGGGGTGCCGGACCTCCTAGCTCCCAGACGGCTCTCCGGCAGAGGAGAGGAGGCTGGCTCGGGACACCTGGCTCTCGTTCCCGCTCTGACACTTCCCAGCTGTGTGGCCACGGGAAAGCCACCACCTCCTTTCAGGCTCAGTTTCTTCACGGGGGAAAAAGGGCTGTGGTGAGGCTCAGAAGATGAGCGAGACCTTGTGAAGGAAGGGGTTAAGGTCGTGACCTCCTCACAGCCCTGGACGGTTCCCTCTGCGTACACGTTTTCCTTTCCCTACACAGCCAAGGGAGACACTCGGAGGGCACTCCCCAGAGCAGGGCCCCCAAACCCTGAGGTCCACTCTAGCCCAAGAGTCAAATGTTCCATCAGAGGCAGGAGAACATGGGACATCCCGAGTCCCACACTCTCCTACTTGACAGACGGGGAAACAGGAGCACAGACAGAGTCTGTGAGGCACTTGACACACACTGCGAGTCAGGCCGTGGTGGGCGGGGAGCAAAGGTGTCCCAACTCCCAAAGCAGGCTCTCTGTGGACTCTCCTGGGCCTCCCAGCAGAAGAAGAGGGTGGTGGCTGAGCTGGGTCTGGAACCACAGGGCAAAGAACCATGACGGGAATTGAGAAGACAGCACACCTGGTGGAAAGATCTGGAGAGCCAAGGCCAGGCGGCTGGGCAGCTGCAGCCTCCGAGAAAGGAGTGGGCACCTGACTGGCACAGACGGAGGAGGCAGCCCAGGGGTGCCTGCTGCGCTGAGGGGCACCTCTACTCTCTGCTGGACCCAACCACCCACCTCTTCCTAGAGTTGCCTCCGGGCTGGGCAGGGACCAGATGCCTCCTGCATCCACCAGGGTATGAAGACTAAATCTACTCCCCGTGACCCCGGTTCCATGGGAGGGGACTTGATCACCCCTGGCAGGTGAGTGAGTCTCCCCCGACCACCCCAGAGGACTCAGAAAGTCACGTTGTCTGAACCACAGCCTGGTGATGAATGAAGGCAAGTCCCCATTCTCAGCCCTGAGGTCCAGCCCCACCCACTGAACACCGAGAGACTTTAAGCAGGTCACTTAACCTCTCTGAGCCTTTGTCCTCAGTGGGGAATCACACCTTCTGGCTTGTGGAGAGGATGGAATGAGAAATGCCTGGCAATCAGGAAGCTCTCAACAAGGTGACATTCCTCTGGCCCTTTTAGTCCCTAGGCTCCCTTTTGGGGAGAGAGGGGTGAATCGTGGAGACAGAGAAGGCAGCTCTGGAGAGGCAGGAATTCACCCCCACATGTGCCGGTGCTCTGCACCCCCGGCCCACAGCCCACTGAGGGCCTCCGGCCCAGGAGGCCATGGTCACTGCACCCTGTATGGGTCCGCGGCTCCCCCCAGGACCGTGGCCTCTTCCCACTGCTTTCCTCCCATCCTCCTAGACCTCCCGGCTCCCCCCGCCCCAGACCTAGGCCTTCTTTCCCGCTCATGGTTCCTGGAAGGCAAGGCAAGTCCACTCTGAAGGTAGGTGTGGGCGGGGTCCTGCACTGGCACCCATAGGCCGGCCCCGGCCTGCACCCTCCTGATGGGCACTGAGCTGCCTCCGGACCCCTGTGATTTCCGGGCCCTGTGTTGGCTGAGTGGGATCTGTCTTCCCGTTCTCAGTGGCTGGGAAGTGAAAACACTTTCCCCTCTGCTTCACCCCCAGATCTCCAGACCCACAAAAGCCAGGGCCAGGAGGGTGGGGGCTCAGGACCCTAACCCTCACAGAGGCCCGGCCACTGTCATGAGACGTCACCCTCGGTGTGGAGAAGCCCCGAGAGGGCTAGCAACTTGCCGAGGACCACACGGAGAGTCTATGGGGGAGGAGGCAGAGCTGGGCTAAGATGTCGCCAGGAAACTTTGCTGACTAGAGCCTGAGTTTGAATCCTGATTGACCGAGTGACTCGAAGTGCAGTTTTCTCTGAAGGGGAGTCACTGATAGAGCATCTAACTCAAGGCGGTGTGAGAATTCAATGAGCTGATGCTAAGAGGCCCTCTCCATAGGAGCCAGCACACAGTAGGTACTAAGTAAGTCATAGCTTCTTCCAAGGCCCCCAGGGATCCAGCCTGCCTTGCTATTTCCCTGAAGGATGAAGAGAGATAGCAAAGGCCTGAGTCCCAAGGACTGGAGGCCAGGATCCCCAGGACGCCTGGGCAAACCCAGGGCCCAGGGGAGGCTTCTCAGACTTGGTGCCATCGCGACATGCTTGCCCAGCTAGGAAGAGCTGGAATTACCCTTCGCTCAACCCCGCTTTGTATCCTGGGCTTGGCTCCTCTGCCCTCTGCAGTAGCATGCTAGTTTTCAGATGTAAAGGAAATGGGGGTCCGGGGGTATCTTCTGGACAGAAGCTTTTGAACGTGAGTGATCAACCCCAAGGCTGCCTCCATTCCCCATTTCCTGGAGGTGGGGAGCCCATGTCACTCACTGAGGAATTTGGACAGAAATGTTGAGAGGAGAGCTTCCTGACCCATCCTGACCCATCTAGCCCTTGGCTGAGGCTGGATTCTTGCCCTCCAGGCTCTTAAACCCGGAAACTCTGTCCTGAGGTCTGGGACCTGGCGTGGTGGTAGGGTAGCTTCTGGCTGCTGCAAAGCTGTAGATTTCCCAGGGGGAGCAGCTGTGGCTCCAGCCACCACTCAGCCAGCTGAATTACACCTTCCAGCCCTGGGTCAGGCCTTTAAGGGTTTCTCAGCCACCCCCATGTCCTGACTTAGGGACCCGGGCCACCCAGGAGCCGAGGGGGAGGGGCTCAGGAGTGTACTCCCACAGGAATGGACTGGGATCATGCTTCTCTGGTGTCCTGGGAGGTCTGGAAGGCTCTCATGCCAGCCACCTTCCCCAGGGGTGCACATCTGCCAGCTGTGCAGGAAGGCAGCTTGCCAACAGTCCATGTGACAGGTCGAAAGACTGAGGCCCCGGAAAGGAGTGCCTTCCCGTGCACCTACTGGCCTCGGGCGGCAGAATTCCCCCGGGACTATCAAGCAGGTTCCCGGCATCCCCTCCCACGCCCCTGTGGACCTGAGCTGCACTCCTCTGAACCCTGAGGAATCCAAGCTGAGTTCGCGGGCAGTCAGACTAGAGAAGCCTTGAGAATGAATTCGGGGCTGGCACATTCATCTTGCCTCCTTTCCCCCGGTGGTGGAAGGAGTGATCTAGCCGGCCCTGAAGGAGTTCAAGCCGAGGTCAGAGATGCCCACTGAGAGATGTTTGTCAATAGGGTGGGGGGAGGGTCCTCTGGCCTGCGGCTCGCGCCGGCCCAGGGTCGCGGTGCTCTCTGCCCGGGAGGCCTGGACGATCCTGGAGTCTGCGTGGCACGTCCGCGCTCCCCAGCGGGCCTCGTCAATCAGGCACTGGCCCTGGCCGGTCCTGGACATCTTCCGCCCGTCGCGGCTCCCGCGGGAGACCCCCGCCCGGCTGCCTCCGGGGCCCGCCCCCGGCGGTGTCATTGTTCTCTGACGTCACGCCGCGGCCCCGCCCCTCGCCCCTCACCGCCCGCCCCCCCCCACCCCTCGGGCTCCAGGCGCCCGAGACCCTCG
>LNAC01000614.1:525739-538999 GCA_002007465.1 Ailurus styani
GACCCTGGGGCCCGGCCGCCCGGCCCCCGCTCGGCTGCCCCGAGTCCCGGCTGCCCCCGCTGGGGCCGCGGGCCGCCTCCCTGCACACCGCCCGAGGACCTGGGGCTCCCGGAGCCGCCGCCTCCTCCCTGCCGCCCGCTGCTCCTTCCCGCTCTCCCCCTTCCCCTCGCCCCCGACTGCCTCTCCGCGGCCGTGACACGAGGGAGGAAGATTTAACTTGGCAGCCCAAACAAATGCTCTCTCAGAGGCCCTCCGAGGCGCTGGCCGCCGGGCTGGCAGGGCGAGGACACCGCGCGGCCAGTGCTCTGCTCCTCCCCGCCCTGCATGGCCCTTTGGAGCCCCCGGGACAGCCCAGCGTGGGAAGGGGAGAGCCCAGCCCCGCACACTGAAAAGGGCAGCGAGGAGCCGCCTGCGGGAGCCCCGGGCTCCGCACTGGGCCGGAGCCGCAGGGCGCTGCCTCCTGGAGCCAAGGGTTTTCTGGAGGGTTTCCTGGAGCAACAGTTTGTCTCCCTGCTGCAAGCCGGGAGCAGGGCCTGGTAGAGCAGAGGGTTAACCAGCGCGGTCTCCTCCTCTCCTGTGGGTGTGAGGACAGGCTGGTTACACAGGGCAGGGCAGGAGGCCAGAGGCTGTTCCCAGAGGTGCCTGCGTTGGCTTATTGTTTTTCTGAAGGTAGAGACAGAGGCAGGCGCTGTGGTTGGAGAATGGGCAGCTTGGCTGGCGTTGAATTCGGACTTGACTTCGCTGCTGTCGGTAGGGTCCCCGGGGTTTAAAAGTTGTTCGTAAGCTACCGGGGAAGTTTAGACGGGGGGGGGGAGCGAGCCCCCACTTTCTCTGTCCCGGCTGCGTTTTGAGGAGATCCAGAGCAGGGGTTGGAGCGGGGGGTGGAATTCCTGGCCCGTTGCTTCCTCTCGGCCTGGCCCCGGTGCTGTGGTTGGTGAATGCCCCAAGCCTCACGCTGGCCTTTCTCTCATCAAGTCGAGGATGCTGAAACACCAGCATCAAACAAAAGACGCGCTGGAAGCCCTATCTGCCACGGAGCACGCGTGACTTTGGGGCCAAGGGAATGCGCCTGGAGGGAGCTGGTGTTTTCCTCTAAGTTTTATGATTTCGGTCGGGTTTTGTTTCTCCCCAAAGGACAGAAGCATCTCCTTGTCTCAAGTCACGCGGTTATGAAATGCTGTTTTCACATGTAAATCTCAAAACTTTGGAGAGTTGGTGGCGGGACTGGAGCGGGGGCAGTGGGGGCGGGGGGCAGGGAGGGACGCAGAAGTGGGGAGTTTTCAAGAGTTTTACATGGTTTTTGGATGGGGGTTTTGAGGCCTTCGGGGTATGGCTCACAGAGAAGAGTTGAGACTGAGAAATTTGCTGGACTTCTGGGGAACTTTGATAACTAGCCCTGTCTTTGCAAAGAAGGATTTTTGGCTTCTCGGTGGGGACAGAATGTCCCTTTTTCCTCCTAAGGAAAGAAGGGAGGAGGACCCTCATTCCTTTCGTGGCCAGGAGCAAAGCGAAGAAAGGTCCAGAGACCACGGGGTTTGGCCACAGAACCACAGGTTCTCTCACGCACAAACACACACTGCCCTCGCAACGTAAGACAGCACTGTCTCCGCACCTGGCCCCCAGAGATGTGCCCCCGTGTAGGACAGGTTCCCACCGGTGACTCATCCTGGAAAATCACGGGGGGGAAGGCTCTCACTGAGGAGACCTGCACACTTCACTTCTTCCCCCGATGGACAGAGATGGGGGCAGATAAGGAAGGAAGGCCCTTTGAGGCCTACTGTGTCCTGAGAATCACAAGAGTACCCGTGTGTGAAGCCACGGATACGGAGCTCTCAGGCCTTGGCTAGTGTCCAGACAAGCAGCCATGACCCTCGCCTCAGGGTGAGGCATCGCTGTAAGAAATTGGGGCACCAACAAGTTAATTTCTGGAAGCTTCTCTGGGCTCTCTGTCATGGAACCAGGAAGCAGGGCCTGCCAGGTTGTGACTGGGTCCCCTACGTTTTCATTCATAACTTTGCTCCTGAGGGCTTCTGCTGGGCTCCTATCAGCGCCTCATCTTTATGAGGTTCCTTGGGTTTTGTGTGGACAACAAAGGCCGGGCTGCAGTAATCACCCCGGACCCTGCTGCAGCCTTGCCTGGTGACTGCTCTGACCTCTCAGCAGGACACAGTGGCCTCTGTCCACGCCCTCTGAGGGGGAAGCTCTTTGTCCCTAGAGCCCCTGACAAAGTGGGGGGAGGGAGGCAGGGCTTGCCAGGCCATAAACTCTAGGGGTGATTTTGAGGTTGGGCCTTGTCCTCAGGGGGGATCAAGAGAGGCTGAGTAAATCAGTCCCATGCACAGGCTCTGGAAAAAGACTCTAGGAAATCCTTCGTGATTCTTGGGTCTTCCCGGTGCTTGAGGAGATGGCGGAGAAGTGTCAAGAGGCTGGCCACCTTAGGTCGGTGGCTTCACCCTGCTGGGACTCAGTCTCCTAATCTTGAAAATGGGTCCAAAAGCAGAACTGCTCTGATCCCACTTGGCTGCGATGAGGATGAGGCAGACGTGAGTAGTAGAGCCCTGATCATGTGTCCTCTGAAGGCCTGGCTGGCTCTGGGTGCAGAATGGAGCACAACGGTGTTGCCTTGGGGGTGCTAGAAGCATTTTCCAGAAGCTGGTTCCCCAAGCCTACTTCCTTGGCAGCTTATATCCAGTCTTGGCTTGCATGCCCCCTGTGACAGGGAGCTCATCACTCCAAGCAGTTTCTGTCTTCAGTGGACAGCTCTGTCAGTGTGCTCTGTTGGATGGCATGCTTTCTGGAAATCGTGCCCTCCTGACCCTCACTCTGGGCTCGAGGTGCTGGGGGTCCTCCAGACCGCAGGCTCATCCTCTCTGGAACGATCACAGACTGAAGACCAGTGCTCACACAGATTCTGCCGCTGGGGAGAGGGGGAATGTGGGCACCCTCCAAACGGCTGCTTTCAACTGTCACTGGGAAGGAGCTGCCGGGAGTGAGAAAGGGTCTGTGTGAGGCGCTCACGGGGCTCTGTCCGTGTTTGTGCCGCGTCTGCCTCTTGGTACTTCTCCCTCCTCGGATTGGACGTGAGGAGAAGGAAGGAGGTACGTGATGGGAGTGGGGTGGGGTCAAGGGCCCAGCCCTGGTGCCACAGGTAATTCCTAAGAGTCTACAGTTGTGAGGATCGTGGTCTGTGAGACTCAGAAACGTGTAAGGTAGTTCCTGTTCCTTAGGAGCTCACAGCCAGTAGGGCAGGAAGATCAGGCCAAATAAATAATTAACCACTACCAGCTGGCTGCCTGCCATGGGGCGCATGACGGCCAGAACCACGGCCCCTCGCCTTTGCGCGTGGCACTTGGGGGATTCACAAGCACTCTCCGAACTGACGGCACTCCAGCCGCAACGGCAGTGCAGGCTAGCCAGGATTTGGAATTACCCCCACTTAACAGACAAGAACATCGAGTTTCGGAGAGGTGAGATGACCTGTAGCCAAGCCGGGGCTCGGCCCCAGGCCTCAGAGATGCAGCACCGCTGCCGCCCTCCCCGTCCACCAAGCAGGCAGAGAGGCTGGTGTGGAGGTCCGTGTGGACCCCGCAGGACGGGACTCGGGAACGCAGGTTAAGGAGGAGGAGCCGGGAGGACAGGGGAAGGGTCCCCGATGGGCCTACCTGCGCCCCCGCCCCGGGCCCCGGCAGCCGTGCCCCTTTCCCTTGGCACAGTGTCTTACAGCTGAGCTTGCTCTGAGCCCCGGATGTCACCGCTCGGGCACACGTGTCTGTGCGTGGGTCTCCAACCCCGTCCCGGGCCGGAGAGCAGGAAGCGGAGATGTTTCCAGGCCCCAGGTCTCTGCACGACCCAAGGCTCTTCGCTGGGCTGTGATGGTTTCTATAGATACAGACATTGACTCAGCCTGCCCCTCCTCTGGCTGAGTCAGCCCTCAGGCTGTGTGGGGTGGCCGCCCAGTGGGGGCCCTTAGCTTCCTCCTGCCCCAGACACAGCCCTCCTGTCCGCGCAGCCCTGTGCCCGTCCGCGCAGCTCAGCCGAGGGCCGCCCCGGCACGAGGCCGGAGCTGGTGGGGTGCGGAGCAGGGTGCGGAGCAGGATGCGGCCGGGGCTGAGCTGCTCTCTCCGCGGGAAGCCTGGCCCGGCCCGCACACCTGCACAGGTAATGACTGCAGCCCCGGGGAGGGCCGGGGCCCGCCTGTCAGGCCCAGCTGCCGGGGTTACTGCAGGATCATGCTGGGGGAGGCCGGGGTGTCTGAGCTAATTAGATTTCTTAGATTTCAATGCTCCCCTAATCCTGTTAGCCCGGCTGTAATTGTAACCACTTGAAGGTTTCAGCCGTGCAGGCTGTTGAGGACAGACGGTGTGGGGACTCCGCTCTGCCCCAGCCTAGCCTTCGACAGCCAGCTGGGGACTGGGGACTCCTTTTCCAGTTCCTCAGGGTGGGGGCCCGAGTCATGGTCGGTGTTGCGCTTTTCTATAGTCTTGGCACCGCAAACTGTCGCAGCACGCACGGCCCTTAAGGAGCATCTGGTGCTAACCCTTCACTGTATAGATGGGGCCACAGAATTCTGCACGGGGCAGGGGCTGGCCCCGGCGCTCAGTGGCTGGTAGTGGCAGGGTGTCTGGGTCTTGCGATCTGGCTTTGTGATCTTTGTCTCTGGACACTTCAGGGCCGGTCTGGAATCGGATAGGACTTGTGAACCCTCCAGAGAGGTCTACCCCAAAGATCAGGGCTAGGGGTCCTTCATTTGTCCCAAAGCCTGCTCCCCAGTTGGCATTACCCCCCATACACACACACACACACACACACACACACCCACACACACACCTGTGCACGGATCCGTGGGCCCTCACACCCATGCTGTCACATCTGCTGGCCCAGGTTGCTGCCGAGGACTGAGGCCCCTCTCCTAGGGCTCTCAGACATGGGGGGCCTTTTCTCTTCCTCCCTTGTCCCAGATGCTTGATCTCTTGGAAGGTCCAAGTCAATGCAGATTAGTGCTTTGCCAGAAAATGGCAAAGTTATTCTGATGGGGGGGTTGTATTAGAAGACAGTCTCTTTGTACTTTCAAAAGCTCTCCCCAAATTATTCTTTTGGTGTCTGGTTTAAATGGAACTTGCACCCCGTCCCCATCCTTTCTCCTGCCCTACCCCCATCCACATTTGCCAAAACTTCCGTCATCCCCCCACAGAGGTTGGTGCTGACAGGGGGTGGGGGGCTGGGGGCTGTGGTGTCTTCAGAACCCCTGTCAGGGAGGGCCCCACCCAGCCATCCCCGCCTGCCCTCCACGTGGCCCTGGAGCAGCAGGGAGACGGGCTTGGAACTCCTTCCACTCTGGACTCTCTCTGGCTCCGAGCACATAGTATAGAGCAGAGGGGCTGTGGGGCTCACCTGATCTGTCCGTTCCTTTCCTGGCCCAGGAAACCCAGCTCTGGAAAGAAAGAATAGCCCGTATCTAAGGGTGGCAGTGAATTAGTGACACAGCCAGGCCTGGAACCCTGTCTGTCCAGCCCATTAGCTCATTAAACATTTATTGAGCATCTACTGTTGGCCAGGCACAGCCCTGTTAGCCACGCTTCGGAGCTCATCGGTAAATGCTCTTCCGTCTTTCACTGGGAAGGGCCAGATGAGCCTGGGGAGGACAGGGTTCCTTTCTGAGCTCTCGGGGTGACGAATAAGCACGGGGCTTTTCAGAAGTCCTCCCAGATCCTGCACAGCTGGGAGGGGAAGGGCGTGAGCCCTGTGACCCAGGGTTGGTTGCATTGCAGATGGAGGGAAGTGACACGGAAACCCTCCACGGAGGATACAGAGTTTCTCCTCTGCCCGCCGTTTAGTCCAAGAAGATGGGTGGCTTCCTCTGCCTGTCCCCCACCCCCGCCCAGCCCTCCAAGTGCTGACTTTTGTCCTTTGAGGGCTAACGGCCAGGCCCCGAAGCCTTGCTCCTGCCAGCACCTCCTCCGCGGATGGGGAAGCGGGGAAGGAGCCCCCTCGGCCCGCCCTGGGAGTCACATGCATCAGCCCAGGTGAGAAAGCGCGTGAGGAAGAGCCAGTGGGCTTAGGACAAGGGAGAAGATGCCAAGGGCCTGGACCTCACCCCGTCCACAGGCACTTACCCAAACCCCCACCCTGCTCCCTGATAGACCTCGGCCAAAGCTGGGAAGCCTGGCCCGTGGCCGTGACCAGCCAGCCCTGTGGCTGAGGGACAGATGGGGCAGGGAGACCGCTGGGAAGGGTCTGGAAACCCTTCTTTGGCGTTTGCAAGTGGGGAGGACTTTCCAACCTTCTCATTTGGCAAGTGGAGGAGACCCAAAGCCCAGAGAGGTGAAGGGACCGGCCACAGGTCCCACAGCAAGTTGGCCCCCCACCACCAGGGAGGCTGAGTCGTCTGGGTGGGCGGGGAGGAGTGGAATTTTCTATCGCTGTCATGTTTTGGTGCTCCTGCTGTTGTTCACTTCTTTAAAACAACTTCCCAGCGTCTACCAGAAACATCCTAACAGCCAGTACTTCTTGGGCGACTGATCTGTTTGAGGCTCTGCTTAGACTGCCTGTGTTTCCTTCTCAGCTCCGCCCTTCGTGGTATCTGGGACTTTGGGCAAGTTCTGTTTAGCTTCTCCAACTCCAGTCTCCACGTCTGCGACACAGACTTCGTCCTGGTATGAAAAGTAACATGTTGCCTTCCCCCAGGCTGTGAAGATGGAGTGCCTACAGCACCTGGCACATAGTGAATGCTCAAGAAACAGGTCCTCCAAATTACACACGGAGAGACCCAGGTCAGATGGGTTGCCCAAGGTCCCCTGGTACCTCAGGGCCACGCTCGGCTGGCCTTGGCCCCCACACTTCCTGACCCTCAGCATCCGGGCATCATCTGCAGTCTCTGCTCTGTAGCAGGCAGGGCCGGCTGGTCACCTGTGGGAGGGCCTCCATAACATTTGATTGAGTTCATTTCAGTGCCCGCTGCCAGGGAAGTCTGTTCCCCTTGCCAGCGTGGTCCGAGGTGGAGATGTACGTCGGGTTCCTCCCGGCAAACCTCTCTCTCTTCCCCTGTAAGGTGAGGCCAGAGGAGGACACCACCTCCTTCCCGGGCTCTTCCCCCGCGGAGAGAAGGAGAGCGTGAGAGACGGGGCCTTGTCAACCACGGTAGTGGGTTGTGGGACCTCAGGCCAGGGACAGACCCCTCTGGGCCTCAGTTTCCTCGTCTGGAAATCCGGAGCTGAGCCCACAGCAGGCTTTCCCAGAGCGGGCTGTCAGGAAGAGCAGGAGCGCAGAGCAGGGCCTCTCACTCAGGGCTTCCCAAAGGAGAGGACCCTCCCCCCCCACCGCCTCCCTTTGTTATGCAAAATGGCTGTTGAAGGTACCGCCCCCCCCTTCCAGCTCTGCAGCTCTGGCATTGATGGCTTGGTCCCCTGGTTGGTTCCCCTGCCCAAAAGCCACCTTCCCAGAGGGGCTGTGCACAGTGGGGACGCCGGGGGCAGCCCCTGCAGGGACAGAGTCCCCGTCCCCCGCCCCCCGCCTGCTTTCTTGGCAGCGCCCCTGACTGGTACCCCTCCGGCCCGCGGTCCTCCCTCACTCTCGCTGGCCTCCTCCTATTGTTACGAGACCACAGATCTGCGTGTGGCCGGGCAGTCCCGAAAGCCGGGCCAGCTTGGCCGAGGGGTGCGACCTCTGCCGTGTCCCCGGAGATGGGCCTCGAAGACGAGCCGCCGTCAGAGCAGGAAGAGCCTCGTGCTCGCCTGGCTGGGGCCACGCACCCCTGCACCCGCGTGCACGCTTTGGCGAGCGCGAGTTTGTCTGGAGAGGCCATCTACGGCTTTACTCCAACTCTTACATCAGTCCGGACCCCTGAGAGCCGTGTGAGAACCGTGGCCTGCGTCCGAGGGTCTAGAATCGCCCAGGCCCCTGAGTGAGCAGGACTGCTGGGCCGTGTTGCCCCACCTCCTGCCTGCACACTCTTCTGTTCAACTCGCTGCAGTCACCACCCTAGCCGTGGACGCATCTGCGTTCGCCGTGCCTGCTTCCGAGCCAGCCGGACATCGTCCGGGGGAGGGCATCGAGGCCAGGGAGGGCAAGGGACCCGACCAAGGTCACTGCCAGTGGCAGGCCCCTAGGACACAGGGCCCGGTGTGGGGGCTTGGGGGGGCCCAAGGGAAGGCCTCCAGTGCTGGCCGAGCGCACGGCTGGAACCATCCGGTCTCGTCCTCCGCAGGCGCCCCTGAGATGTGTACCAGCAGTCACGGTCCGCAGCGAGCTGGGGCCAAGGTGAAGGGAGAATGGTCCCACCGGCTGCTCTTCTGGGAAGGCTGGGCAGGACTGGCTGAGGGCTTACCTCCTCCGGCTCGGGAGTCCCGTCTCCCCACCGTGGCTGTCTGCACTGCCTGCTTAGCCTGCTCTCTCGGGTTAACGTTTCCTCTTCCCGGGCCGTGGGGCTCACTGGTGTTGACATACAGAGGAGCACTGTCTACCTGCAGGATGCCTGGCTGGTGTGAGTTCTTCGTGAGCCTTGCTGCCAGTAGTGGGGAGAGCAGCCGAGGCCTGGGGAGGGCTCTGGGCCGAGGGGAGCGCCCGAGCTGCCACTGGGGATGACTGCCTTCCCCGCTCACAGCCGCGTGTCCCTGACTCCCTGGGGTCCTCAGGCCTGGGCTCTGTGGCTGCCCTGAGCACTTGGGCGGGGACTCCGTGGCCTTCCCGTCCCTACCTGGTTTGCTGCGCCCCCCTGAGCCCCAGCGCCCCTGGGTGCTGCAGATCCCGGAAGGAAAGAGGACGCCTCGGGTGCGATTTCGTGCGTGGCGTTTGGCCATGGGGCCGTGGCTGCGAGGGGAGCTTCCTGGAAGCTGTGAGTTGGGCATGGATTGATTTTCTGCAGAAGGACCGCTTTCTGATCCTTCCCCTCAGCCTGGGTCCGTTCGAGGCGAGCTTCAGCTTCGGGGCGGGTCCCTCTAGGCAGGAGTGGAGCTGCTCTGGGCTGTGGGATCTCCGAGCTTCTCACCCGGCGGCCGGCCCCCTCTGAGCCGGCTCCCCGGAGGCAGCGGCCCTGGGATCGCCGCCTCTGCCTGGCCCGCCCGAGACCACCGTTCCTGGTATTTGGGGGACCTTGACTCTCAGGAGCGCAGGGAGCTTGCCAGCCCCTGCTCTGATACCTGTTGCATAGACGACCTGTGCCCCCTTCGCGGCATCCCCGCGGTGTCCCTCCTGCTGTCGACTTGCACGCCTCCGGGCACAGCCTGCTCCTCACCGCTCACAGCTCCTCACAGCTCCTTCCCCTAGGGAGCTCCGTGCGGCACGCTCCCCCAGGACGCCTCCTCCCAGCACCTAGCGTTCCTCCCAGGACCACCCAGAACATGGCGAATGCAGCTCCCACGAGCTCCCTCCATACCCTGCGTCAGAGATTTCTCCTCTCCAGGTTGAGTGCAAGGCTAGAGTGGGCAGAGTGGGCTTCCTGGAAGAGGTGGGCTTCTCTGTTCAAGAGCCTGGGCTGCTTGGAGACCTCAGACCTTGACCTGAAAATGGTCTGACGCAGGTCATGGGACACGGAAGTAGGCTGGTGAGGTCCCAGCTGTGGCTCCTTGGGGTCTGAGGGAAAGAAGGTGGGCCGGTGTCAGCTCTTCAAGTGAGGCCAGCGTGCCACATGGTTTGAGAAGGGTGTCTGTCTTCCTGGGCTCTCCCAGCAGGCTCACCTCCCACGGGGACTGCGAGGGCAGCCAGGGGTTGGGGGGCGGTCGGGTACGAGTAGTGCCGCCTCCCCTTCCGGCCTCTCCTCCTCCTGAGCCCCTGTCTGTCCAGCTCTGCTCCCTGCAGGGAGCCTTCTGCTTATGTGTCCTGCGGCCCCGGAGACCTGGGGTGTCTGCAGACGGCGTTGGGTTTGGAGTCACGACGTCTGGCACTGCCCCCTCCCAGCGGTCTCCCCGGGGCTGTCGCAAGAGTCCGAGGGGAGGGCCAGCACTTCGCATGCTGTGCCGTGTCACCGCGTCAGGGAGTGTGATGTTTTATTGCTGCGTGTGGTGATGATAACGTCAGCACAGAAAGGCCTTGGACATCATCCAGGCCAACCCTCTCATTTAGCCGCTGAGTCTGACCCCAGAGGGGACAGAGGCCTCCCCAAGGTCACAGGGCAAGTTCGAGGCAGAGCTGAAGCAAAACCCCAAGTGTCCTGCCTCCCCGCCAGTGCCCGGTCTCCCCCGACCCTTGTCGCTTGACAGAAACCCTTTGCTAGAGAGACACAGGGCAGAGCTCCCTTGCCGGCTGTGACAGTGGCATCTGGCTCGCCTGGGACTCACCATCTTCATCTCACAAAAGTTCCTGGGCCTTATGCCTCTGGCTGTGCTCACCAGAACCGCGGGGCCCTGGGGGCAGGCGGTGTTCCCCGGGGTCTCATGAGCCAGCCGGCTCCCCCAGCCTGCCCCCCGACCCAGGGCTGCCCAGGAACGGGGCACTGCCCTTTACTTCCTGGCCCAGACCGGGCTGCCTGCACCCTGCCAGCTGTCGCCTGGGGTGGAAACAGTGTCTCAGGAAGCCCTCCTCAGACCCCTCACCTAGGTATCCGACCCAGCCGGCGGCAAGATGTGAGCCCGTCTGGGACCACAGCTTGAATCTGTGGGCCTGGTTTCAACCCGGTGTGACCCCTCCCCTGGCTCTGAAGACCCGGAGATGCCCGGACTGTTGGAACAGGAGGGACCCGGGCAACCAGCTTAGTCCATCCCCTTCTCATCCCCATTTCTCAGATTTAGGGAACTGAGGCTCCGAGAGGGAAGGGAGCGAGCTGCACAACTAGAAGCTGCTAGCTCTTGCCCCGCTGCCAGCCCAGCCCCCTTCCATCTCCTGCCCCCGGAGCTGACTCCTAAGGCTGCCCAGGCCTGGACTGTATGGACTAGGGACACTGTTCACGAATAGCGGCTGCTGATCCATCCCTGCAGGGCTCTTCCAGACCCTCCAGCCAGGCCCCGCTTCCCTGCCGGATCGGGGGAGCCAGCGCACTGGAGGGCAGCACACGTTTCCTGCCCGTGAGCCCTTGTGCCAGTCTGAGCAGGGTTTCCTGGCTCTCCTGGAGCCCCCAGTGTTCCGCCCCGGGGAGAGCAGAGTCTGGGACCCTTCTGCGCCTCCCCTCGCCTAGCTCCCTGAGAAAGATAGTTATTCATTCACAGAGTTTATTGAATACCTACTACATGCCAGGCTCCATGCCAGGCCCTCGGGATACAGGGGTGAACTCGACAGAGGCCTTGCTTACGGTGTTACAGGCGAGACTGACAGTAAGTCAACAACTTCGTGTATGATGTCATTCTGAGCTATAATAAGTGTTTTGAAGAAAAACAAATTAGGATAAGGTGATATAAGGAGATGGGTGGGGCTCGGGCTTCTTTAGATGGAGTCATCAGGGAAGGGTTCTCTGAAGAGTTTACATTTGAGCAGATACCTCAAGGAGGGTAGGGAGTGAATCCATAAGCATTTGGGAGAAGGCACTCCAGACAGAGGGAAGAGCATGTGCAAAGGCCCGGTGGCAGGAGTGTGTTTGCCATGCTCTAAGAAAGGCAGGGAGGCCAGCGTGGCTAAATGGAGTGAAGAGGGAGGAAGAGAGGAGAGGACGTTAGCAAAATGATCAGGGAGCGGTCACAGAGGCCTTTTGGAGCACGGGAAAGGCTTCTGACTTTATGCTAGGTAATTCGGGAGCCATTGGAGGATTTTAACCGAAGGACCGAGACTATCTGATGTGCTCTCTAAGAAGGTCCCTCTGGTCAGTGAGCTGAATATACACTGTAAGGGACAAGGGAGGAAATGAGGAGACCAGCTGGGTGGCTTTTAGTGACCCGGGCGAGGATGCCAGTGGCTTGGACCAGAGTGTTCGGGGGAGGTAGTGAGACAAGGTCGGATCCTGGATGTAACTGAAAGGTCGACCGAGGTCGTGCCCGGAAGCCCGTGGGGGAATGCCTGCCGCCCCTACAAAGCACACGGGGGGCTCTTCGGAGTGGCTGCCCTGCGTCCTGTGGGTCTGAGTGGTTTTCCTTTGACGCTGTCGCCGCTCCTGGGGACGTACGCGACCGCCATAGGGTGTCCGTTTAAACGAGGGGCGTGGGGGGTGTTCCAGGCACCCTCGTCCACACTTGTCGTCTCGCCATTCATCCACGAGTCTGCACCCTGTTCCGTTCCTCTCCTCCCCATCCGCATCCTCTCCTGCGCAGGCTGCCGGCTTTCCGACACGCTGGCATCGTTGAGCCCTGGGGCCGTGGCCTGGGTCCGTCCCTCCGCCCCCACAGTCCTAGCCGGCGGACTCCGGTGTGTCCCTGAGAGCCCAGCTCAGAAGCTGTTGCCTCTGGATTCCCCGGCACTCTTGGACCCTGGGCACCCGCCGTAAATCCTCCCTCCTGTGCTCCGTTGCCTGGGATCCACCGCCCCTGGGGCTGGGGCAGTGCCTGCCTTCACACCCCCTCTTTCCGCTCCGTGTCCTCACAGCCTGGCCCAGGGCCGGCCCAGAGGAGGGAACAAAAACATTTCAGTATATTCCTGGAGCAGTCGCTAGTTACTATGGAAACAAGGAAGTGTTGCAACTTCCCTAAGTTTTGAGGTTGGGGTCACAGAGGCCAGCCCTGTTTTGGCCCCCTGGGATCGATCCAGGATGACCATTATGGGGTTCTTACGGATTCAAAGTCACCTCAGGCAGGTCCTTTCCCATCCCCAGGCCTCAGTTTGCCCATCAGTCGCGTGGGAGCCTGGGGCTCTGTTGGCTCTCAAAGGCCATTTCGAACATCCCCTATCTCTGTGTCCCCAATCCTGCTCTGTGACTATAGGCAGGCCCTTTGTTCTGTCCAGGCCTCAGGTTCCCCATTTTGTTCCTCTCTCTCCTCTAAGAAGTTACCTGCCTGAGCCCGCTGCCTCCAGAGTCCCAGAGATTTAGCAGCCAAGGGGCCCTCAATAACTGTCCTGGGCTTCTTGGGACCTGCAGAGGCACCAAAAGGGAAGTCTGGCTTCCGGAGCGGCAGGGGGAGCAGGAAGGTGGGTTGTAGGGAGAAGCCAGGCCAGCTCCCTCTGGTCTGAACCTGCTCGGGTCCCTGGTCTCCTTCCCTCACCTTGAAGGTGGCCCGAGCCAGTGTTTGTCAAGTGGGCCTTGCCTCTGCTGGAGGCCATGCACTCAGCCTTCTGGTGTGAGCAAAGGGTTAGGGCTGGCAGTCCCGGGGTGGGGGGTGGGGGCTCAGAGGCTGCCTGCAGGGTGGGGTGGGGTGGGTGGGCTGTCCCTTCTGGCCACGTGTCTCCTCCCTCCCCTTCCTTGCCCAGCTT
>LNAC01000614.1:546597-590057 GCA_002007465.1 Ailurus styani
GTGGGACCTTCCGGACTGCTGCGGGAGCCCGGGGGCCTCTCTCGGCCTCGGGAGGCTTTTAGGTCCATTTTGCGCGCCCTTGCACTTCACGCCCTGTCCCGGGAGGCCCCTCTGCGAGTCCAGCCCCAGCCAGCCCTCCCTGATCCGCTCTGCCCGCCGGCGTGGGCCTCGAAGGGCTGGTGCGGCTGCTCAGAACCCCACGCCAGCTGGCAGTGGGCGGCCAGGTAGCTCGCGTGTCTACGGGATGCATGGATTCCTTTAGAACAGATTTTGTTTTTCTCATCACCGAAGCTGTCTGCCTATGGTGAAGGCAGTCGAGGCACTGAGCGACCAGCCAGTCGGGGAAAGGCTTCTGGAGACTCAGGGTCCATCGAGGAAACTGAGGCCCAGAGCGTCAGAGGGGCCGTCCCGAAGGCGACAGCAAGAGCGACTGGGTGGCTGGTGCAGCACGAGTAATGTGACCGTTGCTTTCTCATTCTTCACCATGACCACCGTGTTCACGAGACTTGTGCCGGGTGGTGTCTGTGCTTTATCTCATTTAATCTGCCAAGAACCCGGTGAGGAAGGGACTATTTTTATCCCCACTTAACACCCATGCACCAACGGAGCGCTCTTCCGAGAGATGAAGGCCACAGAGCTGGAGTGTGTCAGAGGCGCAGGTCTCAGAGTCTGGAACCTTCCTTCCCCCTGGCTCGTTGACCCTCACGCCCCGGACGCATCCTCGGGGCCCATCCCCGGGTCAGCCCCCGTGAAGTCAGAGGTGCAGGTCTCAGAGTCTGGAACCTTCCTTCCCCCTGGCTCGTTGACCCCTCACGCCCCGGACGCGTCCTCGGGGCCCATCCCCAGGTCAGCCCCTGTGAAGTCAGAAGCGCAGGTCTCAGTCTGGAATCTTCCTTCCCCCTGGCTCGTTGACCCCTCACGCCCCGGACGCGTCCTCGGGGCCCATCCCCGGGTCAGCCCCCGTGAAGTCAGAGGCACAGGTCTCAGTCTGGAACCTTCCTTCCCCCTGGCTCGTTGACCCCCCATGCCCCGGACGCGTCCTCGGGGCCCATCCCCGGGTCAGCCCCCGTGAAGTCAGAGGCGCAGGTCTCAGTCTGGAACCTTCCTTTCCCCTGGCTCGTTGACCCCTCACGCGCCCCGGACGCGTCCTTGGGGCCCAGCCCCGGGTCAGCCCCCGTGAAGCCGCACAATGCCATCTTCCTCTTTCTAGGAGCTGTGGGTGCAGAGCACTTTCTGTATTGGGCAGATAAAAGAGCCCGTTTGGGGTGATTTTTATCAGCTTGAGCAAGCCGGTTTGACTTACAGGAAGAAGCCAATTTGCATTTTGGGAAAGGGCTGAGTGTAAAGGCCACGGCGAGCCCTGGGTGGATTTATAAATCAACAGTCGACTGGAGGCATTGTCTGTCCCTGGCCCTACGGTGCGGGGCCTATTGACACCACAGCCCGGCCTGGCACGTCACAGCCACCCTTTGCACAGAAAGGGCCTACCCGAGTAAGCATGCCAGGGAACCGTCCTCTGGCCTGGCTCCCCGGGCACGGGGCGTCAGGCTGCGGGCGCCTCCGCTCTCCCCGCCGCTCGGGGCCGGCTGCCAGGAGTCAGGGTGGCGGGACAGCCGTGGATAGCTTTCTGGAGACTTCCATTCCTTGGCCTGGAAACGAGTAGGACTTACTTCCCAGGGGATGTTGGAAATTAGGTGAGGTAGGGTTGACTCCTGTCCGGCCGCCCCCGCCCTGCCGTGGGGTAACTGGGGGATTCGGGCAGGTCCCCAGCCTCCCTGGACCTCGCTCTGCTCTTCGGAAGGCGGTGAGGGGGATGCTGGTCGGGGACCTAGGACCCTCGGGCTAGAGGGGGCTGGCCCGGCCCCGCAGCGTACACGAACCCCCCGGGCCGGCCGGCCGCATAGCCCGCAGCCTCCCCGGGCAGGCCCTTGGGCTTCCCCGTCAGTGGTGGGGTGATGCAGGTAGTGAAGAGGAGGTGGACTAACGTACGCGCCTAGTGCTTAGCATGGAGCCAGCCACGTGGGAATGCTCATAAATAAGCTATATCTGGAATCCTTATTTCAGGGGAAAAAATCTATCTTCAAATCAGAATACTGTCTGTTGGGTCCCATAGTCTGATTTCATTCCAGGTAACCCCGTACACCAATAATAGCCGCGTGCCGGTGGTTAGAAGACCGCCCCTGTCTGTTCACCTTGCGTCAAGGTGACGACGCAAGGTTCGACCCTTGCTCGAGGCAGCCCCGCTCAGACACTGCGCAGCCCGGTCGTTCGGCCTCTCCGGCCTCCGGCTCGCCCGCTGCCCCGATAAGCATCTTCGGTCCTTCTTATCTGACGGCTCTGAGGGCGGACCTGCCACGTCCCGGCCTTCTGATGGCGCCTGTCGCTCTGGGCCTGGAACGTACCTAACACGTGCCAGTGCGTGAACAAGGATGCTTGGCCCGCGCCCGCCTGGGGACGCTGCCTGGGCCCCTGCTCCCCGCTACGCCCGGGTGTCCTGCAGCGCGCAGAGGGTCTTCCCCCGGAGTCCTGTCCTCGTCGCGCCAAGCCGTGAGGGGACCCGTGTCCTCATCCCTCCGTCCTCACGGACAGCCGGCCGGCAGACTTGAGCAGTAAAGGCGCCACAGGTGTCCGCTGTGCGCGGCCCCGAGGGAGATGTCCACTCCTGTTGTCGAGCCGGACACCTCCCGGCGTCCCTGTGAGCCCGGGCGGGGGGCACAGGCTTCCCACTGCCATTCTGTAGGGAGACCACCGGGCAGAGCTCGGTGCCGTTAGTTACGTGCTCTGCTCACGGGGCGAGGCCGGGATTGGAACCCGGGGCCCGGCCTGCCCTTCCGCCCTCTGACCCCACTCGCCCTGCTGCCTCCGGGGGGTCCTGGAGGAGGCGGAGGGGAGGAGGGGCCGGGCAAGGGGGCAGGAGACGTGACGCACAGCCGTGCGCCCCGGGAGCCAGACGGGAGCGGGTGTCACCGGATCTCCGGCGCGGAGATCCCGGGCGGGATGAGGGACGTCAGCCCTCAGGCGACCAGCCATCCTGGCGAGAACTTCCGGATCGGCATGCTGCCTTCAGGGACTGTTCGAGTCGGGCTCCCCTGTCCTCGCCTACGCTCAGCCTCGGGCACACACTCCCCCGTGGGTGAGGGGCCTGTGGGGGGACGCGGCCCGCCGGTCACTGGGACCGTCACGGGGACCAGACAGATAAGGTCCCTGTCTGCAGGGAGCCGAAGGGGGGGAACAGGTCCACCAACCCCCCTTTATAAATGATGGTAAGCGCCGGGAAAGGACTCAGTGGGGTGCGGCTTGGAGAATGGGGAAGGGTGGGGGGGGGGCCCTTGAGGCAGGAAGGCCTTTCTGAGAAGAGCCATGAGAGGATGGGGCCCGCGGGCGGAGGGAACATCCCGTCAGAGGCAGGCCCTGAGACTGGAAGGTGCTTGCATGTTCCAGAAACTTTGCAAGGAGTCTCACGTGGCTGGGGCCAAGTGGCCGGAGACAAGGTGGGCCCCACCCACATCTTCCACCTCATCTGGGGTCTTCCACGGGCCTCCAGACCAGCCAGCGGAGCTGCCGGGCCTGCTGTGGGCATAGGCCCAGCTGCGGACATGGGGCCGCATCTGCTTGTGGGCCCCGCATGGGCCAGCTCCCTGGCCCAGCCAAGGGGCTCATGACAGGATGACTTGGATGGTTATTTCTGCCTCCCGTCAGCCACCTCCATCTCTGCAGCATGAATGGGAGGCCCGCTCTGAGCTCTTGCTCTGTCCCCCGGCTCGACTCTCCTCTGGGGACGCCACACTTGCCACTCGTCGCCGCCTGGCGTTTCAGCGACCTTCCTGCTGTCGGGGAGGGCGGAGGACGGTCACCCGGGGTCCCGGAACGAGCTCAGGTTCTCCCACCCGAGTTGGCCCTGGCCCCGAGACCTTTATTTACTTTGGTCTTTGCTTAAAAACTCTGGTAGCAAAGCCGCCTGGAATGAAATGTGAAGAACTCGAGATAATAATAAAATCAATTGGACTGTTTCCCCAGTAATTCTAGAGACTGATGCATCATTAATGTTGGTAATACAGTGCCTGTCAGATCACAAACTTCTCAATAAATGTGCAGCTGACAAGCTCTGATAGAACTTAGAGGCAAGCAGAGAATGAGATTTGGGGCCTTTGATATATGGGGTGTCAGTGATGCGGTGAAGTTTTTATCAGTTTCTGTCACTTTGGGCTTTTGTGCTCGCTCCATATGTGGTCTTCACGGCACCTCTCCGCGGCCTGCTGGATGCTAACTGCCCCCTGCCCCGTGGTAGGAGGAAGAGCTCTGGAGGGGCCGCCACATCCGGCCGGGAGCCTTCTGTGGGGCCTCATGACCAGGA
The DNA here is from genome assembly GCA_002007465.1 of Ailurus styani. Lineage (NCBI taxonomy): Eukaryota > Metazoa > Chordata > Mammalia > Carnivora > Ailuridae > Ailurus > Ailurus styani. Next base: position 550,952 of record LNAC01000614.1, read on the forward strand.
GCTTCAGGCGACATGAGTCCACGAGGGGGGGCACAATCGGAGGCTGTTGGACCTGACCCTGGCTGTCCCTCGGCCGCCCCGCGGGGCATTTATTGGGATCCCGCCGCCTCCGGAACACCATGGGCCTGCCTTCGGGGGTCCAGGAGCTTTGTGGGAAGCCTTGGGCCTGGGGAGGGAGGATGGTCGAGGGGTCATTTCGACCTGAGGGTCAGGGTCAGAGGGAAAGGGGAGGACTGTGTGTCTGCGCTGGTGCGCTAGCTCGGGGAGGAGCGCCTGTCGGACAGGGAGCACCATAGACTTGATGGGGGAGCGAGGGGTTGGACAAGGTGAGGCCCCCAGGGCAGGGGAGAAAAGGTAGGAGCGCCTCAGAAGTGGCCTCACGTGGTGCTTAGGGCGTGTGCCCCCGGAGCCAGAGCGCTGGGACTGAACCCCAGCTCCCTCGCGTATGAGCTGGGTGCCCTCAGGAACGTGACTCGACCACTCTGTGCCTCCGTCTCTTCATCTGTAAACTAGGGGTATAGTAGCAGAGCCAGCTACCCCAGCCGGGCCCTGGGCGCATCCGTGAATTAAAGCGGTCCAGGGCTCAGAACAGGCCCGGGTGCACTGGGAGCCCCTGACCTTTACCGGCATCACTTTTGCACGGCTGTCTGACTCGGGAACCTGAGAGCCAGAAACGTGAGCTTCGGGGAGGTGAGGGAGGACGTTCCCAGGGAGCCGGGATGGGAGCCCAGCCGCTGTGGAGGCCGGCTTAGGCACAGTGGCTCAGGTGCCGGAGGAGGAGCTGCCGTGGGGACAGGGCCGGCACCGGTCCGAGGACTGGACCCGTGTGGTCACCGTCATGGTCGGCGAGGCCAATCAGCAAGTGGGCAGTGGGTGGGTGCAGACTTTTGTCGTTTGTTGGTGCCTCTGGCGGCGGGTGGAGGAGTTCGGACACTCAGGCTTCTGTGTGGAGCTTTGGAATGGGCTCCACCTGGCAGGTGAGCCAAATGGGGACCATTCTGTTAGCAAATCCCAGCCAGGGGTCCCCATCACACCCTGCCAGCGAGCAGGCCCTGAAAGCCAGCAAGGCCGGCAGCCTCCTTGACACCCACCCCAGAGCCACAGCCTTGGAACCCGGAGCCCGGAGGACTCCCTGGAGGTGGGAAGGACTTGGTGGTGGGGGCGTCATTCTGATGCAGTCATGACCACCTCCGACCTCCTGGGACTACCCCCAGGCCTGGGATTTAGGTGTGCCGGAGTTGGGAAGCCCATGCTCCTGGGGGAGCCCTGAGCACAGGGGGTCCCTCCCCAGTCTCCCTACAATGCGTCCCTCCCTCTGCCGGCTTTGCAGAACCTAGGATTTACTTACTGGTTTTGCATCTTTGCTTGCTTTGAAAGGAAGGCCAGGTTGCAAGGCCCCCTGGGGCCTCAGGAAAGAGGAAGCAATCTTTTTAGTCTGGGGTGTGGAGAGGCAGGGGCCCTGCACTGCACCTCGAGCAAGGACAGGTGGCGTTGGGGCCCCGCACCGCCCCGGGGGATCTGTACCTCTTGGGGCCCCTCGGCACCCCTGCAGGTCCTCCTGGTGCTGACCCTGGTACTTGTTCTGATGGCTGGTCCTGCCCTGTGCGGGTGACTTGCCTGGGTAGACTCTCTCCATACACCCCTCCCCCTCACCGCCCACCCAGTGGCTGGGCTTGGAGGAAGTGTCCCCTTCTGCGGGTGGGAGTGGGGGCTGGGTGAAGCGCCAAGAAGCTGCAAGGTACAGTAGCTGCAGGTGCATTTGGAGGGGGACAGGGGGCTCTCTTCACTACCTGGAGGGCCGAGTCCCGGAGGCCTAGGAGCATGGGTGTTGGCTCTTCCTACCCTGCGTGGCTCCCACCACTACTGCAGACATGACCTAAACAAACCCTCAGCCCCCTCTAAACATCACTTTGCTTATCCCTAAAATGGGAGTCCTTGATTAGGGGTGCGGTGGGCCATCCCCTATGATGCTCAAAACAGGTCTGCTGAGTTTCAGTCCCGTACCAGGCTCTGGAAGACAGGAACTCAGAGCCTCACTGGGGAATAAGATGGGCCGGCATTCCTACAGCAGGATCTAGCGGCTGTGATCCTAGCCTAGCTGAGTGAAGCAGCTCAGGTCAGGCTGCTGGGGAAGGGTATTCAGGGAGGGCTTCCCATAGGAGGTGACCTTTGAGCTGCACCCCAGAAGATGAGTCAGGCATTGCTCAGCAGATGAGGCCTGGGTGGGTGGGACCAAGGAGCTCAGTGGGGGACCTGATCACATCCTTGGAGGGCCTTAAATGCCATCCACGCCTTCAGGTTTATCCTGGAGGCAGGGTCAACAAGAGAAGATTGGGAGGGGAGGCGGGACCTAGGCCCATCTGATTTATAGAACAGTCACTGCGGCGGCAGCTCGGAGGATGTCGTCACAGGAACTCTGGGAGCCCGGCTGCGGCCCGGGATGGAAGGCACAGGCCTAGTGCTGGCAGGGCCCCGGCCGCGGGAGCTGGGCGCAGTGGAGCTGCACGGGGCAGGCGGGGCACCGGCTGCGTGGTATCTGGGGGTGCCCTTGGCGTGTGCACACAGAATCCCTGATGCTCGTTTCGTGCTGTGGACGCTGGCCGCACCCCTGCGAACGTGGGCGGCTGCGTGGAAGGCTGGTGGGGCGCTGCGGGTCTGGGTCTGATGAACAGCACAGACGCTGGGCCTCCCGGGGGTCCCGAGGCCGCAGGAGCCTCCGAAGGCCAAGGGCAGACTCTCCAAGGGGTACGTACGTGGAGGTGTCGCAGGGGCGGACGCGGCTGGAGGGAGGAGACGGGCTGGAGCTCTCACCTGGAAGTGGGTTCAGCAGGCGGTTACAGAGTGCCCTTTCGTGCCAGCGTTGTGGGTGGCAGGGCAAGGTCCTTGCCCTGGGGGAGCTCCTGCCGTCTGACGGAGGGGCCCGCGGCGCGGGCGGGGTGCCGCGCTCACTGTGCTGGAGAAGGAGGCAGCTGAGTCAGTGCTCGGGACGCCTGGGGATTCTCAGGCCAAGGAGCGGGGGAAGCGCATCAGAGGCAGAGGGAACCGCCCCTGCCAAGTCTCAGAGGACCAGAGAGGTTTATCAGAGAGCTACAGCCCTTCACGTTGGGCCAGAAGGCATGGACTTTGTTCCCATCAAGGGCCAACGGGCCAGCCAGGCCTCCCACGTCAGAGAAGAAAGGCCAGGGGCTGCCAGATCCTGAGAGGCCTGAGGCCCTCAGCCTGGTGGGTGTCCGGGGGTACAGCGGAGGTCAGGCCTTGCCGGTCACTGCCTGCCCGAGAAGGGTGACTGAGCCGGGTGGCGGTCCTCTGACACCCTGTGTGTTTCTTCTTGGCACGGCCACATTCACAGGAGCCGTGAGGTCACAGAAGCGCCTGTTTGTGCAGAGGGAGGGGCCGCCACTAGGCAGGTGACTGGCACCTTCCCTCCGGTGTTAAAGTCCATCTGGGCGAACCAGGGCAGGGAGGGAGGGCGGAGGGGAGCCAGGTGATGCCTGGTCTGGCGAGTGTACCCGGTCATCCCACACGAAGACAGACCGTGGGGCCCCAGGGGCCGGTTCTGTTTTCACTGCCACCCCCGCCCGCAGCACGCACGCAGCGGAGGCAGCGCCGGCGTCGTGGACACGGCGTCGGTTCCTCACTGCCAGCTGCCACCGCAGAAAGAGCGGCGACGGAGGACCAGAGAGGGGCAGCGGCGGCTCTAGGTCACACAGCGAGGTGGACAGCCCACGAGTTCCCAGCTCTCGTGGCACCACGGCCCCCGAAGCTCCGAGACGAGCCGGCCGGGCCCCCACGAGGCTCAGGTTCTGTCCACCTTCTCTGTGCCCCCGGCTTGAGCTGCGTCTCTGGAGCCCGGGGAAGGAGCAGTCGGCTCCCTCCTGACCGGCCCCCCGCTGCTGCCACTGCCCTCCCCTCCCTCCTCCCAGAACAGCCCGAGGAAGCGGACCCAGAAAGCCCCGGCCCTCGCCCGCGCGGGACCGGGTGCCGCCCAGCCCGAGTGGGAGACGTGCCGTGGGCCGTGCGGACGCAGAGAGGTCTGAACCCCTCCTGACAGGGAGGCAGGAATCCCAGCTCTGACAGTGTGTAAACAGAGTTATTTTTAGCCCCGGAGGGCTGTGGGCGCAGCAGCGTGACCCGCATTTGGCTCAGCCCCCTCCTCCTGCCCCAGCAGGGAGAAGAGGGCTCCTCTGGCCCGGTCTCCCCGCCGCCAGCCTCAGGGCTGGCCCAGCGGACTCCAGCACCCACGGAGAGGAGGAGCAGGGTGGGGGAGCTTGGTGAGGCTGCCCACGGCCGGGAGCTGAGGCCAAGCCCAGCTCACAAGGGGCAGGATGTGGTTTTCAGAGAGGCGACATTTCAAGTTGCAAGAGAAATATTGGAGCCACACAATTTCATGCTTTTTCCATGGGCTCTTACTCTCTGATCTTCGTACCTTCCTCGGTCTGGGCATCAGGAGGCCTGGTCCCGAGGGACCGTGTTGCCACTTCCACCACTGAGTGCTCGCGGGCGTGTGGGGCACCTCTTGTATCTCATGTATGCCCTCACCAGTGAAGTGAGGTCATTCCCAACCCGGCTGTCGGGGGGGTGGGGTGCTGAGCCGACGGGATGATGCTCGCTCCCTTGCTCCTTCAACGAACACTCAGCGAGCATCGGTTTGGTGCCAGGCACTGTTCTTGCTGCTAACTATAAAGCAGGGAGCCGGCCTGCAGGGTGCGGACCCTCCTGGGACAAACGTCACTGGGGTGGGGACAAGAGACAATGAACAAATAAGTACTTTCTTCAACAACCGTCAGCTTGCAGTCCGTACGATACAGGAATAATGCAGACTGAGATGTCGTGGAGTGACTGGGGTGGGCAGGGGGCATGTATTTTAGACAAGGGCTATCAGGATGGACCCCCTGGGAAACCTAAATAAAACAGAGCTCACCGTGCTGGGGGGAGGAGGTGGCGAGCAGGAGCAGCAGGTGCAAAGGGCCTGGGGCAGGAAAACCTGCGGGGCTGGAGAACAGTAATGTGCAGGAGCAGGCAGTATACTTGGTGAGGTGGGCAGGGGCCAGAAGCACAGGGTGTGTGGGCCGTGGGGATGCCTTGGCGAGGGCTGTAAACAGGAAGAGGTTGGCTCCGTGCCTGCAAGGAGGAGCAGGAGGGAAGGGAGAGTGGGAAGCCCGTGAGGGGCTGCTGCCCTTGTCCAGGTAGAGGAGCTGGCGAGAGGTGGGCAGGTTCGAATCCAGGGAGGGTGGATGGTGCAAGTGGGGGATGGCATGGCTGAGAAGGAGCACCAGAATGAAGGCTGGCTCCTGGACTTTCTGCGTCTGATGCCTAGGCTGTTGGGGGTGGGGAGAGGGCAGTTGATCCAGAGGGGGCCAGCAGAGGGTGGAGGAAGAAGAGGATCTGGGAACAGGCTAGTGTGCATGCACTGCATTTGCCGTACCTGTCAACGTTCAAGTCCAGAGGGTTGCTCGGGGAGCAGCCGCCTGGGGAGCGCCGGGCCCCAGTCTGGCACGGCTCTCCCCCCGGGGGCTCTCCGCCAGCCTGCAGCCAGGCTGTGTGGGCGGGTGCTCCCTCCGGGCCAGCCTGGGGTTTTGTCCCGGTGCATGATGGATGAGGGCCTTCCGGTTCCCTGACTTGGAAGCGGGCGTGGGTGGGGGTGGGCCGTGCCTGCATCCGTGGGGCACAGGGGGTTGAAGGCTCTGCCTAAGAGCCTGGGCCACACGGACCAGAAGGCGCCCAGCTGGGGGTTGTTGGAGCACCATTTGCCGTCGGCTGGACCCAAGGCTTGGGTGTCCCCTCCCAAGCCTTCTCAGCTGGACTGACTTATTGTGAAGGAGTCCATGAGTCCTCGTGTGTCTGAGCCAGGATGCCAAGGACAGAGGGAGTTAGCAGCACGTTTGGGACTTTTTTTCAAGTCAGCTGTACACCCAGGGTGGGGCTTGAACTCACAACCCCAAGCCAGCCAGGCACCCCGACCAACACATTTGGGATTTTTTACAGCAAACTCGGTTTGCCTTCATTTTGTCATCAGCCAGTGGTGTGACCCTGTGTATGTCCCCTCCCCTCCTTGGGCCTGGATGGAGCGGAAGGTCTTCAGGGTCCCACAGCTTGAGATGGTGCATTTTGGTTACGGAGGATTGGTATCGAGGGTCATGCATGATGTGGGTGAAGACAGGGCTGTGTAGACGCCTTGCAGCGCCCTGGGGTGCCGACGAGTATGGCACAGAAACCACCTGAAGGATGGTCACAGATCAGCCGGAAAGGCCGAGCTGCTGGGGAAGGTCAAAAGGACCAGCTTACCATAGAAGCTCTTGTGTCCTCAGGAAAGTCACGGGGATTTTTAAAGCCTCGATTTTGCCACCTGCACAGTGGGGTCCTAACGTCCCTGACGTCAGAGGGGTGAGTAACTGCGGAGGTCACGTGAGGACAGGGACGTCAGGAGCTCAGCTTCTAGCTCATGGTATGTCTGGTTTCCGGAGGCCGCCCCCTCCCCGTCCGTCTTCAGCTGACAGCAGGAATCCACGTTTCACGGGAGGGGCGCTTCCTCGGAGAGCCACGGCCCTGGGCCCGGGCGTCCTGCCAGACCTGACTCTGGAGGCAGCGAACCTCGCTGCGGCCTTGGGGACGGGCCCACTGGCCTTGGCTTTCTGAGCATCAGCGTAGGTATCCCTCGGAGAGGCCCTGGGGGCTCCAGCCAGAGGCGGTGATGGGCCCTGAACTCACGCCTGTTGTGTTTTGTGTTTCGTTTCTCCAGGAAGGGATGGGCTTTGATTTCTTATCAGCATTGATGTGGCTGCTGGTGTGGGGGTGCGTGTGTGTGTGTGCATGCGTGCACACGTGTGTGTGTGCGTGCGTGTGTGCGTGTGTGTGTGTTTTGACTGCTCTGGGTTTTGGAGCTGTGGTGGAAAGTGCGGAAAATAGCAGATGCTGTATCCATTTGCCTCCAAACTGTCTTGAAACGCTATAAATATTTTCTAAAAAGACTCGCTTCCCAAGCCCGATGTGTTAGTTATCTCCTCTCCGAGAAACTGATTCCCGAAAATTAAGACAAATAACCTCTTCAGTCACAGTTGTTAACCTCAGGTGTGACACCGTGACCGCGCCAGCCGCGGGTCAGAGTGACTCCCCCCGCCCGAGGGGCTCCGAGGGGCATCGAGAGGGTTGCGGCAGCAAGAAGGAGGTGCCTCGCGCTCCGTCAGGGGCCCGAGTCCAAGCCGGCTGGGCCGCTCGCGGCTGTGTGAGCCCAGGCCTGCGGGCTCACCTCTCTGAGCCTCTTCGTTCCTCCTCGGGTGACAGACACCCGTCACCGGGCTCCGCTCCGAGCCGGCCGTCGTCACTGTTCTGTGTCCGTGCTCCTCAGAGGTGCACGAAGGTGACTGTCGGGGGTCCCAGCGAACCCCTCTGCCCGCCCGGCCGGCCTGTACCTCTAGTCACCCGGCTGTTTCAAGGACGGCCTCCCGGGCCTGGGAGGCTCCTCAGCAGAGACACGCAGGGCCTCGGAGCCTCAGCAGGCAGCACGGAAATGCAGGGCCCACTCCTCGCCTTGGCACAGGAATCTCCTGTTTGTGGCGAGGGAGGCTTGTGTGTATTTAAGGTAATACTGTAAAGGCTTTCATCAGAAAAACTGTGGTGTAGCAAAAACTGCGAATTGATTTCCAGAACAGTATTTAGGGGCACCTGGGTGGCTCCGTCGGTGAAGGACATAAAATCTTAAAAAACAGAAAGGAACACTATTAAACAGAAGGCCGTGTAGTTGGCAGGAGCCGTGGACACGCACCAGGTAGGCGGCGGGGACGCGTGGGACAGGCCCCTGGGCGCGCGGTCCCCGCCTTCGCGGCCCCTGTCCCGCTCCCCGGCCTTCGTCTCCTCGGACAGGGGTGGAGGGGACGGGCGAGAAGGGCACTGGCAGACGGTCTTCTGCCTGCACGACGCTCGCCAGCGACCCCCGCGCTTCATCACGGAGCGGCTGACGGGGTCCCGCTCCGCACAGGGTGGCAGGGACCCCACCAGCAGGCGCGTCAAGGATGTCGTCTTCTGCCCCCCCAGGGGACAGCCTGGACTGCTGTTTTGAAAAGCAATTCTCGGGACACATCTGACCCCGCAGGAGAGGATGGGGGTTGATTCTTAGTGGCTGCCAGGGTGTGGGAAGCGAGCTTGGTGACACGCCTGCCCTGCTGTCACGCGGGAGCCCCTCTGAGCCCGCCGCGGGCCCCGTCCTTACCACGTCGCCAGCGCCGGGCCTGGTGGTTCGCCAGCAATGCAGCCAGACGCTCCCGCTGGTGCAGCAGGGGCTCCGCGGCAGCCCAGGAGGCAAGGGCGTCCCCCAGTCACACTGCGGGCCAGGAGGCTGTGTCCCCAGCCCTGTGCTCGTGAAGCCCTGTGCGGTCGGGGCTGCCGCGGCTGGCCTGCAGGGTAGGCACCCGGGAGGTGTCCTGACCGACCGCTTCAGACCCCGCTTCTGTGGTTCTGGGGGGCCCCACCAGAGCAGGCGTGCGGGCCTCGGGCTTGGAAATCCTGGCTGCCGTGTACACGCATGTCACGATCAGCTCTGTCGTCCTCTGGGTGCTCTTGTATCCGGCCAGTAGGTGAGGCAGCCCCGTACATCCCCATTTTACAGACGAGATCATTGAGGCCCAGAGTTGGCAAGTGACTTGCTTGAGGTCACACGGCTAGTTAATGCAGAGACCTGGCCTGAACCCATGGCACTCATCCCCTGGCCGTTTCACCTTCCATCACAAGGAAGGCGCAAAACACTTAAGCACCCTGATGTTTAAACGAGCCTCCTTCCGGCCTTCCTTCCTTCGTTTGTTTGCTCATTTGCAGTCTCCGTAGGCCAGTGGCTAGGGGCTCTGGAGCCAAGTGGCCTGCTTCGCATTTCAACCACTTCTTGACCATGTGACCTTCGGCAAGTCGCTTGATCTCTCTGTACCTCAGTTTCCTCATCTATAAAACGGGCATAAATACCGCATAGGGCTGTTGTGACCGTTGACAGGTTAATAGTGCTTGGCTCAGGGTGGGGTTCTCAAGGGCCAGCTGGTCAGTGCCGTGCAGGGGCTCCATCCCCCAGGCTGTGCCCTGACCGTGGGCACTGAGGAATCAGAGGTGGGCCAACGGGAGCATCTCACGGCTAGGCGGACGTGAGGTGAAAGGTGGCTAGGTACCAAGAAAGCATTGTGGGTAGATGGGCGAGGTCCAGGGCGCCCTGGATCCCATGGGGTGGCGGGACTAGGGACAGCGTGCCTCAGTCCGCACGCATGAGGGGCTGCTGAGAAAGGCTCACCCCTCAGAGGAGGGCAAGGAGGGCCTGCCAGCAGGGGGACCTAAGTGTCCAGGGTGCAGAGGCATGCAACGGTGACCCCCGGTCTGGTCCTGGGGCGCTGGCTCAGGGGGCCGGCCTGACCTGGCAGGTCACAGTGCAGACCTTCTCTGGACAAAGCACGTCCCCATCCCTCCCTCCCTTGCTAGCTTCTGCGGGTGAGGCCTCCGGGTGGGGGCTGGGGGCGTTGAAGAGGGTTGGACAGGCCTCGTTGGTTTCTTGCAGCGGCCGGCAGAGAAGACCCCGCGCAGGAGCCTTGGCATTGGGTAACTGTCTCTCGCTCCTCAGCGATGAGCCTGCTCGCGGCCGTCTGTCTGTCTGCCTGCCTGCCTGCCTGTCTCCTCTCTGCATCTGTCTCTGCGGTGCCGTGTAAACAGCCCCGCCCCGACACAGCCACCACGGACCCGCTGGCATGCCTGGCGTTGACACCCATGCCCACCCGGAGACCCATTTATTCTGCCGCTGGGGCGTGGGGCCGTATTAATCATCCTTGCTCTGCCACGAGATGCAGATGGTTGTATTATTAATAGTCATAATTAATCAGCCTCCACGGAGGATCTTTTCCCTGGGCGGCAGATCCTCAGGACGAGCAGCCCCACGAGGGCCCGTTCCAGTGTCTGCTCTATAGACAGGCCTCGGGAGGCGGTTCGAGGTGACTCGCAGGAGGGCCAGGGCCAGCAGCCAGTCGGCGTTCCTGCCCAGAAGGGGGCTGCCTGCCACCCCCGCCCCGACACGCCGGGTCACTGCGGGAGGCCTTCAGGGCCAGGGCTGGGAAAGCAGCCGTCCGCCTGGGGGTGAAGTCGGGGGTCCCTGGCAGAGAGCGGAGGAAGGCAGGACGGGAGCCGAGGCAGAGGCAGGCAGGGCCTCGCGGGCTGGCAGGAGAGAGTCTGATCGGGGCCACGGCGAGGAGGCGGCCTTCAGTGGAGGGGGAGCCGGCGGCAGCTGCCCCTCCACCCCGCACCCGGACGGTGGGCCCGATGCTGGCTGCTCCCCGCTAAGTGCCACGTCCCACGGACACTGATATAATGCTTGCGGCAGGCGCTTCCTGATTTATGGGCTTGTTCTGGACAGGCCTGACTCCGTGCGCACGGCGGCAGCTAGGGGCTTCTCGCGCAGTCCTGCGCATGGCCGCCCACCCGCCTGCTCCCCTTGCACACTCTGCCTGTCTTCCTCAGGTCCACGGCCTCCACACCCACACGGCCACGCGTGCTTAGACCCACGGCCACGCGTGCATAGACACACGGCGACCCGCGGGGCTGGCCGAGACGCCCTGTCCTCGTCGTCAGGCTCATCCTGAGGCTCGGCCGTGGTGAACGAATGCAAGCGCCGTGGCCCAGAGTCCTGGGCTCATGCTCAGGGGTCCCACCCGTGCCCGTTCCACGGGAGGAGGCTGGGAGCGGGGATACAGCAGCCCCGTCTCCTGTCCCACGTGTGCACCAGCCCACACGGACGCTGTGCCAGGCCCAGGGGATAGCCCTGTGTCCTGCGAGAAGCCCAGTCAGGAGTCAGGCAGGCCAGCCTACACCCCCGGGCTCTGTCACCGGTGCGCGGCCCCGACCTCGGCCTGCCCCGTCCTCAGCGTCCTCCGCCCCATCGCAGGGTCAGCGTGAGGACTGGAGGAGTCGTAAGCCGCTGGCTAAGTCCGAGCCCTTCCCCATCAAGCTCTGCTTCCCAGTCTGTGACATGCCGTAGGGACCCTCGCTGGCCCTCGCTGGGGCTCTTCGGAGACTCGGATGAGAAAGGGGCCCCGTGAAGGGTGGGTGCCCAGGACACTGTGGCACTGCGTGCGTGCTGGCGGAGGGGCTCTGGGCACGGGGGGGGGGGCGGTGCAGGGCCTGCTCCCCGGCTGCCACGGCGTGGCCCTGGGGCGTCAGCACAGACGTCCTCGTCGCGGGGGTGGCGAGGAAACGTGTGCCGCTCATCGCCAAAGTGGGATGGTGATCGTGCGCACCGTGCTGTGCTCGGGGGGTCTGTGAGAGGGGCGTGTGGAGCTGGACACACCGCAGGCCGCTCGATGGACAGTGTCCGCCGGCATCATTGCCAGCCTGACGGCCGTGTGGGTGCAAACTGGGTTTGGAAGCACAGAGGAATGCCTGGCGAATGACCTACTGATATCACAAAAGTACCTGTGTTTCCAGACTTGACATCCGCCCGTCCCCACCCAAGAGTCCAGGCCCTTCTTCAGGGCCGTGCGGAGGAGGGGTGGCGGAATCACAGCCTGGCCTGCACGGTGGCGCCCTGTGGTCCGTGCCACCTCAGCCGACTCCTGTGGACCACGTGCCCAGCCCCCACAGCCACCAGTCTCCCTAGCGGGAGGCCAGCGATTGCCCCTACTCTGGCTTCAACTGCACCCCTGCTGGCCTGAGACCCTGCAAAGTAGGCCTGGAGGCAGACGTGATGTCTCACCTGAGCCAGGTGGAGTGTGCAGACCCCACGGCCAGCCCACGTGCTTTCTTCTGCTGGCTGCAGCCTGAGCCCATGCACAACCCCTATCATGCGTGGACTCCCGGGCCTGTGCCCTGCTCCCGTGTCAGTTTCTGGGGTCCAAAAGACGTGCAGAGTCCCCATCCCGGCAAGAACTTTGCTGAAGAAATGAGCCCCCAACACCCAGGCCAGGGCTGCAGGGGCTCAGAGGTTATGGGGCCAAGATGGGCCAAGAGGCAGGGAAGAGAGGAGGCAAGACGGGCTGGGGCCAGACTGTGAAGGACAGGGGGATTGAGCGCACTGGAAGGGACGGCCTTCCAGAAAGATCGAAGTGTGTGGGCAAAGATCTGGAATCGTTCCTGGGGAAAGGCATGCCCTTTCCCATAAGACGTCTGGGCTGCTCTGGCCCAGATGGCCTCGGCTCTCAGTGACCAGTGGCTGTGGGATGAAGCAGATGGCCAGTGAGGGGCGGGGCCACCCCCAGGCCAGAGCCAAGCAAGGCCAAGTGGCCCACACAGGCCAGAGCCCAAGACTTTGGCACCAGCCACTCAGAGCTCTCGACTCGGGAGTTAATGATTCATTTGTGGCCAATTTCTGCTGGCCATTGCCTGGAAATTCCCAAGCCTGCCCCTTCCCTTGGCTCTGGGAGCTCCAGGAGCACAGTCTCATTTACACTTGGCTGAGAACATTGCACCCACTATCCAGGGAATGGCTTTTAAAATGAAAGCAGGAGTGACGCAGGTCAGCCACGAGGAAGAACTGGTTGTGGGCGGTAGGCCAGGGGCTGGAGCAGTTGCTTTGTCGGTAGTAAAGTTAGAGTCCCCTCTCTGACCCTGTGTGCTCAGTGCCGATGGAAGGAGCCCTGTTTGTGTTCGTGGTGTCCCCTGTTAGTTCAGAGCAGGTGAGAATGGAGTCTAGTTGAGTGTAATGTGGAAAATGTTGCAGCACTTACAAGGGGGAAGTAGAGCTTGACCCAGAGCAGGACTTGGCTGGGTAGAGAAAGCAGTAACACATGCAAAGGCCCTGGGGCATGAAAGTCCCAGGGCAGTTGTTAGCGGAGGTTGAGTAGTTGTGGTGTGGCAGGAGTGTGGCTGGAGGGTATGAGAGATGTCTGGAAGTATGGACTCAACGCACAGGTGAAGCGCTTTGAGGACCTGGGAATTTGGCTGTGGGAGGAGCTGGCAGGGGCCAGTCAGGACTGGTACCTGAGCAGGGACTGGGGTGTTCAGTTTGGGTTTTTGGTTCACTTGTGCATTCGTGTCTTGAGTCTGCTTGGCCAGCAAAAGCCTTTCGTAATAGCCTTCTCTGCACAGGCTCAGGCCCTGCATGGGTCCCGGCACTTGGGTGAAGGTGGGCTAGAGGGAAGGGGTTACACGTAGCAATCCAGGGGAGGGGACCTGAGCGCGTGAGCATGGGTCAGCAGAGAGGCAGGGAGACGGCCCAGTGTGTTCCTTGCAGACTGGACAGACAGCCCGGATGTTACCCCGTCCGCTGTGATCATGTGGTCCTCCTGATTCCAGATGTGTGTCTGCCACTTTGCAGATGAGCAGACTGAGGCCCAGAGAGGGAGGGTGGGTGCTCGAGCCCGGACACAGCTCAGGGCCCCCCCACCCCCGTCCTGGCTGGTTGCACGCATATCCCCCGTCCACCCCCCTGCAGATTCAAGGATATTTCTCCAAACCAGACCAAAGAGAGCAGCCTAATCCTTCAGATTGAAATATCCGGGGGCTTGGGGAGGAGGCTTCCTTTCTATCTTCAACTTTGCAAATTTAATTTCTTCCGATTATTTCTTGACAGTCCCAGGCGTTGGTGGTAAACAACCGCTCTCCCCAGAATGTTTCCCTGTGACAGCAGCTTTCTCTGGCGAGGGTGCTATCAACACTTGGCAGGGCCTCCTCCCCGCTCCCGGCTCCCGGCTCCTGAGAAGTGAGAGCTTCTGAAAAGCATTCAAGAATGTGGCTCCCCGGGTGCGCTGGGCGGGCAGGGGCTGGGGCAGGCATGGGCCTTGCCTCTTTGTTCCCCGCGGCCGCCCGTCGCCCAGCCTGGCCTCGGAGCCTCAAATGGTCCCTGGTTGTGGATGGTCCGCAAGCGGCGGGGGGGTAGGATCAGGTGTCCGCGGGCACCCGCGGCCCTGGTGCCCGGGTCCTTGGCACAGCTCAGAGGCCGCAGGGAGCTCATCTCCAAGAGGTAACTCTGCCAGGCCTATCTGTGGCCGGGAGACCGCCAGTGTCCCGGCCCCGTGGCCCCCGTGGCCTGCGTCACGCTGGCTTAGGTGTCCTGAGTCAGAGCCAGGAAATGGACCTGCAGATGGGGGTGGAGGTGCCATTGCCCTGGGTGGCTGGGGCGAACCCCAACCTCCTGCCTGTCCACGCTGCAGGGGGCCTGGCCTGGGTTCGAGCAGGGCCTGGAGGGGAGGCTGAGATGGACAGCCAAACCCCCAGCCCCACACGGCCAGGAACGGCCGTTGAAGATGCGGGGGCTCTGGACGGAGCAGAGCGCCGGACGTGGCCCGCAGTGTGTCTGTCCACGCTGGGCCACTCTCCCGGGACGCCCCTCCTGGGCTCGTCCTCTGGGCGGGAATTTACCCAAGAATTACTTTTCCGGTGAAGCCTTCCCTGCAGCCCCTGCTCTAGCCAACGCTGCCCCCTTATCCTCCGGGTCGCCCTCTGGATCTCCACCAGGGCCCCATCTAGGGTCCTGTGTTACCTGTGTGAGTGCTTTGAGCTTAAGTCTGCTCCGTGCATGGCTGACACACAGGAGGCGCTCAGGAAAAGCGGGGCTTCATGACGGGTTCCTAAAGGCAGTGTGGGGGTGTGCCTTTGTTAATGGTGTGGTGGAGGGGGGAGGAGGGAGTTTGTCAGCGGAGAGGCTGACCTCCCTGTGCCAGCCCCCCGCCCCCGCACACCCTGGGCCCCCGGGATTCTGGGGGGCTGCCTCCATGAGCCCAGCGCCTTCCTTGCTGGCAGGAGCCGGCTCCCTGGGTTGGCTGTGTGATCACTCTCCAGAAAACACCCCAGTGGAAACTGCATGAATGATTGATAAGAGCTGAGAGCTGTTTAATTTTTTCCCCCTGTTTAATGGCTATCAATAATTTAATACGCTCTCTGTATGTTTTTAAGAAATAGCACCCATTTTGCCCGTCTCCGGTTTAGCGGGCTAAATGATTTAAGTGTTGGAAATGGGCTCTGAGGACGGAGGTTGAGCAAGTCAGAGGGATCTGGAGGCTGGGGGTGGGGGGAGGCGGGTTCAGAGCCAGCCGGCGGCCTGTGGCCCGGGTGTGCGCGCGCGTGCATGTGTGTGTGCGCGTGTGCGTGCGTGTGTGAAGGTGGGAGGGAGGGAGGAGGAGGGGCGGGTAAAAGCCAGCGCCTGTCTGCTAAGAGCAAGATAATTGCTTTTCCGGGTCTCCCTGAGCAGCAGCTGAACAGCTGTCCGTGCGCCCCCATCCCAGTGCTGAGCTTTTCTCGATGGCTCTGGGGGGCCCAGGGGGGCTCGGAAGGAGCTTCGGCAAGAGCTACTGGGGGCCGAGAACCCCCCTCCCCCTGACATCTTTGCCCCCTTCTAAAGCTTTTAAATCATGTTTATTGTAACGATGCGGTTCCTCTCTGGCCAGCCGTGCTTTCCAGATGGGGTAGGGCCGGTGTTGGAGCAGGGAACTCGGCATCGCTCATCTCGGGGCCCACGGGGACCAGGAAGGTCATCGACCAGCGCTCCCCCAAACTTTCCAGATGCAAAGGATCCCCTGGGAGGACTTGTTAAACATTTAAATTTCCGGGCTGCGTTCCAGACCCACAGCCTTCCATTCTCAAGGGAGAGCCTGGGACGTGTGGGTTTACCAGGCAGCCCAGGTAGTTCTTGCCCGCAGAGGAGCTCGGGCCACGTCAAGTCCCACTCTGGTTCGGGGCTCACAGCACTCACGGCACCACGTGGCTGCTCCCACTGCTTGCACACCTCCGGGGACAGGGCCCTCACCCCTCTGGGAGACAGCACAGCCTCCTGTGGAAGAGTGCTCCGTGCAGAGGTCCCTCCTCTGGCGTGAGGCCGATCCCGCTCAGGCTGCCCTGAGTACGTGGACTTAACCGCTGCCACGGACAGACCACCTCTCCTAGGACCCCTCCCTTTCTGGCCGTCCTCTGGCTTGTCTCTGCCTCTCTGTGGGGCACGGAGCCTCCTCTCCTAGAAGAGCCCTCCGACACCAGAGAGAATGTCCCCGGGATGGCCCCGGCATGGGGGCGAGTGCGCAGACCCCACCCCGGCACAGTGCGGCCCCGGAGGCAGGACGCGACCTGGGCTTCAGAACCGCCTTGGCCTGTCAGGGTCCGGTCCTCCTGTGGGAGAGAGAAATGTGGCTCTCCAGAGATTGTTGACTCAACCAGACCTCTGGGATGACAGTGAGGGGTCTGAGACCCGAAGAAGCTGCCCCAAGCTCACGTGCCCATTAAGAACAGAGCCGGACTGCGAAGATGGGGCAGGGGGCCCAGAGAGGGGCATCGAGGATTGAGGCCCTGGCGCTGGGGCTCCACGGAGACCCCAGTCGCCACCAGGCTGGGAGCCAGGACAGGGGAGGGATCCCCCTCCTCACGAGGCGCTCACTGCTGGAGACAAGTCAGTGCGTCCAAGGATTTGTGGCCGAGCCGAGGCCCCGGCTCTCCGGCGTCACAGCTCTTCCTTCGCTTTGCGAGGCCCCGGCTCTCCGGCATCACAGCTCTTCCTTCGCTTTGCGAGGCCCCGGCTCTCCGGCGTCACAGCTCTTCCTTCGCTGTGCGAGGCCCCGGCTCTCCGGCGTCACAGCTCTTCCTTCGCTTTGCCTGGTCCTGTGCCTTGTTTCTGCAGAGTTGGCACTGCCTGCGCCTCAGCCTTGCTCTTTTATTTCAATCGTGAAGAGGGCAGGAGCGGTACACGTTTCACAGGGGTCCTTGTGTCCTGCAAAACGGGGCACCCCTCAAGCCCTCCTCCGCTGCGTAGACCCTCACTGTACCCTCACATTCAGCTCCCCCCTCAGTGTGTGTGGGAGAAGCCTGGGTCCTGGCAGGCGCTGGCCTACGACCCATCTTGGGGTCACCGGTTCCCCAGTGCCCCTTCACCGAAGCCTGCTCTGGTCTTCACAGCATCACTCGGGCGTGGCGGGGGGTAGGTCTTGACCCCGGAGGAAGAGGAGCCAGCGTGCTGCCGAACCCTGACAGCGCCCTTGCCTGCAGAACTCTGAGCGCTGGCGAGACAGCCAAAGACTGATCCGTGCTCGGGAAGGCCCGGCCCCAGAGAGAGAGCTGCGGGAGTCTGGACACCTAGGCAAAGCCTGGAACTGTCAGGGAAGGCTTCCAGGAGGAGGTGCCGCCTGCCCTCGGGCTTGACTCATGGAAGGCAGAGGAAAGGCATCCCGGGTGGGTGGTGTGTGTGCGGTGGCACTGTGAACAGGCAGGGCGAAGTGAGACGAGGCCAGCAGGGCAGGGGCTGGTCTGGAGAGGGGGGCAGACCGGGGTGGGCTGGACCTGGCGTGGCTGGGTGGAGAGCCACAGAAGCTTTGTTCATCTTCAACTTCCACCAAAGGATTACATCCATGCGGAAAAGCGTGCATATCCGAAGCGTAGCTTGACAGATTGTCAAGAAATGAACACGGTCCTGTAAGCACCACGCAGATCAAGAACATTCCGGATGCCCTAGAGCCCCCCGTGTGCCACCTCCCAGTCCCTGCTTCCCTCCAGGGCAGTGACTCCTGATTTCCAACAGCGTGCTCTCCATCACCCATTGCTGCCCAACGGTACAAACACCCCAAAGCTTAGTGGCTTCAAACAAACGACGACCATTTGTTAGGTCTCCTCGTTCTGGGGTTTGCCTGGTTTCCCCTGGGCTCCTGTGATTAGTCACCGGAAGGGCTGACTGGACCAGAAGGCTGGTGACGGGCTCAGTCACATCTGGCAGTCGGCACGGCTGTTGGCTGGGTGGCCTCCGCCGCCCCCCATCCTCCAGTAGGGATGACTGGCCTCCGACAGGGCCAAGGCCGTGAGCAGCGTGCCCCTGAAGGCCTGGTCTCTGTGAGCCAGAGGATGTTCCTTTCACTAAGTCCTATTGGTCCAAACAGATCTCACGTCCAGCCCAGGTCCAGGGCGTAGAGAACGGGCTCCCCTGCCTTGAAGGGAGTTAGCACAGCCAGGAATCTGTCACCGTGGCTCGTCGACCACAAACAGAGAGTAGTCTGCCCGTTCTTGACCTTTCTGTAAATGGGCCCCGTAGGTCTGTTCTCTATGACGTCTGGCTTCTTTGGGTTCTCGGGTTTGCGAGATTTCTCTCTGTCGTTGGATGTAGTTGTAGATCCTTTGTGCTCATTGCTGTGTGGTGTTTATTCCATGGTGTGGACCCACGAGGTATCCATCCTATGGCGGGTGGCCGTTTGCGGGGCTTTGGGGGGTTGGCCGTTACGAAGAGCACGGCTCTAAACGTTCTACAGCACATCCTCACATGCCCCGTGCGCGTATCTCTAGCGGCCGACTTGCTGGGTTGCTTACAAGCCACAGGGTCGGAGGCACTTGCAAACTAGTTTGTAAGGCAGTGACGGGTGCATGCCCCTCCAGCCGTGTCTGGGAAGCCTGCAGAAGCTTTGTGGAGGGGAGCAAGGTGTCTGTGGGGCTTGTAGAAAGTCCTCCTGGCTGAAGATCTCTGACCCTGAGGCTCCCTGGAATGCCCCCAGTGGACCCACCTTGAGCCACAGGCCTCCAGGCCGGGGCAGGTAGGGCCATCAGAGCAGATGGCCTCCCAGGCCCCCAAGACTCCGGGAAGCTGGGTGCCTGCCGAGCTGACCCACGAGGACGCAGAAGCCTGAGGGGCTGCCGCAGTGGCCTCCCTGCGTGACAGTTCGGGGCCGTGGGGAAAGCAGTCCCAGAGGAGGCTGGGGTCTGCCTCTGGCCTTGCCTCTCTCTTGCTGTAAGCCCCGGGAAGGAAACCCTTTCCCCAGTAGGGCCTTGCTCTCCGCATTTGGGAATCCACAGGGAAGAGAATCAACCTCACCAGGTCTCTTGCCTCTCCCGTCTGAACGCGGTGTTCTGGAATCTAACGGGGGCGGGGGGGCATCGGGAGGCCCTTGGAGAGCTCAGCGGGCTTCCTGATCTCAAGACACATGTCCGGGGCACCTGGGGGGCTCAGTGGGTTGAGCATCTGCCTTCGGCTCAGGTCATGACCCCGGGGTCCTGGGATCGAGCCCCGTGTCGGGCTGCCTGCTCAGCGGGGAGCCTGCTTCTCCCTCTGCTCCTCCCCCTGCTCCCTCTCTCTCACTCTCTCAAATAAATACTTTTTAAAAAAATAAACAAGTAAGTAAATCTCCAGGACACACGTCAGTTGGCCAGTTTTGTTCATCTTAGTCACTAAACACCTTCCCTGCACCGTCCGTCAGTCACTCATTTGTTTGTCCCACCATCCCTCCAGCAGCCACTGGCCTTGCTAGCCTCGGAGGAGAGGGATAAACTTGACCTCATTCCTGTGGCCCAGGAGCTGCGCCCAGGGTGGAGACCGGCCTCCAGGAAGCTGGAGAAGACCCGGTCGGCCAGAGCCCGAGCCCCTGGGAGGCGAACGAGGAAGGCAGGGGCCGGTGCAGGAGGGCTCCGTGGAGGCCCTTGAGCCATGTCTCGAAGGCCAGCGGGGCTCGGGAGGACAGAGCAGCGGGGGACAGGGCTTGGAGCAGAGCACGCGGCGTGACCCGCGGCCCCGCGGAGCGTGTGTGCCCGCGGGCTGCTGCCGTCGGGGTCCGGCTGCAGAGGGCCGGCCCTCGGAGCTGGGGCCGGGGCCAGGCCTCGAACACCACGTTCAGGAGACAGGCCCTGGCTGGGGTGGTGGGGGGCCGCGTCCAGTCTCTGGAATGGCTCCACTCTGGGGAGCCAGCTCAGCCTTCCGGGAGATGCCAGAGGAGCCCGGGCGGGCCGAGCCGGGAGGTCGGAGGAGCAGGGGGGCCGCCCGCGAGGTTGGCTTGCAGCTCACTGTGCCCTCTGGTCTGTTCCGCAGGACTGGCTGTGCTGAGTTCGGCCAAGTCGGACCGCGGGGGCCGTCGCCTGCTTCCCAACTCGGCCTCCTTTCCCCGACGCCCTTAGCAGCCTCGCGTCCTGGTCGTCCGCAGAGGCCGCAGCAGGTAAGCAGGCTGGGCTGGGCCCTCGCGCGGTGCACCTGCTGCTGTGCGGTGGGGAGCAGGCAGCTGGGCCGCCGCCGCCAGGGACGAGGGGCTGGGGCTTATTTCTCAGCTGTCACTTCTTCCTCGGCCGCCTCCTCTCGGGGGAGCCAGACAGTGCAGGGGGCTGTGTCCTGGCCTGGAACCGGGACGTTAGGTGCCACGTTGTTGCCAGGGCCCATGCGGCCGTAGGTGGGCCTGTTCCTCCCGAGCCGGCCCGTCTGTACTTGAGGAGAAGGACGGGGGACGCGCGGCGCACGAAGTGCTGTGCCGTCATGAACTCTTTCCGTCTGCACACCAGCCTGCGAGGCGGGTGCTGGACGCAGGTCCGTTGTAGAGGCAAGAAGAGGCTTGAGGTCGGGCAGCAACTTGCCCGAGGCCGCATACCTGGCCGAGCCCCCCGGTGTTCACCATGGGTCTGGGTGGCTCCACTGCACCTGTCCCTCATCCCTGGACCGTCGTGTCCCCGGCTGTGTCCGCCCCTGCTAGCCTCTTCCTGGGGCAGGACCTGAGGCAGTCACAGGGTCTTCAGACGTGCCGGGTCCTAACCCCACTCACGGCAAAGGGAGGGGACCCTCACAAGGTGACAGTGGCTGGCGCGGCCTGGGGTCATGCCTTAGGTGCGTATGTGATGTGACATGAATCAGGCCTGGTCTCTGGGCTTGCAAGGTGCAACCTCGGGCCCCTTCCAGAGGAGGAGCATGTTGGCTGGGTAAGGTTCTCTCTCCGCCTGGCTCCCTCGTTCAGTTTCCCTCGCTTGAATTAAGCACTTCCTGTAGGTCAGGCCTGACGTCAGGCCCTAAGATACAGGGGAAAGGGGCTCCTCTCATTCTGGACTCTGGCGGAGAAGCAGGGAGATCACAACAGATGTTACGCAAGCCCCGTACCAGTGCGGTGGACCGTGTTGAGAGCTTGGGGGTGGGCATTCTGGAGGAGGTGACCCAGAAATGCGTAGCGTTGTAAGGAGACAGGAGCCGGGGGTGGATAGGAGAGCCTGGCGGGAAAGGGAAGGAGGTTGGCAAGGGAATGGGAAGATTGTAAAGGGCCGCAAGTGCAGGACGGAGAACTAGATCCCAAGGGTAGTGGGAGCCACGGAGGGCTCCCAGTGAGATAGGGGCCTGACTTAGAGGCTGCCGGAAGGGCCCTGCTGGAAGCGGGGAGACCAGAGGGACTGTCCCAAGGGCACAGTAAGCGGTCAGATGCCTCAGGTGGGGCCAGAACAATGGGCGTAAGCAGGAGTGAAAACATAAGACACCAAGGCCAGGAAGTTGGCGGGGGTGCAGTCGGCCAGGGTGGGGGGTGAGACATGGGTGGGAAAGCTGTCCTGATGTAGGGTGGGGTTGATGGTAGAGNGAACAATGGGCGTAAGCAGGAGTGAAAACATAAGACACCAAGGCCAGGAAGTTGGCGGGGGTGCAGTCGGCCAGGGTGGGGGGTGAGACATGGGTGGGAAAGCTGTCCTGATGTAGGGTGGGGTTGATGGTAGAGCTCTGTGTGAGTATGGGGAGTCTGGAGTCTAGGGAGGCTTCCTGGAGGTGGTGGGCCAGGTTGTAGCCCAGTGTGTCTCTGAGAGGGCCAAGATTCTTGTGAGAAGGAAGATGATTTGGGTGTGGTGGTTATAAATGGGCATGATGTTCTCGTCGGCGGGTACTGATACACGTAAAAGTTCCAGAAGATTCTCCCAACCCACAGTCATACCTGCACCCGTGAATACCTGTGCACACACACTCGTGCACACGGACACGCAAAGCTGTCCCTGTGTGCTCAGAGTATACAGATGTGCGTGCACACCCACGCACGGACGGGCACACATGCACGCACTGACACAGGGACACTCCCTCGTACGCGTGTGGATCAGACAGGGCTCACACACGCTGCACACATACATGTGCGCACACAGACTTGCACGCACGTACACACACGTCTTCGCAAGCCCCCATGGTGACGCTCCACAGCAGATGGGCACAGGCCCTCACGGCACACACCGTCCCCCACACGCACAGAGGGGTGCTCCGTGCACACACAAGGGGGCTGTGTTCCAAGAAGGGGCGGCCCGGGGGTTGGTGGCTGCTCACTGTCGGAGCTTCCGTGGCACCGTGAGCTGTGGGCTCTGTCCGGTGGGGGGGGTTAGTCCACGTGTGTGGGGGGGCATTTGGGCAGGACCTCCAGGAGACAGGCAGGAGAGGAGGAGAAACCTGCCAGCTTGCTTTAGAGACACAAAGCAACTGAGCCCAGAGCCCCACTCTTGCAAAGTCCCAGAGAGGTGAAAGTTCCTTCGCTGGCCCTGCCCGCAGCTCCCCCACCCATGTCCGTCAGAATCTGCTAGAATCGGGACTGGCTACGTCATTTGCGGGCCCAAGGCAGGGCGAAAAATGAGAGGCTCATCGTTCACAAATGATGATGGGTTTCAGGACGGCGGAGCAGAGCATCTTGGGTCCCTCTAAGCGTGGGGCCCCGTGCAGTTGCCCGGGAAGCCCGCGGTGCCCGTATGAAGTGGAGTGATTGCGGGATTATGTGCCAAGAACTGAGTCTGTGTGCAGTCTCCACCAGTGACTTACCAGCCCAGAGCCCTTGGGCGAGTCCCTCGTCACCTCTGGGAGTCTTGTCTGCCAAGGGGAGAGACGTGCCCCTCCTCCCCGCTGCCAGCATCCATCTTGTCCCCAGCAGCCGGGGACAGTGGCTTCAGCTGGGGTGAGATCAGAGCCCTTCTGTCAGGCGGTGGTGTCAAGGATGCCCTGACCTTTGGCGGCCTGGTTTGTCTGTGCTTTGCCAAATCCACCAAGGGAGGGTCTGCTCTGTGTTTTATTTGCAGAGTCTTCTGCCTGATTGTCCTTTGCCTGCCCATCTCTGCTCGGCAGACTCACTCCTGTAGGTCAGATGCCATGGAGCCTTCTCTGACCCCCGCCTCTCCCTCCTGACCTTTGCCCTGGGACCCCTCCGGGAGCCACCGTGACCCCTTGCGCGGTAGACTTCTCTGCCGTGCGCAGAGCTCTTTCACACCCTAACCGCTCACTGAAGAAGCCCTTGAGAGGTCCTCTCCTCTTTGCCAGACGGAAACCAGGCTCAGGGGTGCAGCGCTCCCCCTAGCAGCGGGGTGAGGGCAGGCCTACAGCAGCCAGGGGTGCGGGCAGTGACAGCAGGGCTCTGCTCTGGGCCAGCTTCCATTTGAGCATTCTGGAAGACTGGCTCTTCTCCCCGGGAAAGAGCTCCAGCCTCTCGCCTGGGAGAGCCCCCGGAGGTGCGTGGGGTGCCGAAGAGGGCCTGGTGGAGCTGGGGGCTGGCCGGCGGGAGGGGGCCAAGCCCCAGCGCTGCTCCTCCCTGCGGGTGACTTGGCCCCGTTCCCGCAGCCAGGCGGCCTGCAGCCAGATGTGTGGTTCCGAAGCGTCAGGCAGTGAGGTGAGAAGGTCCCAGCTGGTCTGGTCTGGGCCGTAGCAGCCCACAGAGGCTGGACACGGGAGAGGGTCTCGCGTCGGGGGCATGACCTCTGGCCCCGTGGGGCTGGCACCTTGTGAACAGCACTGTGAACACCTTTGGGGGGTGCCTGCAGAAGGTCCTGACCTGATGAAAGGTGCAGACTCGGGCCAAGGCTTCGGGGTTTTCCAGCCCTGCCGCTCCTCTCTGTGACGCCAGACTAGTGGCCTGACCTCTCTGTGCCTCATTCCTCGTCATCATCATCGGGTTTCTAGTGGACGTAACTCCCTGCGTTGTGAGGAATTCGGTCCGCCGAGCCATGGGAGTCTGGACAGCGCGCCTCGAATGTGGTCGCACCTGCAGCGTGCGGGTGGACGGCGGGCCGGCAGCCGGAGGGCCGCGGGGGAGCGGACCCGAGCGCGAGCACGTGGACGGGGTGGGGGCCGTGGCTGGGTGGCCTGTCATTGAAGACAGGACGTCGGGAGACAGCAGGGTTGCGGTTGGGCTGGATTCGAGTTTCATGAGGTCATCGCAGTTGTTGATCTCGGCTCGTGGGCAGACATGGGGTGACAGCCACACTCCCTGGCCAGCCCCTCTGGCCCCTGCTTTGTGACTTCGGGCTGCCAGCATGCACGCCGTCGGCTGTCAGTCAGCGCACTTCCAGGGTTGCGTGGAGTAAGGCGGGCTTGGGGCCGGCTGCAGGGGCCTTGACAGCAGGCCCGGCAGTGGCCACGCAGCGCTGCCGGCATTCCCGGGCCCCATGTGGCATGCCTGTCCGTCTTCGGCACCAGCTGAGAATGTACACCCCGTTCTCCTTGCCTGGAATTTGTTGCCGTGGGCCAGGCCCCTCCACCGCCAGCCTGCGTAGCCTCCCCTGAGCCCACAGCCCTGACCCCAGCTGGAGCCCACCATTCCTGTCCCAGGTGGGCCACTCGGGGTCAGCAGAGCAGGGCTCCCGTCCTGGCAGGCCCTCCGAGCGGGAGTTTGTTCAAACCTCAGCCCTGCTGCACACCTGCTGTGTGACCTTGAGCAAGTTGCTGCCCTTCTCTGAGCAGTTCTTTATTGGTATGTAGAACCAGAAGGCTGGGACCCGTCGGGGATCACAGCCTGGGCCTCCATGGCCCAGTGAGGCTGTGATTGGCTTCTTATACAGATAAGGGAACTCAAAGCACAGCGAGGTTAGGAGGCATCCCCAGGATCACAGAGCTATTGGTAGAGCTGGGATTCAGCCCAGTTTTATTTGACACCATAATATGTGTTTTCTCTACGACAGTGAACTGTCTGTGATGGGTATTTGTGTGTTTCCAGGTGATCCATTCACTCTGACAGCCAGAGTCTGCTGTACGTTTACTGGGCTCCGGTACCATGCTAGGCACTGGCGTCCAAAACAGAATCTACATCTGAGAGGCCGAGTGAGCACAGCCCTGGCTTGGAAGTCCCAGGGTCTCCCGTGCAGGGTGTGCCAGCAGGGGCCCTTGGCAGGTGAAGGCAGTAGCAGCTGGGAGGAGCAGCTCTTCCTGGACGCGAGAGGAGGCAGGCCGGGGGACTGCCTGGAGGAGGAGGCTCGGTCCGGGCACGGAGTGGGAGAATAGGGTCTTTCTGGGGTCTCTGCACAACGTGGCAGGACTCACCCAGTGGGACGTTCAGTTGGAGAGGGAGGTTCAGTCAGCCACAACTGGAAGTAGACGCTGAGGCAGCCCCTGAGGGTCTGAAAGGCTGGGTTAGGGTTTGACCTTGATCCTGTGGACAGTGGGGAGCCAAAGGACTCTGAAGCAGCAGCAGCAGCAAGTCTGATGCCCGGGAAGGGAGGGCGGGCGTTGGCCCACTAGCTGGGGCCCCCGGCTCCACCAGGCCCTCTTCAGCACTCCAGGCCCCCTGGGGCCTCTCCGGGCCCAAGGGCTGGAGCTCTTTACCAGGAGGAAAAGCCGGTCTTCCGGAACGCTGGAATAGGAAGCTGCCCCAGAGCAGAGCCTGGAAGTCACCCTCTGTTACTCCCATCCGTACCCCTGCGTGGTGTGGGCCTGACCTTAGCCCATGGTGGGGTTGCAGGGAGACAGGGGCGAGCCTGTTGTGATGTGCTAGGGACAGAGAAGCCCAGAGACCAGCCCAGGGTCATCTGGCATCCCCGTGACAGGTGCAAGAGACCAGCAGGGCAGGCGAGAGGCATTTTTCCCGAGGGTGGGAGGGAAGGTCTGTGTCCCCCTCCGGCTCTCCCAGAGTCCCGTGGGAGCCTGGCTAGCTGGGTGTGATGGCCCCTGTAGGTGTGCAGGGCTGCACATGTGCCAGAGGGGCCCCTGATCTCAGCCTCCCCCAGGACTCTGCAAGGACAGGCTGGGATTTGGTAAATTACATGGGGAAGGATTCCTTGGGCGTTACTCACCCTGGGTGCTTCTCCCTCCCACTGATGTTTGCTCACCTGGCTTTGTCTGAGCTCCTCAGTCGGTGTCTCTCGGGTCCACAGCCACACATTTAGGATGAGAACAGCCACGCCCCTGCTCTGCGTCCCAGGTCCCAAGCCTCCGTGACCTTGCAGGGCAGGAGGCGACCCTGGGTGCGGCCGCAAGGGTGGCATCTTTATTGAAAGCATAGCATCCCAGCTGCCCCGGGGAAGAACAGTCTTTAGAAATCCCTTGGCCCGGTGCCTCATGGTACAGATGGGGAAACGGAAGTGCGGCCCAGGGTGGCACGCCATGCTTTCAGCTCAGACCACTGAGCAGCTCAGACCACCCTCAGCTGCTGTGGAAGCATGGCAGGGGTGGAGCCTGGCAGGGCCCCAGGCCCGCAGTGGGGGCGGCCACCTGGCCCTGGGGCACAGTGTTGGAGGAACCAACCCCTGAGGGCCTGAAGGCACAGAGATTAGGGCCTGGGAATTTCTGGGGGTCTGCGGAGATCCACCCAGAACCGAGACCGAGAACAGCACTGGGCGCCCTCAGACCTGGCTCTGTGAAGCCTCTTCTGTATTCCGCCTCCTGGAATCATCCCCTCCTGCCAAGGCCTCGACCATTAGGGCTCCTCCTCCCATCTGTTTACCAAGAGAAGAGTGAGGGCTGGAGCTTGCAGGCCCAAAGGCCCGGGCGGAGAGAACACTCCGGAGTCAGGGCCCTATTTGAAAGCGGACAGCATACAGGGGATGAGAAAGCACAGAAGGCTCTGGAAACCGGGGGCCGCCCAAGGCCCTCGTCAGCCCCCTGGGCCGAGCCGCAGCAGGGTGCCCAGCGGCCGGTAGTCTATGAGGCTGAGGTGGTGTGGTGTCCAGAAAAAAATGGCTGTGTTCCAAGGGACTTTAGGGCCAAGGAGGGCTTCCTGGAGGAGGTGGAGCTGCAGCCGGACCCTGAAGAAGGAGCATGACTGTGAGCTGAAAGCACTCCAAGCAAAGGGGACCAGCTGGGTCAAGGCCCCGAGGCAGGCACGCAGGGTGGGGCTGGGTGGAGGGCTCGGACTGGGCAGTGAAGGAAATGAGGTGGACATGCCCCCTAGAGGCCAGATGGCAGGAGGAGCAGGGAGTTTGCACTTGGCTTCTAACTTGCTGAATCCCTGAGCAGATTCCTGCCCCACTCTGTGCCTCAGTTTCCCTCAGATCTCCCTGGAGTTGCAGGCACAGCAGGCAGGGCAGTGCCTCGGTGGAAGGGTCTGCCTTTGGGGAGGGTGCGGACGGGTGCCAAGGTCTTCGGCTCCCTGGGAGCTGGCGGCCAAAGGCAAGGGTACTGCTGCGGGACCCAGGACTTCTCTTCGGCTGGGGGAGAGCTGACCTCAGATTCCAAGGGTTTGCCAGGAGTCTCCCTAGCCTGGCCGGACGGGGCAGCGGGCCCCCTGGGGAAGACGCGCCATGGGCTAAGGGTCTGGCTCCCAGAGCCAACTGCGAAGCCGAGAGTCTGTGGGCTGGGCTTCCCTTGTCCTTCCTGGTCTCGGGGAAGGGGGCGGGTGGCCCTCCCCAAGGATGGAGGCCAGCTCAGAGCCGGACGCAGAGGAGGGAGCCGTCTGAGTCCCACTCGCCGGTGGCAGGCCGGTGACGGGCTGGGGCCGCGGTGCTGGCGCCCCTCCCCGCAGCCGGGCCGAGCCTGGCTGTGTTCGCTCTGCCCCCGCTGACCCACAGCGGCCTCTCTCGCCCCGTCCTATCAGCGGGGGGGGGGCAGCCACAGGCTCTCGGACACCTAGTACCCGAGATGGCGCAAGTCTCTCCAGCAGTTTGCACAGCGGCCAGCTCGGGCCCCATCAGCCGGGCCTGGGTTCCTGCTCGGGAGGCCCAGAACTCTCTTCGGCAAGAAGACAGCAGCCACGCAGGGCAGGAAGGGCGAGTCACCCTCCTGCAAAGCCTCTTCCTGAGCCCGGCTCCTGTCACCCCGTAAATAAGAAGACGGTGGGCTTGTGGGGCCCAGTTTGTAGAAACTGCACTTTGGGAAGCGAAGGCAGGCGCCTCGGCCAGGGTCACGCACGCCGCCGAGCCGGAGCTCGGGTCCAGGGTCCTAGGCCTCTAGTCAAGCTCCTCTGGGGACCAAGGCCATGTTTCCTGCTTGTGGCCAGAAGGCAGACGCGCCAGGGCCTAGGAAGAAGAGGTGGAGGAGGAAGGGAGCCCCCCCCGGGGGGCCCGGGGGCCGAGGAGCCAAGGACAAAGACGCCAGTCATGTCTCTTCCTTGCTTCAGCTGCGTTAATTGGCTGGGTCTGCCAGTGCACTGACATTTGCCTGGTAGGGAGGAGAGCCTCCTTCCTCTGGAATCAAGATGCTAAAAATAACCGGGCCCAGGTTTCCAGGGCCCCTGCCCAGCCAGGGCCTGCCTGCCCACCTCAGCGGCCTTTTCCCTGGGCGCAGCGGGCTAATTGCTTTGCGAGCACACGGTGGCTCGTGCCGAGGACTTCCTAGGGGGTCACAGCAGGAATGGCGTTGCACACTCAGCCTCCAAGACTGAAGGAGGGTCTCTGCCAGGCCTACCTGACCCCCAGGTATTGGGGTGCTGGGTCTCTGCCCGAACCCCGGCACTCGCTCTCCCTTTCCGTCCGTCCACCGTTTCCTGGCCGCTCTACCCCTGCGTGCTTGGGCCCCTTCCCTGAGCTGCCGGCATTTCCCCTGGGCTCCCTAACTCTGGGGCGGGGGACGCTGTGTCCTCATCCCCGGAGTTACTGGGTGCTGGCCTCCAGGCCTACCACGGACGTACAGGCTCTGTCCTCCTGCCCACGTGTGCTTGTTCATCCCGTCCCCTGAGCTGCCGAGAGGAGCCCAGACGTTGGAGATGGACACGTTTGAATCCAGTGGGGCAACCTTAGCAGGTTTCTGAGCCTCTGTATTCTCATCTCTGAAATGGGCATCCTATGTGTTCTTGTCATGTTTTTGTAAGAATGAAATGAGGTCACCGGCAGAAAGTTCCAGATCCAGAGAGCTGGGCCCCCGGGGCCACCAGGAGGCACGAGTCCCTCTGGGGGTTCCCCTTTCTCTTACTAAGGTATCAGTAGACCTAGGAAGCTAATAAATTCGGTGGATGTGTTTGGACCAGGAGAAGGTCTTGACCCAGACTGAGGACCAGGGACTCAGTCCCCCTGAGAACAGGGGTCCCTTGCCTGTTCCCACGTACATCCCTCGAGGGCGGCCTGCCTCACCCGCCCGGGCTCTGTGTTTGTCCCGTCCTCGCCCCGGGTCAGTGTAAGCCGGATTGGGTTGACCCTGGCCTACAGGGCCCCGCTGTGGCGTCAGCCCAGGGGAACTTGAAGTGGTTTTCTGGGCTCTGGACTTGCCAGCTCTGAGAACCGGGGCTGGGGCCAAGCTCCTCCATGGCTCGGTTTCTCCTGTGAAAATGGGGAAGCAGCGGCCCCTGCTCCGTAATCCTGGTGAGATCAAGTAGGCCCCATGCGAAGGGCCTGGGTCGGGGTCTGGCCTGGGCGAGCCTTCAGTGGGTACTAGTCGGTCCTCGCGGTAGGAAGGCAGCGGGGGCGGTCGGTGGTAGGAACAGAGGCGCCTGTATACAGTTCTCACTCCATCTTCACGATGGCTGTGCACCAGGTGCTCTGACAAGCTCTGTGTTCCAGATGGGGAGACTGAGGCGCAGAGGGTACACATACAGTCTGAAAGTGGTGGAACTCAAAACTGGAATTTAGATTCAGCCCCGCTAGGGTGACCAATGGTTAGGGCTTGCCTGGGCCCACCCAGGGTGTTACTGGAAGTTCCACATCCCACACGCCTCTCTGTTCCAGGCACGCCAGGGCAGCCGACCCCATCTAAATCCTAAGCTCCCCAGACCCCCTGAACCCCCTCCTTGGCTTTAGGGGTGGCTGTGCACAATGGGTTGTTCAGAAGCTCCCGCTGGGCCCCTTCCCCCACCTCCTAGATCCCTGTTCTAGACTCACCCTCCTTGCCCACCCCCTCAGCCTGGCCGCGGCTCCCCCCACCCCCGTCCAGCTTCCTCTTCTCCCTGCCTGCCATCTGCCAGCAGGAGGGCCGCGGCCGTCCTCCACCGGGCTCCACCGTCCCTGTTTGCACTGGGAGGGCCCTGGCCTCTCTGCTCCCGAGTTTCTAGAGATGCTCTGGAGACTTCTTCCTGAAAAGAGGGAAGGCAGAGGGAGCCCCCACCCCAGCTCTGGCCCAGGCAGCCTGGCGGGATTGCACGGGGCCTTCCGGTGAATTGATGGAGCACACTGCTGACAAAGGAGAAAGGTCAGCGGGGGGACAGAGCTGAGGTGGTGGCAGCCTGCCGGCCAGCAGTGCCCTCCCCGAGTCAGGCTTCCTAGCGGGAGGGGCCCGGTGCTCCTCGGGGTTCTGGTCAATTCCTGTTGACTCGGTTTAGCCACTGGTTCGGCGCAGCTGACCGTCCCAGCCCCCAGACGGCTGGGGGAGCCGCCCGGGCCATCCGGGACACCTCCCCTCTCTCACCCCCCCGACGGTCAGTTCACCCCCCGACCCGTCTCGGACCTGTGTCCCCCTCACCACCCCCACCTTCTGCTGGCTTTGGGGTCTCACCCCCTTCTCACCTCGCCATTGCTCACCCCTGCCCCGCCCTCTGCGGCCCTCCCCGGCTTCCCACTGTCCGCAGGAGTAACGTCCAAATTCTGAAGCTGACTTTAAGGCCCTTCCTGAGCTTGGTGAGGCTGCCCCAGGCCGCCAGGCCTCCGCTGAGGACTTCGGCCTGCCTGTGCTCGCCCCACCCTCGGACGAGGGCTGAGCCTCTCCCAGCCTCCTCTCCCGGCTTGGGTGTCGCTCCCCCGCAGACATGTCTTTCCAGGACCTGGCCCACCGCTTTCCTCCCCAGGACCCCCGCCCTCTGGGGGAGGTTGGAAGGGGTCTTCCGGGAGGTCGGAGAGCGCCCTGAGTGCCAGGCCGGCTTTGCTCCGGTGCTCCGGCCTCACGCAGGCCGCGGGGCCAAAGCCTGCAGCAAGAGCCCGGGACCAGGACACTGGCGATCCGTTGCCCGCTCCACGCCATTCCTCAGACTCCCCCTTGAGCCATCCAGTGCACCTCATGCCCTAGCGTCAGAGAGCAGGAGCCGTGTCTCCCCAGTTCAGGTAGAGGCCAAGCCCCAGGGAGGGCGGGAGGTACCCTGGATGGTGCCCGGGCCCTGGGATCTGACCCCACCTCCATCACTCACTAGCTGTGTGACCTTGGGCAGTCACTTAACCTCTCTGAGCCTGAGTGGTACCATCTGTGGGATATGGGTAGTAATAGTCCCTCCTTCACAGGAGGCTGAGAGTCAGTGTAATGACAGGTGTGGAGTATTTGTGGGGCCCTGGGACATCTTAGGGATCAATAAAGTCATCTCTCATCATTACCATCGGAGCAGACAGCTACCCTATTCGTGAGGTCAGGGGCCTGCCCTCCAAATGGGCTCCTCCTGGTTCTTTGAATGGACCTTCCATTTCTGCCCCCGCACTGTCCCCTCTTTGCCCTTCATCCTGTCCCAGCACTGTCCCCTGACATCTCCTATGACCCTAGGAAGCCCCGGCCGCCCTGGCTCCGCGTGCTCTCCTGCATGCCCGCTCGCCCGCTCTGTCTTCGCAGGATGCCTTCAGAGCGGGGCCGGGCTTTACCATCGTTTTCTCCCACCGCCCCTCACAGGTGCCTGGGAAGAGGCTGTTGGGTCGAACTGATGTTCACCAAGCCAGGCCCCCCTCAGATCAGCACGGCAACGAGCAGCCGGCCTCCGGGCTCGCCCTCAGGCTGCCGAGGGCCGTTTCCGAGAGGCGGCGTGAGCTGCGTCGCAGCGGTGCGGGGACGGGCGCCTCTGCCCGTGTCCTGAACTGTCTTGTTCGCCTGGGTCTTGTCCCCACCCCCCCGGTTTTCTGTTCAATTGTGTTATTATATTTAAACAAATCAATTCCACTGCAGAGTTTTCCTGTCCTAATGATGAGTTTGCAGCACAAATGCCATTGATTTCTCACAGCCCTGAAAACCCGCTGATGAATAGCACCGGGCTGGTCTTTGGAGAGGCACTTAGAGCGGCTGCGTGCGGCCCCTGCTCCCCGCCCGCGCCCCCCACGACCCCACCCCACCCCGCATCTCGGGGTCGTGCGACCAAAGGACACCCCCGGCGCCACCAGGGGTGGGATGTCATTGCAAGGAGCCGGCCCCGTGTGCTGGTCAAACAATCACAGCGGAGATTTTTATTGATTTTGGCTGAAGGCAGGAGCGCAACTTACAGAGCAGAGAAGGGGTGCGGTGTGATCCTTGTCTTCCCTTACGAGCTCAGAGCTCCGTCCCCGGTGACGGCGGCGCGCGGCCTGGGCACCGTTTCCAGACTGGGATGGGGCTGCTTTTTAGAGGGATGGTCCGGAGGCGGGCGAGCCAGCCGGGCCGCTGCCCCTCGCGCAGGCCTTTGGAAACCCCGCTGCTCCCAGCCCCTACATAGGGCTTTGCCTTGCGGATCGCTGCCTGGGGCTTGTTGGGGCTTTCGAACGGCCCGAGGTTTGGGTGCGCAGCTAGCTCATCGCTCCCAGTCTAGAGATGGGCGGCCTGAGTCGAGGGCGGTCACAGGGGGCCATGGGGGGGCTGCCCAGGCCCGAGTGCCCCCACCTGTCTCCTAATAACGGGAAGTTCCTCTGACTCCTAGCCTTTCTGCTGTCCCTTCGCCTGCTCCTGGGCTCTTGGCCTGGGCAGCCCAGGTTCTCAGCTGAAGGGGCGTTAGGGGGTCACGACGCAGGGGTCTCGGTTCAGCTCTCAGCCGCACGCCCCGCAAGCCCGTGCACTGGGCCAGGGCAGGGCAGGAGGGAGCAGCAGGGGCCGTGGCAGATGAGGTCGCCTGCCTGCCCTGAGTCCGAGAGAGCACATAGGCTTCAGTGAGCCGGGGCGCATCAGACTACATGGGATGGGACTGTGGGCCAGACCGGCTGCTGCCTGTCTCCCAGTCTCGTACTGGCCTTTGTTTTGGAGACGAGAATGTGTGGCCTGGAGTTGGGAGTGACTCTTCAAGGTCACAGCACAAGGCCACAGAGCTGGGATTGGAGTCTGGGAGGGGCGGGGCCCTGGCAGTGCTGTCACCCCTCCCCCTGGGCCTGGGAGGCCACCCCAGCAGTCAGGGTTAGGGGGCAGGGCAGGGGGCTCTGTTCCAGGCCGGGCAGGCCTCTGGCTCAGGAGACCCGAGAGTGGCCCAGCACGCCCCCCTTCCCTTCGCTCAGAGCAGTCACCCACCCTCCCCCTGCAGACAAACCTCCTGTCCCTTATAATCAGGTTAGCCTCCTGCTCTGTGCTCCCTCCGCTGAGCTGAACCAGCTCCTCTAATGGCCTGTGGCCCTCCCCTCTCCCTGGCTCTGGGGGTGGGGGAGGGGAAGCGAAGAAATGAGCTGCCAGTGGGGAGGGGCTACCCCACTCTCTCCATTCAGACCTTGCTGTGGCTTCTAGGATCAAGTCCAGACCCTTACGTAGCCTGGCATCTAGGACCCACGGCAGCGAGGCCCTGCTTATTTCTTCAGCCTCCACAGCCCTGATGTGTTCTTTCCTACAGTCACGGGATGCTATTTCCCACCTCCCTGTCTTTGCACATGCAGCTCCTTTTGTTACTTCCACCTTCTCAGAAAACTCCTATGCATCCTTCAAAACCCAGCTCTTACCTCTTCCTCTGGGCTGCCTCCTCTCAGGACTCCTGCCTCTGTCTTCCCCCTGGGTTCTCCACTGGTCTGAAATGTAAACCCAGTGTTTGGGTACTTTATTCTGCACCTGGTTCTCCTGGGAGAAATGGGGAATATTCTAGACGAATATGTCTCTGGGTGCAGGACCTAGAACAGTCAGTGAAGGAGTAGGGCCAGCAAAGAGGAGAGGGGGGGGGACCAGGGGAGGGAAAGAGGCGGGAGGGCACAGAACAGCTGTTCCCAGCCCCTGCGTGCAGCTCTGGCCTACTTCCTGTCAGGGAGGCCATTCCCCGTGACCCGTGCAGGGCCTGAAGTAGTGGTGCACTTCCTGAGCCCGACACTAAGCACCCCTCCGTTCCGTGGGCACCGAAGCTCCTCTCCTCCCAGCGTCCTGCCCCTGCAGCCAAGGCCCCCTCCCCCAGCAGTGCTCAGGCATCGTCCCTCTGTTTTTGCTAACTTTGTTTTATAAATAAACTATATAAATAGGCCCCTCTGATTCCTTGGAGCGCCCCGTGCTTAAGGACTAGGGCACGGCTGCAGGCATAATTGTACCACCAAATCCATCAGCTGCCTAATTACCATTTATTTTGCATTTATTTTTGCTAATTAAAAAGAGAGAAACTCCTAACAACTTTTACGTAAATACTATATTTGTTCTATGTAAAGATGGGATGCTAATTTGCTGGTGATTAGCTGATTATCTAATTTTGTAGCTGTCATACAGGATGGCCCGGTCTCCCCTTGGCGCCCCAGAAGTCACTTGAGGCCCCTGATCAGGTGTGGGAGGGATGGGTCAAGGGAGGTCCCCATAGGTGGTGAGAAGGTCTGTCTGGGGCCCGGGGGTCACCGTGGTTCCGGGAGGCTGAGAGGAACCTTTGGCTCATTGACAGTTTCTGGACAGATGAAGACGCTAAGACACAGAGAGGTACAGCTCCCCCCAGTGAAGAGACAGACCCCTGCCCCACGTGTTTGGGCTCCCCCTCCAGTGCTCGTCTGGCTGCTTCGTGCTTGTGTCAGGAGGAATTTGCGAGGAGATGGCTTTATCTGCAGCTAGGAAGTGTCTGGACCGAACTGCAGCCCCAGCAGAGAGAAGACGTAGTCTGGTCAGAGCCGACTGCCAAAGCAAACCTTCTGTGTACCCTTCTGGAGCTCACACCTCCTCCCACTTCCCCATCCAGCACGGGGCTCTGCTCCCACAGCCCCCTGAGCACACCTCCAGAGGCTCGCCCCCCCAAGTCTTGGCCAGCTTCCCTAGGACCTGCCTGCACACAGCATCGGGCCTTGAGCACTGTGGCCTGCCGGGGCCTGTGCGTCTGAATTTCAGATCTCAGTGTTATGTATTTATCATTATGGGAATTAGAAAAAATATAATTAGTATAGCAAACCCATGATTTCACACAGTATTGCTGTGATTGAGGGGATGTAAAAAGAAAGTGATTTCAATAACAATACATAAATAATTTAGGTGGAACACGGATATGGCTTCGAGTGTCTGGTAACTGAAGTTGGGAGACATGCTCAGGGGAGTCTGAGAACAGCAGGTCGGGAGGCCGGGCGGGCGAGGCCAGGGTCAACAGCAGGGGCCTGAGGTCAGAGTTGGCCGGTCGCTGGCCTGCAGGCCACCGCTGCCCCGTCCCACAGCCAGGCCGGCAGGGTCCCCGGATCACTGCCGTCACTAGGAATTAGCCCAGCACAGAGAAGCGTTTGCCCCCAGAAGCAGTCTGAAAGGACTCTGCTCCCGAGGCGGGAAGTCAGTGGCCAGCTGGTGGCTAAGTGCCTTCGAGGGGCTTTCTGGCCAGCCAGCTCCCCGGGCCTTGGCGGCGAGACCCTGGCTGACCTTCCACTCTTTTTCCTGGACAGTCTGAAAATGGCCCTTTCTGGATAGAAAGGCGGAATGACTGATGGGGCCGGGTGTCCTGCAGGCGGCCAGAGAGGTCAGGGACACGGCTGCCCGCTGGGAATCTGGGAGACCAGAGACCCCGTGCCGGCCACTGCTCTCTGGAGCCTCAGTCTTACCCCCTGTAAAACGGGAGGCGGTGGCGTCTTCTTCCCAGGGCTGCTGAAAGGTTCTGGGGGCCCCAGGCCGAGCGCCCCTCGGAGAAGGGCTGCACTCAGCTGGTGCTGAGCCCGGTGCCCCCCCAGCCGCCCGCCGCCGCCGCCACGGTGTCTCTGGGAGGGGACCGCCGCCGGAGATGGCTCATCTGCCCTTTCATCGCGCTGCACACTGGCAGGGGAAGCCTGGAAGGCGGGGCGCGCGGGCAGAGGGAGAACGGCGAGAGAAAGCAAAGGGCCTGCTCCAAGGAGGCCAAAAGGCAGGGCTGCGTCCTCCCTCTGCTGCGGCCTGGCCAGCCCGTCCCACCAGCAGCGGGCCTTGACCGCCCCCGGGGCTGCTGGCCACCGGCCCCACCCCTGCAGAGACGGGCCTCAGGCTGCTCGCGGGGTCGCCGCTCCCTGGGTGGCCCTGGGGAAGCCGTTTCTCGCGTCTGTGAAGGAGGTTGCTGGACAGCATGCTACGTGACCTTGGGCAGATCCCGCTCCTCCGCCCTGACTCGGGGTCTCGTTGGGTGGGCCCAGCCCGTCTCTGGGACGCTTCCCCGGCCCCAAGGAAGTCAGTGGGGTGCCCGCTTCTGCGCATCAAGGGGACCCCAGCATGCCCTGAACAGAGCGAGGAAGTGGGGGGGCCCTCGTTTACCGTCACGAGGTTGGCGCTG
The DNA here is from genome assembly GCA_002007465.1 of Ailurus styani. Classification (NCBI taxonomy): domain Eukaryota; kingdom Metazoa; phylum Chordata; class Mammalia; order Carnivora; family Ailuridae; genus Ailurus; species Ailurus styani. Next base: position 586,987 of record LNAC01000614.1, read on the forward strand.
GCACGTAAGGATTTGTGCAGAATGAACGGATGGTTTAATCGGAGGGACCTCACGCAGTGTCCACCCTTGGTCACGGCCGCTCTCGGAGCCTCTGCGTCAGAGAAGAGACTCCTGGGCCCTCCGGAGCCGGACCCGGGAGCGCTGGTTGAGGGCTCATACCTGCACCAGCGCCAGGCTGTCGGGGTTCACATCCTACCTGCGTGACCTTGGGCTGGCTTCTGAACCTCGCCGTGGCTGTGTCCTCGTCTGTTAAAATAGGGAGGGTGCCTACCTTGTAAGCCGCGGGGAGATCAAATGAGTTAATTCATATCAAGTACTTAGGAAGGTACCGGGTCAGGGCCCGTTCCTGTCAGGCATTACGCTCATTGGCAGTTGCATCGCTGTTATTGATCAGAGGCAGACTTGCCAGGAACTCACGAAGCTCCCGCCTCCGGGCCCCACCCCTGCACCGCCCGGGGACGGTGGGAGTTTTGTGGGCAGCCGGGGAGGGTTGTAGGTGGGGCGGGCCGCAGGTTGCCGTCGGGAACATTGCTGTGTGAGCATCTCTGGTTAATGGTTTAGAGGGGCCGGACTCCTGAGTCTCTAGGAACGTGATGGTGTTTCTTTCCTCGTTTTAAATGTGTATCTGTAGTTCTATATATGTTTCTAAAGAGGACCCTAAAATAGTATGTGCTTCAGGCCCCGAGAGCCCGGACCGCCCCCTGCTTTCTCCTGTTGCCTTTGCTGCATTTCTGAGGCCTAGCCCTGAGTGGCCTGGCCCGGGGCCTCGGGGATGGCGGGACCTGGCTCTCACCCCGGAGGCTCGGCCCTGAGCTCCCCAGACTGCGAATTCGCCACACTGCGTGGGCCGGGTCGAGGGAACCCTAAGGAGAGCGAGCAGGGAGGACGGGACCCCGAGTTGCACTCGACGTGCAGGCCCAGAGCCCCGTGCCTGTGGGCCAAGCGCCCCCGCGCTGCCAGCCAGAGTCCTGCCCCCTCCTCCCTCACCCCTTCTGTGCCGTGTGGGCCCCAGTGGGCAGACCAGGGGCGGTTGGGGTCGTGGGAAGCAGGTTGCTGAGTTGGAACAGTTGTCCCTGAGGCTGTCACCAGGGTGGCTGGCTGTGTGCCAAGTCCTGGGTTTCGTGCCGGGTAGAGGCCCAGGCTGGTCCCTGCCCTCTGAGAGCGCCAAGGTCGCTGGAACCACAAGAGTCACACCTGGAAGGGTGAAGAGTGGGCCGGGGGCGGTGGGATAGACCCTGTCGCTTCAGGCCTCCTGGAGACAGGAGCGGAGAGAGCTCAGAGATGACGAGGGCTGACACTTGCAGAGGGCCTCCTGGGGACGGGCCCTCACCTGGAGCCCCCGGAGGAGTGGGCACGGTGGACCCCAGCCCCTCCACCAGCCGCAGGGCCTCTCGGCCTGGGCTCTGACAGTGACATTTATAACTCGCAGCTGTGCGGTCCTGGGCCCAACTGACTGTGGTAAACCGATCAGGCTTCAGGAAGTCAGTCCCGAGGCCACTCCCCACCCGACCCCACACTCTCCTTCACCTCCTGACACCCACATCCTGTTCTCGGCAGGAGGGGCAGGCACCGGGGCACTGGGCTGGGGGCCCAGTCAGCGTCTCCAACCTGCGGGCAGAGTGGGGAGGGCCGGAGGGGCTCGGTGAGGTCCAAGAAGCAAAGGCAAGGCCTCTGGGGTCATCGGGCCCTTCCCCTCAATGCACACCTGGGGACACTCAGGCCCACCGTGGGCACCCCAGAGCCACAGGAGCTCGGGGCCGGGGGCAGGCATTCTGTGCTTGCAAGTCTAACCAGAGAGGGGATTATGCTGCTAGCCCTGCTGACCGACTCTGGCCTCAGGGAGCCTGGTGCAAGGGGCAGGTGCGAACAGAGGTCTCAGAGAATGGAGCGTCTTGGACCCTGTGTGTGGCCTGCAGCCCTCCACTGGGCCACCCCATCCGGGGGCCGCATCCTTCACAAGGCCCAGTGCCCACCTGCCTCGATTCTCACAGCCAAGTTCACCTGTGGGCAAAGACATGGTCTTGCTGGGAAGAGAGGACAGTGTTCAGTTTCTAGCACATCTCGACTGTGACCCCATTATACTTCCTTGGCCTTATTTGCTCGTGGATTCCGGGGCCCTGTGAGCCATCTAGCCCTCCCCGTGACTCTTTCTGTGCAAGGAGAGGGCCGATAAACAACAGTGAGTTTGCCAGAGCTTGGCCTGTGGAACTCTGCTACCTGTGACGAGACTCTGGGTTCCGTAGTGAATGAAAGGCATACACTTTCTTTCACCGGCTGTTTACATATTAAGGTACAGGGTCGATATACAGTGAGCATATCAGATGGGCTGTGGCGTGGAAATGATCAATTTGGACAAGGCCAGATTTATTGAAGCTAAAAAAAAAAGTCTCTTGAAGTAAAGGTGAATATGAATTAAGTCAAAATCATATATGTTCATTAAGCCCCTGTCCAGGTGGGACTCAGCGGGGACCAAGAGTCCCGAAGGGCCGGGGGCGAGCCGGTTTTCTGAGAGGGAGGCTCGTAAAACGGCTCCGAGCGCTGGTCAGAGATCCGCAGCGGTTCCTGACGGGGAAGGAATTCAGGCAGGGGTCAGAGAGAGGCTTGCGACGCGGCTGCCGCCGGCCTGGAGATAATTCCCCGGAGCCAGGCCCGCAGAGAGGCGACGCTGGGGCCCGCAGCCAGCTAAAAATACCCGACAGCCTCTCCGCGTCACCCGGCCGGGGGCCGCCCGGGAAGGCCACGGCCTCCTGCTTTTCTCACCGGGAAGAAAGGACAGCTCACGAAGCCCCCGAGCCCCGGAAGAGCAAAAGTTGAACATGTTCTTTAGTCTGCGGGATCCCCAGTAGGAGGGCTTGGCCGTGGCCGCGCCGCAGGCTAGGGGACAGGCCCGGGGCGTGTCGGGCCCCCCCGGGTGTGCGTCAGGGCCCGACAGGCCGCAGCGATCAGCCTGGCCGTGGGGGGACGGAGGTGCGGGGGGCGGACTGCGCTCTTGGTCCCTGGCCATTCCCACACGCCCCGTCTCTGTCCCTGCGCCCCCAGGACGAGGACGAGGAGGAGCCGTGGGTGTCCCG
>LNAC01000614.1:590207-624040 GCA_002007465.1 Ailurus styani
TGGGACGGCCCTGCGTGGGGCTCCGCGCCCAGCCCCGGACCCGGGCGGCCGGGCTTCCGTAACTTCTTGTGTGTGTCTGGTGCCGCCGGGCTTCAGCGTGTCCACCTCGGAAATGGGTCACCGTGTACCCCAGCTCCTGAGGGTTCCGTGACTCCGCTGGACCTGGCGGTTCTGTGGAGCTAATCTGTGTTCGCAGCCTGGTTCTGTTTGGACTCTGTGGGCATGGCCGGGTCCTCGCCCCGTGAAGGGAGCATTAGGGGCACACGTCAGCAGGGCTGACGGGGCTGGAGAAGAGAGGGCTTCCAAGGCAGACCTGGCTGGACATGCGAGTCGTTGGAAATGTGGCCGTGGTCTCCTCTGTGGCAGTATTTGAGACTTCGAAGCGATTTCCCTGATGGCTCTGGGCAGGAATGGTTATCTGCATGTTTATACTGCAAGACCGAGGCACAGGGAAGTGAGCGGTCCTGTCAGGGGTCACCCGGCAAGCCCGGCTCACACCGTAGAGGCTCAGCTCGGTCCTGTCTGCTGGTCTCCGTTTCCGCACTTCGACTCTCCCTACACTGCTCTGGTCTGGCCCACTCAGCCCATAGAAGTCTGCCTGTCGGGCCTAAGCAGCCACCGGGCTGTATTGTGTGACCGTGCTGGGACCCGTCCTGCATCCATCCATCTACTCCTCTGTTCACCCACCTGTCCTTCCATGCAGTCCTCTGCTCGCACACCCAACACTCGCTGACTCCCACACCAGGCCAGGCCTGCGCGAAGGGCTGGGTTCAGAGGCTGTGTGTCAGATCCAGCCTTGCCCTGAGATGTTGCAGTTTGTAGTGCAGGCAGGCTCAACTCCGTAATTCAGTGCTCAAGGCTTGTGTCGTGTCTGTGACTACACGGGGGAGGGAGGAGAAGAGGCCATGTGCAGGTTCTGCAGGCAGGCATTCAGAGAAGGCTTCCTGGAGGAAGTGGCATCATTCATTTCTTCATATCCCAGATGCTCGTTCAGAAAGTCTCCATGCAGGGACCTGCCTGATGCTCTGGAGACCCGGCAGGAAATAAAGTGAACAAGACCTCCTCTCCTTGTGGTGTTTACACTCCCATGGAGAGGCATGGGCAGGAGACACCTAAAATGTGGCATATCCTATGTCAGGTGATGCCGGGTTCTAAGAAGGGAAGTCAGCTGAGTAGAGGAACAGAGTCCGCCGGCTGGGGTGAAGTGGACATCCTCAGACCAAGGATGATCGCGAAAGGCCTCTGACAAGGCAGCGTGGGAACAGAGGTGTAAATGGCAGGAGGAAGTGAGACGGGCATTTGCCTCATTCAGGGAAGGAGCCGGGACACCATGTGGCTGCAGCGAAGTGAGGGGCTGGGTGATCAGTGCGATCCCGGGGGACCCTCCCATGGAGGAAGGCAAGAGAGAGCAGGGAGGCGGCCGGGGCCCAGTAGAGGTGGTGGCCGCTGGGTCTAGGGCCAGCGGGGAAGGGGCTCGGAACCGTGGGAGTCGGAATGCCTGCAGACACCTCGCAGACAGGCGTGCGTGTGGATTAGCGATGTCAGAGGAGAGAAGATGGGGCACTCAAGGGAGGCTCTTGGGTTTGGGACGCGAGCCGCTGGTAGAACAGAGGTGGTCATTTCCTCGGCCACGAATGATGGGGGGGCTGAAGGGAGTTGAGGAGCGTGTCCTAGACGCATGAGCTTGGACATGCCTTTGAGACCTCCACGTGGAAAGCTTGAGCAGGCAGTTGGGTCGGAGTCTGGGAGGAAGACAGGGCCTGACTGGAGACAGAAGTGGGGGAGCTGCTGTGCACCAGGGAGGTTGCAAGCCACGAGGCTGATGAGGTCACGTCGGGAGTGAACAGAGAGGGAGGCGGTGAGAAGCCGGAGTCTGAGTCACGAGCATCCAGCCCTTGGAGGGCAAGAAGACAGGGTGCGGGCAGCAAGGGACACAGAGGGGGTGCAGCCAGGCGTGTGGGAGAATCGAGAGAGCAGGCTCTCCATGGACGAGGAGAGTTTTGCTGGCAAAGCAGGGAAAGGACACTCCAGGCAGAGGGAATGGCATGGGAAAGGCTCAGAGGCCTGTCAATGAGCCATATTTGGAGAGGGGTGGAAGAGAGGGAGGAGAAACCGGACCGGCTTCTGCTGCCACACCTGGCCACACAGGGGCGGGACCCACGTCCAGGGACCTTCTGTGTCACCTGGGCCGGCGCGCTCTGGTCTCAGTGGTGTCTCCTGCCCTGATGTCTGCACACTTGGCACTTTCTTTAAAGAAGTTTCCACCTGTCCTCACCTCCCGCCTCCTCTGTGAGGTTCTCGGGCTCAGGAGACCCCCCCCTTGCCTGGAGCACTCGTCTGAAAACACAGGGCTCCACGCGGGAGCTTGGCGCTGCCTGCAGGGGGGGAGGGCACCCGGCAGCTTCCCGTTGACTCTCTAAGCACTGCCGGATCCTTCATCTTGAAAGAAACCGTAGAAACTCCTGGACTGTGAGCGTGTGTCAGAGCAGCCGCTCACGCTCGCTGGTTAGGGCAGAGGCACTCGCGGCCTTTGGTGGGCAATTGTGTGCGAGTTTGGAGGGGGAAGGCGTCGTCCTTTGTGAGTCCGTGGGGCTTCACACTCTGCTCTCCGCGCAGAGATGCCCACAGCTCCGTCGGGAGGGCTGCGGAGCGGGGCCGCTGCCCGGGGCAGGGCAGGTGCGCGTCGGGGCCTAGCAGTGGGATGGGGCAGGGTGAGCGTGCAGCCAGCGGGGGGCTCCCGGGGGGCACGGCCAGCCCATCCGCCGGAGCGCACAGCCTCATAGGGCCGGGACGTGGCCAAGGCTCAGGAGGCTTCTCCCCGCTGCGGATAGGATGGAGCCGGGCAGGGACTGTGGCCCCCGGTCCTTCCAGGAGATGCTCCCCGACTCTGCACTGGGGACTGGCGAGCCATGGAAAGCCACTCTGACGCTGCCCGGCCCTGGCAGGAGGCTGGGGGTAATCTCATCAGTGTGCTGGGAGGATGGGACCAGTGATCCTGTGCCTTCAGACTCACTTTTCTTTATCCTGTCCCCACCCGATCTCTCCCTGAATCCTTCCTCCGCCTGGGTACTGTCAGGTGGGAGTGGGCTTACCTCCATGGAGCAGACGGGTGAAGCAGGGCCAGGGAGGAAGAAGCTCGCGTGATGCCACAGCTACTAAGTGGCAGGGCCGAGCTCTGAACCGAGTCCATCTGAATCCCGAGCCCAGACTCCTACCTCTGCCCTCCGCCACCTCCCGGGCTCCTACAGTATCCCGACATGGGAGCCTCGTCTTTTGCAGATGAGGAAACAGAGGCCCCGAGAAGGTGAGATACTTGCCCGGGGCCACAGAGCAAGCCAAGGGCAGAACCTGTCCCGGAATCTGCTCTGGCCCCCTGCGTCCGCCCAGCCCCAGCCCCCATGAGCAGGTGCAGGGATGAGCTCCCAGACCGCGCCCGCTTCCTCTCGGAGCGCCCACTGCTTCTGCCCTCTGGCACCCTTTGGCGCTCGCTCTGGTTGAAGGCACCAAGTTCCTCATCAGAAGGCTCCATTGTGCCTATTGTTTAAATATAGATTACTAATGAAATGCCTTTTCATTGCCTTCCCAGTGAATAGTTTCCGTGTAAAGTTAATTTGCAGTGTTATGTAAATTCTGTTTGACTTCAATCAAGTTTCTAATTATGTTTTTACCGCAGTAATTCCCATTTGATTTGTCATCTCCTGTGAGGTGTTTAACGTTCGGTGGGCGGGTGTGCGCTCCCGCTGCCCCTCAGTTTTCCAGGGTCCCGTCGCTCCCTGACCCTGGCTCCCTTTCTGTCTTTCTGCTTCTCCTCCCTGCCTGTCCCGCCCCTGCCCCTTGCGTCTGGGGTACTGCCCACACGGTCGGCTCCCCTGCTGCTCCCTTCCCTCCGTCCCCTCCGCTCTTTCTGGCCGCGTCTGCCCTCCGCTCCGGCTGCCCCACACCTCCCTCCCGCCTGCCCTCCCTCCTGCTCGCGGCTCCCCTGGCCCCGGCTGTTTCCCAGCCCCTGACCTCTGGCTCCTTCTCTCCAGCCCCTGACCTCTGGCTCTGTTTCCCAGCCCCTGACCTCTGGCTCCTTCTCTCCAGCCCCTGATCTCTGGCTCTGTTTCTCCAGCCCCTGATCTCTGGCTCCTTCTCTCCAGCCCCTGATCTCTGGCTCCTTCTCTCCAGCCCCTGACCTCTGGCTCCTTCTCTCCGTGTCTCCCGCGTCTCTCCAGCCCCCCCAGGCCTCTGTCTTCCCGCGTGTCCTTGCTCTCCTCTCCCACACCGTCTGCCCCGGGGCCCTGCACCCTGCGGACCTCCCGCGGCTGCCTGGGACGGTGGGGGTGCGCATCTCTGGGGACCGCAGGCCCAGCCGCCGCGGACACCTTGTCGAGGGCTGTGTAGAGGACCGGCCCGCCCGGCACCGGGCCCGGGGACCTGGGCTTCTGCTAAGAGCACAGACGCGGACGCGGGCTGTCGGGGGCGGAGTCCAGCCTGCCCCAGAGTAACCCCGCGACCTTCAGGTTGCTGAGCCCGCGTCTGTCACAGGAGGGGCGGCTCTGAGGATTCGGGGATGCAGCGTGGGCCGAAGGACCGCACCAGGCCTGGCCGGCAGTGGCCTCTCTCCGAGAACTCCCAGCCCCGTCCCCTGTCTCTTTGTCCCTTCCCGAGTGTCTGGGAGGTGGGATTCTGGGCCCGCTGGCCGGCGGGGGTCGGGCCTGAGGCCAGGGCAGTGGGCGGCTGGCACGCCCCCCTGCAGCCGGCCTCAGCCCTGCCTGTCAAGAGACGTGGCCCCCTTCTCCCTGGGTGGGCCGTGGGGACAGGCCTGCCACTCTGGGGGACAGTCTGAGACCCAGAGCCCCGAAGCTGGACGAGCCCTCCAGACCCTGGCCACGGAGCTTTCCCGAACAGCAGACCAAGGGCAGAGCTGCCTCTGCGCCTCGGACCCGAGACCCCGCTTCTCCCTGCCTGTGCCCTCCCTGGATGCAGCCCTGCCGCAAGAGCCCCCTCCGGGACGAGGCCTGACAGGCCCGCCGCTGACTCACTCGGAGCCTCCTCCCGGAGCCTCGGCTCCCCTCCTGCGGCGCGTCCCAGGCCGGGCTGGGCCTCTCCCCGGCTGGGCGCCGCGGCTTCCCAGCAGGCCGCTGCCCTCTGGGTGGGGAGGGCGGGAGGGAAACACCGGCCGAGGCCAGCGGCCTGGGCGCGGGCTCCTCCCCGCTCCCCTCCTGCCCCCGCTCTGCTCTCTTCCCAGCCAGCAGGGCCCTGGCTCGTCCAGGAAGCAGAAAACCAGTGTTTGGAGAAGGCATTCTTCTGGGCGAAGAAAGGCAGGCCCAGTCGCTTGTCCTTCAGAGACACGGGAACCTGAGCTGACCCAGTCCCTGCCCTGCTGGGCCCCATGACCACCTGACCCGCTGCGNTGTGTGTGTGTGTGTGTGTGTGTGTGTGTGTGTGTGTGTGTGTGTGTGTGTGTGTGTCCCCGTCTCTGGTCCAGGAAACCTGAGCCAGTCACGTGGCCGCCCTCCCTGTTTGTCTAAGTAAGCAGTTCAGGCCGGCTGCAGCCCGGAGGCTGAGACATGGGGCCGGGGGAGGCGGCCACACCGGCCTGGGTGGTGGACGTCAGGGTCACTGGGGACAGAGGGGGCAGCCCTGGACTTCGTGGGCCTCGAGGCTTGGTATGGGGGGGCCTGACCTGGGGAACGGCCCAGCTTCGGATCTCCTGCCCTCCTTGGACCTCTCCTACCTCCATCTGTGCAGAAAAAGTCCTGGCCTTGCTGACCACAGGGAACCCTCCCAGCCCCAAAATGTCCTCTGAGCAGGAAGGGCTCAAAGGGCCAGGACCCCAAACTCACAGAGGCTGCACCCGCCATCTGTCACACGCGCTGGAGCGTGCTGCTGAGTGCTGGCCCCTCAGCAGGAAAGCCCAAGTCAGGCCTTCCCATATGCATCCAGCAGGCCACTGATGAGTTCAGCACGTAGGAGTTGAGCACCTACTGTGTGCCAGGACCCGGGCTGGGCAAGAAGTAGGATCTTCGGAACACAGATCATCTGGAACTTCTGTGGAACCCGTGTGACATATTTTCTTCCTGTTGGGTGGGCGGGATTACCTTTGCCTGAAGACACCCCTCGTTCCCACCAGGAAGCAGCCACGTCCCATGCCCCTGCCATTCCAGGAGGGTGGCCCCCGGCACCTGCAGCGCACAACCGGGAAGGTTCAGGACGGTGCCTAGTCTCTCACAGACTGAGCGGCTGGGGGGGGGTTCAGGACGGTGCCTAGTCTCTCACAGACTGAGCGGCTGAGGGGGGGGTTCAGGACGGAGCCTAGTCTCTCACAGACTGAGCGGCTGGGGGGGTTCAGGACGGTGCCTAGTCTCTCACAGACTGAGCGGCTGAGGGGAGTTCAGGATGGTGCCTAGTCTCTCACAGACTGAGCGGCTGGGGGGGGTTCAGGACGGTGCCTAGTCTCTCACAGACTGAGCGGCTGTGGGGGGGTTCAGGACGGTGCCTAGTCTCTCACAGACTGAGCGGCTGAGGGGGGGGTTCAGGATGGTGCCTAGTCTCTCACAGACTGAGCGGCTGGGGGGGGTTCAGGACGGTGCCTAGTCTCTCACAGACTGAGCGGTTGCGGGGAGTTCAGGATGGTGCCTAGTCTCTCACAGACTGAGCGTCTGTGGAGGGGTCCCCTTCCTCCAGTGCGATGGGCCCAGAGCAGATGGAGGCAGAGTCCAGAGGCCCTGATCCCTGGGGACTCGGGGCCTTCGAGGCCCCCGGGTGGAGAGTCCCAGGGGAAGTGGGCCTCCTCCAGATTTCCCCAGCCGACTTGGCATGTCTCAGCTGTAGAAGACAGAGTCCCGCTGGGACCTGGAGGAGCGGGAGTGCTGTGGGGGCTCGTGGGGGCCATGCCTCTGACAGCCCACCTCGATTCATGTGTCTATTTCCCCCTTCTTACCTGCACGTCCTCTTGCTCCTCCTTTTGACAAACACTTACTGGCAGCCAAGTCTGTGCCAGGCCCGTGCTCAGTACAAGGCCCATCCCTGGCCCTGGAGATGCTCCCTGCCAAGCCAGCATCAGGCAGCATCTCAGGGTGGACCACGGTCCAGGCGAAGTCAAGGACAGGAGGGAGGCGGCCACTGGATGCCCATCAGGCTGTGGCTGACCCCATAGGCTACCCTGGGCTCTGGGCAAGCTTAGGCATACTTTCCCCAGGTGCGCTGACAGCGGGCCCCAGCAGGTGCCCACGATGAGGGGCACAGACAGCTGGCATCCAGGCCACACAGAGCACCGTCGGACCTTGCTTCTGTGGCGATAGGATTTGGGGGTATTCAGCCTGGAAGACTCCCACTGGCTCATGAGCCCAAGGCTCTTCTGTAATATAGCGGGGAAGCTCCTATTCAAGACAGGGATAGAAGGGGGGGGCGGTGGCTGAGCTGGTGACACGGGCCAACCATCCTGCCACCCACAACTGAATACGGATCCTGGATGCGGGTGGTGAAGGTCCTAGGCAGAAGTGTCAGTATGCCAACTAGGGCGGTGTGTCCCCGGCCTTAGTTTGCGTGCCCCCAAGGTCAGGGAACTCACTGCTGCCCTGAGGCTGTCTTAGTGACTCTTCCTGGTAACTTGTCCCTTGCTACCCACCAGGCTGGAGCCTGGCTTCTGCTTCCACCCTGCTCACCTCAGGCCCATAGACCTTAGGCCTTTGGCATCCCTGACAGTGTCCCTCCAGGCAGAGCATCAAGCTGGGGCCACAGACGGCCCCGTCACAGTGCGTTTGGAGTAATATGGAAAAGTCATCAGTGCCCTGTACCGGGCAGCCAGGGTGGGGCCAAGTGAGCCCTGCCCCAGGGACCAGACCCGTGCCAGGGAGGTTCTTAGGCTGCCTCTGGTGCCCACGGGAGACCTGACTCCCAGCGCTGTCCCTGTCCCTGGGGTGATCTCGGGCAGGGCCCAGCCCCACTCAGACCCAAAGCACCTCCCCTCTGTGCTCCTCCGCAACACTGAGCTATGAGAGGCCTTTGCCCCGCCGGGTCTGCAGCAGGCTGCAGGAGCCTTCTGGATGTTCTGGCCCGTTTGCTTTCTGAGGCGCCTGCTTGCCCAGCAGCCTTGAGAGAGACCTGGGGTGCTGGGGCTGCCTAAAGCCTGTACCTTAGGAAACCAGGAGGAGCAGGGCTGGGTGCTAAGGGCCTTTGTTCAAGCCTTTCCCCCTCCCTGGGCCAGGCCACCAACCTCAGTGCTCCCACCACGTCCCCACTTATGGACAGGTGAGTTTCCAGCTCCTGAGACTCGGGGATAGGCTGGGGTCGCCCGAAGGCCATGGGTGGCCCCACAGCCCCTGGGCCAAGCTTCCAGCCGCACCCCCCGACCCCGACACGTGTAAGGATGCAGGGCTTGGGCTGCACTGCCCCGCGGGGCTTCCACGCCTTCTGCAAAGCGGGCGCTGCTCCCCTCCCCTTTGACCAGCGGGCAGCTCTAGCTCTGAGGCCTCCCGGCTGCCCCTTCTTCCCCTTCCCCCTTGTCCTCGTCCCTCCCGCGCGGCTCCTCAGAGGTCACACTGCCCTTCCGCGCCCAGTGGGGAGGACGGAGCTCGCGGGCCCTCAGGCGGGGCTGAGCCCTGCCGCCCCCACTCAGCGAGGCCCGGGCTCGGGCGCTGCCGGCCGGACGTCCCGCGGCTGCTCGTGTGGGCTCCTCCGGCTAGCGCCCGCGTGGCCGGAGTGCAGAGGCCAGCGGCCGCCGAGCAGGCCAGCGCAGCGTGCCCCGCTCTCGCGCCAGAAACTCGAGCGCTGCGAGGAGGCTCCCCCGGGCCCGGCCTCTCTCCCAGGCCGGGGTGCGGCCAGTGGGGCAGGAAGCCGGGGAGGCCCGGGGGTGGGACTCGGGGTGGTCTGGGCCGGAGCCAGGGATGAGGCAAAGCCCAACCCCGGCCTGGCCCCAGGGTCACAGGCGCATAGGTCACCCACCCGACAGGAAACCCTGCCCGGCACCCTCTTTGTCCCTCCCTGTGTTTCCCGCGGGTGGCGCTTCTACTGTTTCCCGTGGGAGCTGCTGCCAGGAATCCTACCCTCTTGAGAAAGGAAGCCGGACCTCAGGCTCTCAGGCTGCCCTGCCTCTGACCTGCCCTGACCCCCTCCCAGGCCCTCCCACGGAGGGAGCTGTGGGCCCACGCCCAGGCCTCACCCCACCCATGCCGATGACTTATCTTCTCCCAGACAGTCGGTCACCTTTAGCGACTGGCAAGAGAAGCCTCATCCTCGGGCTAGGCCTGGGAGCCCGGAGGCCGGGCTTTGTGGTCTAGGGCCCACCGCGAGCTCGCCGGTACACTTGGGCAGGTCAGCGCACCACTCTGGTCCCAGCGGTAGAGAGAAAACGGAGCAGCAGCAGCTCTGCCTCCCTGAGAGCGTCCTGTGAGATAGAGGGTTTGGGGGCGGGATAAATGTATGCCCTGTGGTTCGGGTATCAACTGCCCCGTAGCCTCCGTCGTGTGGCCCAGACATTGGGCTCCAGCCCAGCCCAGGGCGCGTCGTCTGTGCTGAGCCCCGAGCGGGGAGACCGCGCGGGTGGTGGCTGGTGTCCCCGTGGCGGACCCACCGCCACGGACCCACCGTGATGGCTGGTGTCCCCGTGGCGGACGGGGGCGGTGATGCTGGCACGCCCCCTCTCCGGGTCATCCCAGGTCTGGGCAACGGCACAGGGCGAAGCTGAGTATCTGCCCCCAGGCAGGAGCCCGCCTTTCTCCCTCCTCCCAAGAGCTGAGCGGTGGCGCATGCCGGGGTCTCTGCGGGGCCCTGCTGTGATCCGCCGGGAGGACCAGGTGAGCGGGCCCGGGGGCCAGGAGGCAGGAAGGGGGCCGTGTGCCGCCGATTTCTTTCCTCCTCCTCCCTCCTGCAGGCGCTCGGACACCTTTGGTTTTCCTTCGTGTTGTGACGTGGAGCCTAAGGCTCAGGGAGACCTGGGGCAATGGTACCGTGAGCTCCGAGGGCCTCTGTAGTCCTCTGTGGGGGCGCTGCTCCAGTAGTCTGTCCGCAGAAATGCACCCTCCCCATCTCTGGGAAGTCATTGCTCCCCTTCCCCCCACTTCCCGGGGAGAGAACTGGGGACCAGGGAGGTGAGCCGGCCTGTTGAGGTGGTTATGCTGGGCTTTGAACCGGGCCCCAGAGTCAGTGCCCTTGGCCGCGGCGCTGCCCTGCTTCTCGGACCCGCGGCCCCCTCCCCAAGCCTACACCCAGCTCAGTATCCGCAGAGGGTACAACCTGGGGTATCCCCGGCTCCCAGAGTGGGGCGGAGGGAGGGTCAGGACGCCAAGTGAGTGGATCTGAGTTGCCGTGACATCGGGTAGGCTCACAGACTCGGGGCTACACTGAGCTCGTGGACCAGCCAAGAGCTTGTCAGCAGCCGGGAGGCCCAGAGGTCAGCGCAGCCCCGCCTCTCCCTGCGGTGCAGTCTCAGCTCAGCCCCCGTGGCCTTGGACACCTCACCCCCAAGCCTCGGCATCTGCGTCTTCCGCGGGGCCTTTCAGAGCCAGCTGTGAGGAGTCCTTGGTGTCCTGGAACCACAGCCCTGCAGCAGGGGCTCATTTCTCCCCAATGCATCAGGCTGCTGGCGCCCGGGACGTTCCCGGCAGCAGACTTAACGTGGCAGGGGTGCAGAGGTGCGAGACCCAGACATGTTTAGGGAAAGGTTACAGGTCAGAGGCAGGCTGAGGCCTTGAATATGAGGCCGAAGAGTTAGAACTGAGCCTCATGGACAATGGGGAGCCTCGGAAGGCTCTTGGACAGAGAAGTGACCCATTGTCGGGGAGACGAAGTGGCAGCGGGGAAGCCTGGCGTGTCCATCCAGGTATGGGGCTCTGATTCAAAAGCCACGTGGCTAAGAAGGTTGACCCATGTGGTGGCTTGGCAGGCCTGTTTTCCTCGTATAAACGGGGTCCGTGGTCCCCAGGGCGCTAACCATCACAGGCTGGAAGTCTGCCGGGCACTGCCGGGAGGGCAAGGGTCAGCGCCCATGCGTCTTCCTCTGCATGTCCCAGAGTCCGTGTCCCCCTCCTTGGGCTGGTCTGGGTTTCCCACCCAGCCCTGGGTGGGGCCGCACAGCTCCTTCCTCCCTCTGTGGCTTTCTGATCCTAAGCAGGAGGGGCCTCGGGTTGCAGTGGGCCGTGGGGTGTGAGCCAGGGTGGGGACATGGGCGGTGGGTGGAGTCACGGGATGGGTGGCCATGAGTCAGGAATTGCTGGGCCCGTGTGTCATCAGGCTGCGTGCCGTCCTGGCTTCCCTGGGCCTTCTGCCTTCTCTCTCCCACTCACATCTGCGCCGTGGGCTGCTCTGCTGGGCTGGCAGTGCTGTTTCCGAGAGCTCAGAGCTGAGTGGGCGAAGTCGGGGCACCTGGACTCCGGGTCCCAGGCTCCCCCAACACTCACCGTGCTCCTGGGCGTGTCCCCTCCCTCCCCGAGCCTCACTTCCCCCGACCGAAGAGCCAGGGTGGGGCTGGCCAGAGGCTCTGGGCAGCCCTGAAAAGTGGACGCCCCGCCCAGTTCCGTCGCACTCCCGGGGCCGGGCTCGGCTGGGCACCGTGCTCTGGGGGGCCTGTGGCGGGCTGCGCCGTCCATGCCCGGGGGCCCCTGTGGGTTCCGAGCTCCGGGCCTGCACTGAACCCAGCTGTGCCGCTTTGTAATACCACGGCAGCTGACTTCGTGTCTGCGAGCTTCGACTTCTCACCTGTGACATGGGGCTGCCGGGACCGCTCCGTAGCATGGCTGCGAGGACTCAATGGGGCCACCAGGGCTCGGGGTCTGATGGAGCCACGCCTGGGCGGGACGTGGCAGGCGCCTTGCAAGCGGGCAGCGGCCGTGCTCTCTGCCCTAAAGCCGCTTCCCCCCGCATCTCCCCTCGCTGCCGCCTCGTGAGTCCGGCCACCGTTCCAGGGCCAAAGCCGGGTGTGGTGGCCGCGGGACGAAGACGCCCGTCCTGGGGCTGCTGTCAGCCCCTCTCTCTAGCTTGTCCAGGGGTCCAGTCCCCAAGGTCAGGTTCTGTCCCGAAAGATTGACGGGCACGTGAGAGGTGCCCCCCCACATCCCTTGAAGTTGCGGGGCTGAGGGAGCCCCTGTAGCTGAACGAAGGCGGGGAGACCCCAGGCTCCAGGAGAAGGAGGCGGCCGTCCCAGGCTGGGCCTGGCGCTCAGCTGGGAAGCGGCCACAGAGGTGCCCCCGGCGGGGCCCTGGGGTGTGCGATGGCTCCCACAGGGCCGGGCGCGGGGGCGACCCGGGACAGCAGCGTGAGCCGGGGCGGGCGGCGTACGGGACAGAGCGGGGCCTCTTCACAGCACATGGCCTGGCCCGGCCCCTGCTCCGTCCCAGAGCTCCTCCTGCGACCCGGGGGGTTAGACGGACCTCAGCCGCGCCCGTTACAGGCGGGGGTGGGCCCGCGGGGGCCGGCGAGGCCCGGCCCGGGTAACGGAGGGTAGAAGGCACAGGCAGGGGCGGAACGCCCTCCGTTCGAGCAGGGTCTGGGGGAGACGGGCTTCCCTGGGCAGCCCCGGGGAGGCCTGCAGAGTGCAGTGTGATGACGATCCCGCCCCACGGCCCCCTCCCCAGCCTGTCGGCAGCCACCCGGCGGCGCGCCGGTGCGCTGCTCTTGGCGGGAGGACTGGCCCCCCGCGGCACGAGGCCCTGTGGCCGGGCTCCTCCGAGGGCAGGAGTCGAGCCCCACGCTTACCCTGTCGTACCACGGAGTGAGCTGAGGCGGGGTCGGTGCGGGGACTTGGCTCGCCAGCCGCAGAGCCAGGGTTTCACCTGGGCCTGGCCACGTTCGTGCCTCGGCTCGAACCCACCACCGCCCGCCGTCGACAACAGGACTGCCCTTTGTCTGGCGTTCGCGGATCTGGGCCTTGGCCACCGCCTCAGCCTGGCCTGGCCCCCGTGGCCAGAATCCTGGAGGGATGCCTGTGGGGGGGCCGGGGGCCGCCGGGGCTGGCCCTGGCCCTGGCCCGGGAGGGGGGCCACCAGGACAGCTCAGTGCCAGGCAGCGTGCGGTGCGCCGTGAGTCCCTGGGCCCCTCAGCCTCCCGCCGGTGTTAGCCCGGATGAGGAGACGGGGCCTGGGCGGACAGGGGACTTGCTCCTGAGTCCTCCTCCTTGGTCCAGGCTCAGCACCGCAGCTCACCCACTCTTTGGTTCTCGTCTTGGTCTCGGGCCCACCCCTGGTCCTCTTTGGGCCTCTGTCCCCCCCAGTAAGGTGACAGGCTGAGACGGGGGACTTCCAAGGACTCTTCTGAGAGCCCTGCCAGCCTCGGTTCATGCTGTAGAGGAACTGGCTTGGGGGCGTCCTAGGTAGGGGTGGAGATGAGGGCTGTTCCTCCAGGGCTCCCCTTCGAGGGGCAGTGCAGGGCCAGGTGGCAGGGTCCAAGCCACCCCAAGCAGAGCGGGGAGAGGCGAGAGGCAAAGGCCCTGAGGGAGGATAATTGACAGAAAATTCCATTTAGATCCTCAGCACTGGGAGCAGCAAGTGCCCGGGTGGGCGCCCGGGGCCCCGGCTTTGCCCAGCCCGCCTGGGTGCCCCTCTACGTAAGACCCTAGCCCCTGGCAAGGGAGAGGCTCTGCCCCCCCGGGGGCTGGTGGGAGGGCGGGTGGAGAAGGGCTCTGGTACGCAGCTGACTGCGAGAGTGTGCCCAGCGCCTGTGGCCGTCGTGTGGAAAGGGCTTGGGGCGGGAGCGGGCGGCCCTCAGGAGGCCGTCTCTGGCCTCAGTGGGTGAGGCAGACCCACTGGGCCTGCTCCGGAGTCTGCCCTCGGAGGGGCCTGAAGCCACGGTTCATCTTCACAGAGTCCTTCTCTCTGAAGAGAGATCCAGTGCTTGTCCCCAGGCAAGACCCCACATCTGTGTCTGGCAGCGAACCGAAGCCAGTGGGAACGACAGTCCGTGTTTACGGAGTGCGCCCTGCGAGTGCGGAACTGGCCTCATCCTGGGGAGGTCCTGCAGCTCCGGCAGGAGGGCCTGCTGTGGTCCCCGTTGCACGGAGGAGGAGCCCAGAGGCCAGGGAGGCCCAGCTTCTTGCGCAGCACAGCTCAGGCAGTAGTGAGCGCAGACCCAGAGTCGGCTGCGTCAGAACCCACGGCTGTGCCTCGTCCCCTTGGGCTGGGCTGGCTCCTTGCCCCTTTGCACAGGCCCAACCCCACGGGGCTGGGCGGCTTGGTGGGGTGAGGCCCACCTGTGTGCCCGGTGAGCCTGAGCTCCTCAGGCTGGACGGGTGGACGCTGTCCCTTGGGGCCGGGGCCACGCCCACTACTCGTGGGGACGGGCGGGTTCTGCGAGGGCTCCCTGGAGGAGGTGCCACTCCAGCTTGCCCTGGAGAACACAGCACATCTGTCTTGGGCCCTGGGGGAGGCTTCGGAAGGGCCCCCAGGGGTGCGTCTGTATGTGGCCAGGGACGCTGGGCCCTCCCCCCGACCCCGAATGCAGCTGGTCCCTGCTTACTGATTCCGCCTCCAGGTCTCTGGTCAGCCCAGAACTCTGCTCCTGCCGGGCCTCTGGGCTTTTGCCCTCCTGCCTGAGACACTGCCCAGAAGGATGATGCCGTGGGCCCTCTGTTTGGCTGCCGGGCCATGTGGGCTCACCCCCCAACGCTCTGTCCTCGAATTCTCCCATCTCTCTGTGTTTTGCCTGCCTCCCACTAGGCACTGCGCAAACACCCTCAGGAGGCATACGGGCTGGCTCTTGTCAGCTTTTGACCCTGCCTTCCCTCCCCCCACCCACCACCCCGACCCTGTCCCTTCTTGTCCTCCAGCAGGTGGCAGGCACTGTCACTGGTTGTTGAAGGAGGAAATGGATGGATGAATGGATGGTTGGGAGGATGGATGGGGAGATGGAGAGATGGAGGGATGGAAGGATGGAGGGATGGAGGGGTGGAGGGATGGAGAGATGGAGGGATGGAGAGATGGAGGGATGGAGTGATGGAGAGATGGAGGGATGGAGAGATGGAGGGATGGAGGGATGGAGAGATGCAGGGATGGATGAAATGAAGGAGCAACCCCCCTCCCCGAAGTCATTTCTCCATTTTCAATAAGGCGAAATCAGTCTCAGATGTGAGGGTGGAGAGGGCAGTTCTGGGAGCCCTCCCTTTCTCCAGCTCCTGCTCGTTGGGTCCCCCATGGTGCCAGGACGTGGCCCCAGGTTTGCCCTGGGCATCACCTGGCACTAGAGCTGCCCCCACCTGGAGGCATCCATCTGGGCCCCGAAGCAGACTTGCCAGGCCTGCANGAGAGATGGAGGGATAGAGAGATGGAGTGATGGAGAGATGGAGAGATGGAGGGATGGAGAGATGGAGGGATAGAGGGATGGAGAGATGCAGGGATGGATGAAATGAAGGAGCAACCCCCCTCCCCGAAGTCATTTCTCCATTTTCAATAAGGCGAAATCAGTCTCAGATGTGAGGGTGGAGAGGGCAGTTCTGGGAGCCCTCCCTTTCTCCAGCTCCTGCTCGTTGGGTCCCCCATGGTGCCAGGACGTGGCCCCAGGTTTGCCCTGGGCATCACCTGGCACTAGAGCTGCCCCCACCTGGAGGCATCCATCTGGGCCCCGAAGCAGACTTGCCAGGCCTGCACGTCATTCCGAGTCCCGGCAGGTCAGCTGACACTGCTCTGCCCTTCCCCCGCTGCTTGCCAAGATTCCACACTGGAGAGAAGGAGGAGGGAAGCCCAGGGGCCTGGGCTGGGCTTCCCAGGGCCTGGGCGTGGGCAGGCTGTCAGAACAGCTCGGAAGACTCTCAGAGCAAGTGAAGACAGACAGGATTAGTGAACCAAGGGTAGTTGGGGATTCTCGGACAGCCCTACCAGGAGGTCCCCACACCCCACTTACTAGGTCTGCTTTCGTATCTGTTCCTTAAGGACAACTGCAGCTACTACTCTTGGTGAAAAGACTCAGGATTTCAGTGTTACCCTGAGCACTCAGGGCCCCCCGAGCCTCCCGGGTCAACTCTGCTGTACCGGGAGTAAGTGGACAAGGGTCTCACAGCCAAAGAGATGACTAGGCACCGGATTGTAATTATGCAAGAATAAGGAAAGAAACAACATCAAAATGTCTGGAAGTTCAGGAATAGAGAAAAAAACCACTTGGGGGACAATCAGAGAGGGCAGCATGGTGGAGGTGATCCATTGGGCATCGAAGGAAGGGGTTCCGATGGGCAGAGCAGTTGAAAGTATGGTTGGGGCAAGACAGTGCCCGTTCTTCCACTTTCAGCTTCGTGACCTGTCGTCTCTGTTGGGCATTTCTTCATCTGTAAGACGGACCTCTGGCTCCCTGGTGATAGGGTTATGGTCAGAATGGAGTGGGACAGCCAGGGCTTTGGGGTTGCTGAGGAGGGGCCCTAACAGGGGCGCCTGGGTGGCTCAGTTGTGAAGCGTCTGCCTTTGGCTCAGGTCATGATCATGAGTCCCGGGATCGAGCCCCGCATTGAACCCCGCACCCGGGCTCCCTTCTTGGTGCGGGGTCTGCTTCTCCCTCTCTCTCTGCCTCCCGCCCACCCCCCACCGCCGGCTCCTGCTGTCTCACTTGCTCACTCTGTCTCTTTCAAATAAATAAACGAAATCTTAAAAAAGAAGTGGGGGGGCCCTAGCGGACTGGAGACTCTTCGTGTGGCTGGCAGGCTGGGTTTCTCACTCCACAGGCACACAGTGCTGTGCGTGTGTGTGCAAGCCCTGTGCATGCGGGGTGGGCCCCGTGCTGGGGTCCTCAAGTGCAGGCTCGCAGGTGGCACCGGGTAGCCCTCGGCCCCCCACACCACGCTGGGGTAGACCAGCACCCCCGCCCGTGGCCTGTGGGGAGGTCAGTGCTCTGGCCCTGTCCTGTGCTACAAGATCCGTCTGGGGTCTCCCCTAGTCAGGGTCTGGTCAGAGGGACGGTTCGAGGCTGCGCTTTTTCCTCCTGGCCAGCAGGCCCCGGCTTCCACTGAGGCCCAGGACCCTCCGTCTGGCCCTTCTCCATGGTCTGGCTTCCTCTCCCCCAACCAGCCCCCCAGCTTGATGAGGTCAGAGAACATGTATTCCAGGAATGCGGGAGGCGGGGCGGCCAGCCTGGTTTGGATAACCATCCTGGTAAATATTTGCCTAGCTCCTGGAGCCAGTAGCTCCGTCGGTCGTCGGGGGAGGGCTTCCGCCAGGGGAGGGCAAGGGGCCTGTTCCTAGGGTCACGTAAGGGATGCTTTCCTGGGGGATCCTGAGGGGGGCGCACCCGCGTCTCTGCAGGGAGCCTGGGGGCTGGGTCTGAGGCCACCCCCCTGTGCAGGGCCAGAGACAGGGCCCCTGGCCTGCAGGACCAGCCCCCGTGTGGCCCATCTGTGAACTGGGGATGAGAACAGTCCCGGTGGGGAAGGTCAGGTCCCCGGGAGCCGGTTCAGGGCAGCTCAACCCGCGGAGCAGCAGAGGCTTGACCCAGTTTGGGTGGGTCCCATGTGACTGTTTTGGTCCCAACTTGGCCACTAATGACCTTGAGGAATTGCCCCCTCCTTCAGACTTGAACAGCCATGCTTCCCTGACCTGCTCTTTCATATGTGGCACCTGGATCCACAAACCCATTTTGTCTTCAGCCCTCATAGCCACCAGGGAATGATCAGCGGTCTGAGCCCTGAGCCCTGAGGTCGGGCTTAGGGACGCCGTCCATATGGCCACCTGCCTACCGACCGCACTGGGCAGTCGGACCCCCTCCCCGTAGCTTGTGGGTAAGTCAGTGCTCTGGCCACCGCGGGGCTCGACAAGGTCAGCCTGCCTGCCGCCTCGCTGGTGGGCAGGTAGCTGCGGGGGCCACTGGTGCCTGTTTAGAAAGGAGATGAGGGCTCAGAGATGCCCAGTGACTTGCCCAGAGTCACCCACCATTAAAGGGCAAAGCAAGGATTCCAGTCCCACTCTGCCCACCCTTGTCCTTGACCTCGCCACTGAGGACAGGACCAGGGCTCCGGCCCAGAATGTGGGTTCTGAACCTTCGGCAGCTCTAGAGAACGAACAGCCCGTCCCTTAGCCACAGGCCTGGAGCCGCAGACACGAGACGGCACGGGGCCTGTCATCCCGGATGCCCTGCGGCCCGGGCCTCTCTGTCCTCCGGTGAGCCCCGGTCAGCCCAGCGTCTCTGTGGGCCAGCCTCAGCCCCCGTCAGCTTCCTCCCGCCAAGCCCGCACCCAGGAGGAAGGGATGGGCAGGTGGGTGTGTTTGGGAGAATGTATCTGGGTCCTGGGACGCTCCCCACCCCATGGTGACCTTGGCCGTGTTCCCAGACCAGAGTTCCCGCTCTCCAGCTGTGAGACTCTGGCAGTCCTATCCTCCCTCGGAGCTCAGTTTCCTGCTCTGCAGAATGGGCACCCACTCCTGCCCTGTCCTGCCCCTGAGAGCTCCTGACAGGCAGCGAGCATGAAAGCATGGTCGGCCTGTGGTCTGCACACCCGTCTCTGCACATGTGGCCTTCGTAGTCAGAGGCTGCCCCTCGGCCAGGTCCTCACCCCGCTCCCTGGCCCTGGAATGAGAGTCCTGAGCTAAGGACGCCAGGAGAGCCCTCTGGGTGCTGGAGTTCCCAGCCCGTGGGGACTCTGGGTGTCCCGCCCCCCGGCGCTGAGGTCAGCCCGTGGCCCGCCGCACTGCGTGGCGCCTGGAGCCTTCGCAGCAGAGCGCACGTCCCTGTGTCGTTTCTGCGGGTGGCCGGTCCTTCCGCCTCCTTCTGCTCCTGGCCTCCAGGGCGCCAAACCCACACAGCTGGGGGCTTCGCCTCGGGCCCCCAGCGGGGCTGGGGCAGGGGAGGACACCACCTCCGCGCTCCCAGCTCGCGCGCCGCTGCGGGTGCTGCCCGGGGGCCCAGCGCCGTCTCTGGCCGGTCCTCTGGGGGCAGGCCGAGCAGCGCGGGGCAGACCGTCTGCCCGCCCAGGCCACGGCTGCCTTCTCCTTGCTTGTTAGCTCTTTATTGTCCGTGTGGCCTCGGGAAGTCACAGAGCCTCCCTGGGTGGCCCGTGGACACTGGGAGGGCCAGCTTCTACCTCGTACACTTACCAGAGGTTAAGGAAATATCCCAGGGCGAGCCCCAGTGTGGACTCGGTAAAGGCACCTCTAGTCCCGTCTCTTTCCCAGGCTCACGGGGAAAAGCCGGGGCGTGGGGGGGTCCGTTCCCGGCCAGGGCCCGAGTTTGTGTCCTGCTGCAGCCCCGAACCTATCTGTGCACTTGCTGTGTGACCTTGGACACGTCTCTCCCCCTCACTGGTCTCTGGGCCCCTGTGCCCAAGCCCAGCAGGAAGCCCGGGGGCGGAGGGCACGCGAGCGCGCGGTGAGCCGGAGCCCTGAGCGGCAGGACGGGCAGGGGTCAATCCTTGGGGCCTGGACGCGGCTCACTGTGTGAGCGAGGGCTTTCCGGCTCTGGCTTCCATCTCCGCTGCCAAAATCAGGATTTTCTCTCTGTCAGCGGGTCTGCGGGCCAGCTCGCCTCCGGGAAAGGCCTGAGCTATGGGGGGTGGTTGCGGCTCTGCCCCAGCCTCGGCCTTGCTGCGTGACCCCGCAACAGCGGCGCTCGCAGACCCTCTTCAGGCCTCACAGCCCTTGTCTGAGACATGGGAGAGTAGGAGTCCGTGAACACCATGGCTGTTTGTGCTCCCGTGTGAAGCGGTTCGGTGGCTGCCAGAGCCAAAGGGCCGGGTGCAGACCCTGTCTTTCCCTGATGGGGCAGGGGTGCCGGCCCTGGCTTGGGGAGCTTGGGGCTTAGGGGCCTGCTGCTCCCTGGAGCCCAGCGCCCACCCCAGCGCTCACGTGTGCTCCCTTCCACCGTGCACGGCTTTGACGGAGGTCCCCTCCTGACCTGTATGTTCCCATCCTGCAGATGAGAAAACTGAGGCACAAAGAGGTTTAAGAAATTCACCCACAGCCACACGCTGGGTACGAGGGGTGAACCCCAGGCCGGAAACAGCCACACACGTGCTTGTCTGCCGGGTGTGCCTGCGTGCCGGCTGCCCCGTGCGGTGGGCCGGGTCTGAGGCCTCCCGTGGTCCCCTGGCACGCGGGGGAGCCCACGAGTCACGTGGCGCACGCACCCCTCCTTCCTCTGTCAGCCGTGAGGCTCGCCCCGAGAGGCACTCGGCCACAGCTAGGTTTCCCGTTTCCCAGAGGACGCACAGCCCCCGTGAACTATGGCCGTTGTCGGGAGCTACCCAGTAAGGCGCCTTCGTCGCTGGGACTGAAAGGTGAGGCTCTGTGGCCTGCACCGTGGAGCCGGGACTCCAGAGAAGCCCACCTGCTGGCCTCTGGGTCCGGTCCCCCGCGATCCCTCTGGGCAGTGGAGCCGAATGAGGAGGGCTGGCGGCCCTCGACCAGCTGGGGAGCAGGATGCCTTCTCCTACCCCCGGAGGGTAATAGTGGGGGGCAGGGGACCAGAGTGCCCGTGGCTTCTCCCTCCCTCTGTCGTCTCAGTGCCCGGGGCACCAGCAGTTCCTGCCCTCTGCCTGCCGTCCCCTCTGCTCTGAGCACCACCGTCTCTGGCCTGGGCCTCGGGTTCAGGCTCCTGGCTGCTCTTCCTGCCTCCTCCTGTCCCTCAAGCCTTCTCCGCCAGCAGCCGCAGGACCCTCTCGAGTCAGACCTAGGGTCATGCCCCTCACTGTTCAGGCCCCGGAGCTCCCGCCCACCTCTTGGTGGTTGGCCATCCGCTTGACCCCCGCTCGCCCGCCTCTCCTTCCCTCAGCATCCCTACCACCCAGCCACTCTCATCTGCCCCGGCACCGGGCCTCCTTCCCTGTCTTCACGAGGACTGTTCCCTCTGCCAGGAATGCCGTTCCATGCATCTTGGCGCGCGTCTCTCTGGCCCGTCCTTCAACTTTACTTCCCCAGAGAGGCTCCCCTGAACCTTGAGTCTATGTGGTGTAGCCCCTGTAACCCGTTCTTTCTGCGGATCCTCTGCTGGTCATGTACTGTGTCTCATCATCCGGATCCCCGCGGGGACAGGAGCCAGCATCCCATTCACAGCTCGGGGGGTTGTTCAGGGTTTCTTTTTTTTTTTTTTAAGATTTTATTTATTTATTTGACACACAGAGAGAGATCAGATCACAAGTAGGCAGAGAGGGAGGCAGAGAGAGAGGAGGAAGCAGGCTCCCCGCTGAGCAGGGAACCCGATGCGGGACTCGATCCCAGGACCCTGAGATCATGACCTGAGCTGAAGACAGCGGCTTTAACCCACTGAGCCCCCCAGGCGCCCCTGTTCAGGGTTTCTTGAGCAAATGAGTGAATGCCGAGTGCTTCCGTCACCGCACGTCCTCAGATGCTCCTAGGAACCCCGAGAGAAATTTGATTTCCCCATTTGACGGGTGAGGCCTGCATGTCCCCGCAGCAGGGAACTGGCCGACGTGGGGTGTCGGGGTGCTGTGTCCGGGCACCCCATCCTTGGGCCCCTCTTCCTCTCAGTCCCTCTGACTCTCCCTCTGTCAAACGGGGATGACTGGGTTTTGCGGGCGGTAAACGTTCCGTGAGGCGGGTGGTGGGCGGCGGCGGCCAGTCGGCTCCGGGCCCTGCGGCGAGGGTCCCCTCTGACCACCGCTTCTGTCGCAGCAGGATGGAGCTGGAGTGAGGCGGACGGGCTGAGCGCCGCTGAGCACACGTGGGACGCTGCTGGGTCGCGGGTCACTGAGGTAGGTGCGCGGCGGCTCCGTCTCTACCACTCGGGGCCACAGCGCGTGGGCCCCGTCGGCTGCGCAGCACGGCAGCCACGCAGGAGGAGGCTGTTTGCTGAAATGGGTGTTCGGCTGTCCGCCCCCTTGTCTCCCACAAACACACGTAGATCTCTGGCTCTGGAGCCAGAGTGCCTGCGTTCAAATCCGGGCTCTGCCCCTTGTCCACCAGGACCTCGCGTGGCTTCTGTGCCTCGATTTCCCTGTCTGCGAAGAGGGGGGGCTCGCAGCACCTGCCCCCCAGGCGCGCCGGCACACCTGGCCCCGGGTGCACGCGTTCTCGTCGGGGCTGCGGGGACGCTTCCTCCTTCCTGGACGCCCCAGGTCCCACCAGCCCCTCCTCCCTGAGTACCCGTCCGCGCCAGAAGGGATGCGCGCTGGTCATGCACCCCCCGTACTGAGGATGTGGGGGCTCCCGGGCAGGTCCTGAGCGTAGCTGGAGCCAGAAAGCGCTGGGCTGAGCCTCCCGGCCCCGTGCTGGCCGGGACACCAGCACGTCTCACCACAGAGTGGCATTTCAGGGTTGATCACACTTGGCCCCGTGTCAGAGGGTGACCTGTGTAATCCCTCTTTACCCTGTGGCTCCCAGCGCAGAGACGAGAGGCCTTCACAAAAGTGCTGACTTGGGCCAGGGCCCTTTGTGCCAAGGCTCTGGGGCCCCGCCAGGGGAGGCCGAGTCTTTGCCCTGGCACGAGGCCTCGCCCAATCATCTCGCGGTTGCCCTCAGCTCTCTCCTGAGGCCCCTGTGTTCCCAGGTGCCCGGACACAGGGCCGGGGTCCCGGGATGCTCCACGCTGCCGTCCGGCTCCGGATCCAGGGAGCAGCGCGGCGGGAAAGCCCAGCTCCCTGCTACCAGCTCCTGACCTTGGGCTAGTCCTTTCACTCCTGTGAGAGTGAGAGCCCGTGCTCTCATCTGAAAATGAGGATAATTATACCCACACTGCTGAGAAGGCCATTATAGGGATGCTTGGAAGCCTGAAATATTTTTAAATGTTAGAGCTTAGTGAGAGACTAGTGTGTACCAGGCACTACGCCCCCTAAATACGTATTTCTCCTTGCGGTAATCCCGTGAGGAGGTGTGTTGAGTGCCTCATTCTCCAGAGGCTCAAAGTGGTTAAGAAACCCAGAGAGCTCTAAGTAGTGGCGTGGGGATTTGAACCGTGGAACTAAGTGGTCCACGATGCCGTGGAGACCAGGGGCTGAGCTGCTGGCAGGCCCGAGGTGGGTGCTGGGGAAACCACCTCCCTTTCCGCCTGCCGCCTTTGCCCGGCCCTGTAAGCCTGCTGCCCTTGGGAGCCCGAGGGTGGCCCCAAAGCCTGGCGGCCGCCCCCCCACAGGCCTACCTGCCGGCAACGCGATGAGCCTCGGGGAACCCAGCTGACTGTGGGGTGGCCTCTGCATTTCTCCTTCACGGTGGGTTCTCTTTTCGGATGTTTTTCAAGGTAATTCATTCCACTTCCAGAAACTGCCAGTGGTGGAGCATTAGGCAGCTGGTAATTAATCATAGGAGAGGCTTAGAGTTTATTCTTTAAAAAGAAAAAAAAAAGGCAGACCAGAAAGCCTTGATGGAAAAAGAAAAGAAAAGAAAGCCGCTCCAAGGCCAGAGTGGTAATCGATACCTCGGTGTTCTAGAAACCGCTGGGGGGCGGGGGGCGGCCGTGCTGCTCCTCCCTTTCCCCCTGGGGCGGACAGACGTTCAGCGCCCGCAGCGGCAGGTGGGAGGCTCTGCCCCTCGCCGGCAGCTCCCCGGCCACTAGGAGCAAGGCGCTGCCGGTCCCTGGACTCAGCTGTGCCACCTGTGAAATGGGTGGAGGGCAGGTGTCAGACTAGAAAAGAACGTTAGGTGATTTGTTCACCACCGCATCCCGGTGCGCAGCGCAGGGTCGTTACCCAGCTGATGTTTCATGAATCGCACGAGTGCGTGCGTGAGTGAATGAATGAATGGTTTTCTTGGCCCTCATTAGCTGTCACCCGTCAAGGAGGTAGTGCTGTGTGTACAACATCGTTTCTCTAGTTGTGTTACAATTTGGAGTGATGGCTGCAGTGAGGACCCGCCGTGTCACACTGCAAAGTCCTGATGGAAGGACGCTCTTGTGCAGCAGACTCGGGGCAGCCCAGCTCAGGGGCAACTGCGCTCCTCCCTGGTGTCCTCGGGTTCAATGTTCCAAGAGTCTGAGCGCTCTGGAGAGGTTTTTTTTTGTAAGTTGCCTTCTGAGTGGGTCGTGAGTTCCTCGTCACTAAAAATACGCAAGCTGGGGCTGCACAGGCAGCGGACTCGGGGGTGGGCGGCCGGCACTCAGAGCATTCCTGAGTCGGGGAGAGAACATGGGGTTCTCCAGGATGGACACAGGGGAGGCTGGGCCAGCAGGCAGGGGAGCCCCTTCCCAGAGGCCCCTGTGGAGGGCGGAGGCGGCCGCTGGGGGGGTGGCCATGCAGGACACCTGTCCGTGGGTGCCTGTCCCCCTGGGGGACAGTGTCTCTCTGTGTGTGTCTTTCTAGGTGGTTCTCTTTGCGCATGTGCCTCTCTCCTGCCCGGGTCCCCTGTCTTCTCGTGGGGGCAGCCCTGCTCCGCCTCCTCGGCTCACCCACGTTCTCCCCGTTCGATCACTGCTGCCCCCGGAGCTCCCTCTGCAATGTCTTCCCGAGCCCTGGGACCCGCTCACGGCTGCCCTCCTTACCCTCGGAGGCACCCGAGCCAGGCGTCCGCGCAGACATCTGCTCTGCGTCATCGCCTCTGCGGTCGCCAGGACCGACCAGAACTGGGAATCCCCGCGCTTCCCACCTGCCGACCCTCGCCTTGTTCTTCCGGCTCCGGCGGAGCCCGGCTCGCTCCCACCCTGCCCCTTGGCAGGGTCCCAGGCAGCGCCCCCGCTCCCAGACCTGGGCGGCACAGCGTACGGGCCGTCCCCAGGGACCCAGTGTGCCGCCTGCTCAGTGTGGAACCTGAACTCCCGGCCGCCCGGCGCCGTCCTGGGCTCATGGGCCTCTGGCCGCAGGTGAAAGCAGGAAGCGAGAGGGGCGTGTGTCCACGAACAGGGGCACTGGGAACCTGGCGTTTCTGTACAGCGCGGAGGAACTCGGGCTGTCGCCGGAAGCAAGGTGTCCAGGAGCCGGCCGCCCGGCGGGAGCCAGTGTCTGCTCAGGAGGAAGGGAGCAGAGCGTGGGCCCCACAGAACCACAGCCCCGAGGGGCACAGGGGGGCTCTTCTGACGGCCGGGCGCCTCCGCTCCGCTGGCTCCTCTGGGAGCTCACCCGTCCCCATCCCTGCGCAGTCTGTTTTCCGGGGAGCCCCGCTGTGCACCCCGTGGGCGCCGCCAGGCGTTCGAAGTCCCCCGTCTGCCCCGGCCTCCTCGTTCAGCCGCTGTCACCCTCGCTGTCTGCTGGCTTCACCGGGCCACCCTCCCGCCTTCGCCACCCGTCCCCTGGCCCCGTGGGTCGGACCCTTCTGGAGACTTCCTCAAGCCCTGCTTCCTCCGCAAGGTCCGACGTGGCCTCCTGCCCCCCTGCGCCCGAGGCCTCCCCTTCCCAGGGGCCCTGGCCTTTCCTCCCTGAACTCTTCCGAGCTCGGGCCTTTCTGTGCCCTCAGAGTGCTGGCCGGTGGCCCGCCGCCCTGTCCTGCCTCGCGCACCGAGACGATGACGGACCGGCTCCTTACTCTGTTCTCCTCGGAAACCTGCTGTGTGTTTCACACGCCACGTGCCGACTGGCGCTCGCTTGCCCAGCACGGGTTCCTCGTCTGCAGGGGGAGCCTGAGGCGGGGCAAGGAAGTCTGGTGGATTTCCCCCGGGACACCCCCCGGGACGCAGCCCGAACGGCAGAGGGGCCCCAAGTGTGTGCTCCTGGGAACCGGGAGGATTCCCGCCGGGCGGAGGGACGCCTGGGGCAGGGCGGGGGTGGGGAGGGGCGGAGGGAATCGTCTCCCCAGACCCAGCCCCGCCCCTGCCCCCGGGAGGGACCCCTCCGGAGCCCAGGGTCCCCCGCGGCCCCTCCGGCGGCGGCTGCATCGTGCGGCCCGCTCCTCTCTCCGCCGGACTCTTGGCTGCCTCTGGCCGGCATCACGGCAGGAAGCCTTGCAAGGTCCGGGGGCTGGGCTCGCCCTCCCCCCACAGGCCGCCCACCCCCGGCAGGGCTGGAGCCGCTGCCCAGGGCCCACCCCGCTCGGAGGGGCTGCCCCCTCCTACCCGCTGGAGGCTGCAGCTCTTGTGTGCGCTGAGCCACCCGGTGAGACGCATCTGTCCCCTCCTTCACCCGCCGCCCCCCACCATGGCTTTTCCTCCCGTCGGCCCCTCCAGGCCCGCCACCTCCTGGCTCCCCGGCTGGACTGGAAGTGTCTCGAAGGCTCAGGGTAGACCGAACGGTGTCCCGGGCCCAGTTCCCGGGGCACGTGTGCTGCACAGCAGCAAGCCAGCAATCACTGTGTGCCCCGTGTGCCTGTGTGCCCTCGGCTCTTTCTGGGGACGGCCAGGGATTTTGTCTGGTAGGCCAGTTCTCAGTGTGCGGGCCGGGCTGTGTTAAGAAGGGTTCTGAGGCTGTGCGTGGGCTGTGGCAGGTGTGTTGTGTGCTGCCTGATGCGTGTTTGTCCTTTCAGCCCCGGCTCCCTGGGCTTCGGGTCTCGCCGTCTCGTGTCTCAGGTCTGGGCCGTGGCCGGCGCGGGCACGAGGAGGAGACAGTGACCTCAGTGGGGCCCTGCAGGTGTCTGTCTGCCGAGGCTCCCGGGCAGACTGTCCCGAGAACCTTCCAGAGCTCTGGGGTTATGGGACCCGGAGAGCTGACTGGGAGCACCAGCCCCAGGCCCCCCAGGCTGGTGGATGGGAATGCGTGAAAGCCTCTCCCTCACGTCTGTCTTTCCCGGTAAGTGCTTCTCAGCCTTGTTCAGTTCCGGTTTGGGGAGCAGCGCATCTTCCTCCCAGCTGTTTGGGACCCTCCGCTGCTTCCCTGAGGCTCTTTGGGGGCCTCTTTTGGAGCCTGTGGGAGCATCTCTGCTTCATAACCCCCAAGGAATGTTCCCATGCCGCCCCTCCATCTGGCCCACACGCTGGTTGGCCGCTGAGACGGCTCTCATTGGGTGGCCCTGGTGAGCTCTCTCTCAGCTCCCCGCCCCAGCCAGACGCCCCACCAGAGCCAGCCCCTCGACCCCTGTCCTTGTCGCCGCCTGGGGAGCCCGCCCCTGCACCCCCACCATCTCTGTCCCCAACAATGCCCTCTCAGCTGAGGTCCCTGGCCACCCTCTGCCTGGCAGCTCCAGAGTGGCCCAGGGTTGAGTCAGGAGAACTTCGGTGAACTAAAACCCGTAAATAATCCAAAACGTTTTTCTCTGTGTGTGGAAGAAACACAGTAAAAACCTTTGCATCCTTTAGCCAGCTTAGCCTGTCCCCAGTCACAGCTCCAGGAGGCCTGGTCAGGGTCATCCCAAGCCTGCGGGGGGATTCCTCTAGCTGCTGCTTGCACACCTCCACCGCTGGAGAGCTCACCACCTCACATAAGAGTTGGCACATGCGTGTAAAGTTCAGTGTGGTCAGGGGTGCAGTGTGACATGTGGTTAAAGCATTGGTTTCAGGAACAGATGGTTCAGGGTTCAAGACCTTGCTCTGCTACCTATTAACTGGGTGAGTCTGGACAAGTCCCTACATCTCTGATGCCGTCAGTTAGGTTATAGATGAGGACAATCTATAAATGGGGAGACGCCTGCCTACAAGGGGTGCTGTGGAGCTACATCCCTCCCCAGGTTTACTGGCCTCCGGTCCTCTCTGGAGCTCCCCCCCGGAGATCCTCCGGATGGCACTTCCAGATGGAAACACAGCCCTTCCCCAAAGTGCCAGCGTCACCGGGGGCACTGGTTGAAATGCAGGCTCTCAGGCTTCTCTCTTAAAGTCTGCTTCTGTGAGTCTGGGGACCCAGGGCTCTGAATGTGCAACCAGTGCCCCATCTAACACCCGTGATCAGGGCAGGCTGGCACACACTGAGGCCTGTAACGGGGAGCTGGCCTGGAGCTTGGGCCCTGGGCGGTGTCAGCCTCACTGGTTGAACTGGACAAAGCTGTCTGTTCCTGTGGCTGAATTTCCTCACGGATACACCAGGGGTTGTGGTGATATGTAAGGGCTCTTCCTGCTCTTCCAAGTCCATGCTGATCAGAAGGACGTTCCCTGGGGGTCCTCTCTGCCAGCATCCCTGAGGCAGACCTCTGGGTTTCCGCCCCGTTCCCTTCGGCCAGAGCACCCGGGTCATCCGCTGCTTGGCTGCCCCGGAGCCCCAGGGACAGGAAAGCTGTTTCTGGGCACCACGTGCCATGGAGTGGCGGTTCCCTGGGCCTTGCAGGAGGCCTTTGGATCAGCAGGCGTCTGCCGAGTCCACTCGGATCTGAAATCTCTCCTGGAAGCTGAGAAGGACCGCTAACTTGGAACTGGCCGGGGGAGCAGGGTGGGGTGGGGCCGTCCAGCTCCTCTGAGGGGTGCTGGAGCTTTACTAGTTAGCATGCATGGGAGTCTGGAGGGTCGGAACTGGAGGGGGCCCTGTGGAGCCCCTTCCTTTTTTAGATGGGGAAACCGAGGGCCTGCGTGGAAAACGACTCGCTGGGTCAGCCAGGGAGAAGCGGGGTGCTGCGCCAGAGCCCAGGTCTCTCGGCTTGCAGTCTGGCCTCTGCACGGTGCCTGGCCTCCCAGACACGTCTCCCTGGGCCGTCTGACTGGGACGGACGGCCCCCCCGGGCCTGCGCCCTACAGCAGCCTCCGCAGCCCCCGGGAAGAGAGGGGGCCATGTCAGGACAGGGACCCAGGGGCTGCCCGCTCCTGAACACTGGGCCCTTCTTTGGCCTGCGCCGTCCGCCTGAGTCAACAGCTCCCGGCCCTCCCGCCCCAGCCAGAACAGCCCGCGGGGAGCTTCCAGGAATGTCCGCGTGGAGAGCAACATGATCCAGAATGAAAAAGGCTCTCACTCCCAGGCTCCCTCCCGTTTTCCCCTCGCTGGTGCGCAAGGAGTTAACAAGTGAGGGGAAACGGCGGCCCTGTCCTAATGAGACCTTGTTGGAGGCGGCTGGGGCCTGGCAGGTGACACAGGAGGAATTATTCACCGTTGGGGCATTCGACCTGCCCAGGTCACCGGGGGTGATGTCAGGACCTGGGGCCCAGAGTCGGGGCTGCGCGGTCACTCGGATGAGGGCCCCGGGCTCCTCTGGCCACTGGCACCTGGCACAGCCAGCCTTGGGTGTGGGCCGAGGTCAGCGGCTCCATCTCCTCCCTGGGCCGGGAGCCCGGCCGGGTCCTTGGTTCATGGCCAGGGCCAGGTACAGGACCCGCCTCGGGGCCTTTGCACAAGCCAGCCCCTCCTCCCCACACTCTCCATCTGTAGTCAGTGAGGCGGCAGTATTTAGTAAGCACCCACTGTGTGCAAGGATCTGTGCTCAGCTCTTGGGAGATAAGGCAACCAAAGACCCTATACCAGCCCTCAGGTTGGCCCCGTCTAGGCTAAGGATCACCCACAGGGAGGAGAATTAGCCATACACAGGGCCCTGGGGTCAGGAAGGTGCTGAGGTCAAGGAGAAGGAGGCCTTGGGAAGTATGAGATACAGAAAGCTTCCTGGAGGAGGCTGGTTGGAGCAGAATGACACTCTAGGAATTCCAAGGATTGCAGGTGGGGCTGAAGGTGACCGGAAGGGCACAGCCCCAGGTCAGGGGATAGCCCCCACCGGGACCCTGGGTGGCGCCTGCTGCGTATATGAGCGTACGTGGGTGCCGGGACGATGGCATTTGTACCAAAGCACACACCTGGGCCCTCTCCTGGGACGGGAGCAGCAGGGGGGCCACTGGGGCTGGCTTAGGGGCAGCCACGGGCCCAGACCTGACCCCTGTAGGCCATATGCCTGTGACGTGAGCGAGCAGTGCCGACCAGCGGCGCCTGCCTCATGGGGCGGTGCGGAGCAGCCGCTGGGAGGCGCTCCGTGCGTGCGGATCGCCTGGCGAGTACACAGCCGTGGCCCGCTGTCTGATGAGAGAGAACCCCGGTGCCCCGACAAGGACGGGACCGGGCCTGGGGACAGGGGGCGGAGCCCAGAGCAGCCCAGCGTAGGTGATGCCCGTCGGGGGCACGGGGTGAGGGCGCAGGGGGCGACGATGCTCAGGGCCCAGCCGCGGAGCAGTGGGAGCCTCCCGGGGCACACGCGTTCGGGACGCACCCCTAGAGCGTCTGCGACAGGAGGCGACCCTGCCCGTCACGCACCCGTCACGCACCCGTCACTGAACGGTGGAGGACGGGCCGCCGCAGGGCCCTCGGTCAGCACGGGCAATGACATCAGTCGCGCTGCTGGCAGGCAGGACGGACAGCCGCCTCCTCATCCGGACGCCTTTTGAGGCGGGGGCCAGTGGCACCTCCATGTATGGATGAGGGAAACTGAGGCAGGGCGTTAGGAAAATAAAATCCCTGGGGGTCAAAGCCAGGAGAGGACCTTGTGCTCTCTGACCCTGACTCCCCCGTAGGACTCGTCCCACCCGGCCCTCCTGCCCGCGTGCGGAGCATCTTCTTGACACAAAAAAAGAAGACGCACGCTGGGAACGATCATTTGAAACCTTCCGTTAAGGATCAGCTCACGGGTCCTTCTGGTGCCTCCCAGCTCTGCGGGAAGAGCAACGCCCAGTGGTTCGAGAATGGGCCCTTCCCCGATCAGGTCTTTGGTAGCACGAGCAAATTATCTGCCAGGCTTCGGTGCCCGGCAGCTTGATAATTCAGGTGTTGAAACGGTAACGAGTGTGTGGCCCGCCCGGGGAGGAGGCAGTGAGTCAGGCGGCAGATTCAACAGCAATGAGAGGCACTTAATCTCAGTGCCTTTTGGAACGTGTGACTCTTCCAAATCTGCCCGCTCTGCCCGTAGAATGACCTGACCAGGGACTCCAGGCCCCCTCCCCAGGGGCTGGCGCACCGTTCCCGGGGGCAGGGCTGTGCTGGACCCTCTGGGCTCCCTCTGTCAGAGGGAGTTTGGCTGCTTCCAACAGGTGGCAGGGGCTCGGAGGCTGTGAGTGCAGAAGAGGATGTGAAGGGTCAGGGGACAACCTGTGTGTCCCCGTTGCCAGCACATCCCTTAGGCCCCGAGGGTAACCTGCTTTTTTAGGGGTTAGGGGAAGGGTCTTCTGGAGAGGACTAGGAAGAAATTTAACAATAGACCTTGACCAGCAAACAGAGAGAGAAGTGACTTGCCCAGGGTCATGCCCTAGGATTTAAGACCCAGTCCTTGCTGTCGATCACCATGATACTGCGTGTGTGTGTGTGCACGCTTGTGCACACGCGCACGTAAGTGTTTTGAGAGAGTCTTCATGATAGTTGTGTTAGCGCCTGCCCCGTATATTTTGTATATTTATCTTCATAAACTGTATTTGGCAAATGAGTAAGCTATGGGACAGAGAATTTAAGTCATGTGGTCACATGGCCCGTGGGACGTGGAGTCAGAACTTGAACCCAGCTCCATCTGACTTTCAAGCCTGAGCCCGGCGTCGCCTGGAGAGAGCCCCTGCCACCAGGAAGACCAGAGGTGGCTTCTGGAGATGGGTTGGTTTTGTCTCCAACAGACCAGGTGTCGTGGACCTTCAGGTCCCAAGCTGTGTCAGGCCTGTTCACCTGACCTCCCAGAGGCTCTTCCTCTTGGTCATAAAATGAGACGGAAAAGGCCTCCTTGCCGTGGCTCAGGAGGACGAGGCCGGGGCTGGGTGTGTTCCCAGGTTCAGCTGGGTGAGCCGAAGTGGCCGATGTAGCCGTGGGTGAGGCCTGCTGGGATCAGGGCCCAGAGCCCTTCCCAGCCTCAACCCGCAGCCAGGGCGCTCGGCTTCGCGGGTCGGGAAAGGCCACGACACAGGAGGTGGACCGGTGAGGGTGAGGACGGAGGGCGGGCCAGTCCCCAGCGCCCAGTGGTTGGCCGCAGGGAGGGGAGGCGGAGCTGTGGCCTGTGATGAGGCCGGGTGGCCGACGCCGGCTTTGACAGGCAGCGGGGGGCCAGCGGAGACCTCAACCCGTAGAAGGACACGGCGTGGCACCTCTCTGTCACTGAGATGCAGCGTGTCACAGTCCAGAGGCGGGAGGTGGTCAGGTTGTGGCGCTGTTCCTCTGGGCGCTGGCGGGGAAGGGGGCCCGTGTCGGGGAGCCCTGCTGCCACTGAGCACATCTGGGCTTTGAAATGCAAGCCCAGGGGTGCGGTTGAATGCAGAGGCCATCGAGTTCGTTCAGAAACAGGGCTCCGATGGAGAGAGGTACGCGGGGGACACACTCACACACAGGGCAGCCACTACATGTGACATTCCAGAGACACAGCCCTGGAGGGGCCGGGACACCAAGGAGCCAATAGGTCCCACCTCCTGTACGTAGGGGAAACTGAGGCCCAGGGACAGGAAGGGGCTTGGTCAGAGGGACCTGGGTCATCCAAGACGAGCGTGGACACTTCCTTGCCCTCTTGCCCTCCGTGGTTGGGCGGGCAGGGGGATGCCACCTCCCGCTAGGTCTGACCTTCCTCCCTGGGCCGCGCCCTGAGCATGAGCTGGAGGCAAGGCCGGAAGGGACCGGGGTCAGCTTGCTTTGCCCGAGCACCGCTCTAAGCCTCGGAGGGCACAGAGCAGGGGGATTCCTCACGGCACGTGCGTGTGCCTGCGTGTGTGTGCCTGCGCGTGTGTGCCTGCGTGTGTGCCCGCACGTGCGTGTGCCTGCACGTGCGTGTGCCTGCGTGTGCGTGTGCCTGCGCGTGCGTGCCCGCACATGTGTGTGCCTGCGCGTGCGTGCCCGCACATGTGTGCCCGCACGTGTGCGTGCCTGCTCCTCTGCGTTGCCCCACCCCCCAGGGGTGTGCCCACGCGGTATCTGCCCTTCTGCGGGCTGGGCGCAGGCTCCTCCCTGCTCCTGAAGGCCAGCGGGAGGGCAGCCTGGAGCTCAAGCCCCGAGCACCCACCCCCTTGGTGGCCCCACGGCTGTCCGCGCCGAGAAGGTTCTGTGTCTGTGTCTGCAGTCCGCCTCCCTGGCCCCGCTCGCGGGACTCCTGGGGGCCAGTGCGAGCCTGGCTGTCACTCGCCTGGAAAGGGGCTCCTGTTTGGGAACAGGAATGCCCTGGATGGGAAGAAGAAGGGAGGGGACCGTTGGTGAAAAACACAAACAAGCCGGGGATTATGATCCCTGAAAATGTGCCCTTTGTGTGAGGTTGGAATGTGCCCAGCGAGGGAGCAGGGGGCACGGGCGGGGAGGGCGCCATGCAGAGGGGCCGGGGCAGCCTCGGTGGAGCGTGGGGATGGGGGTGCTGCTCGGTCCGTGGGCCCTGCGGGCCGGGACGTGTCCCCGCTTCCCCTAGAAACATCACAAATCCCTGCTAAAGAGGAGAGCTTCCGGGTCTCTCCAACGCCACCGTGGGAGCAGAGCCTCCTGCCCGACCACCGTCCCCTGGCGGACGTTTATTTAGCACCGGCTGTGTACCTGCACTCTTCCGAGTATTTGGGAAACGTCAGTGAGCAGGAGACCAGGTCCCCGTCCTCACGGAAGTGACCTTCCAGCGGGGGGAGAGAGGGTGTAGGTGTTCCGAGCCCCCAGGCCTTCGGGGCAGTCCCCCTGCCTGGTTGTGAAGCAGGCCGCAGGCTGTGCTCTGCGAGGCCCCGTGTGCGCGGGCACGGCCCCCTCCCTGCCAGCGCAGCCGGGGCTTTGCGGGACCCCGGCTGAATACAGAGCCCAGCTGCAGGCGGTGCCCAGTCTCCCGGGACGTTCCGGAAGCACCTGGACAGGGGAGGGGCCCCCAGGACCTGTGCGGCCCGAGGCTCTGGGCCAGCCAGGGCGACGCGGCTCCAGAGGGCAAGGAGCAGCAGCGCCGAGCGCGCCCGGGAAGGGGCGGGGCGGGGCGCTCTGCAGGGCTGCAGGAGGCTCCCAGCTCCGTGGGCGCCCGCTGCCCGACCTTGAGAGGCTCCCGAGCCCGCTGCGCCTCCGTGTCCTCGTCTATCAGATAGGAAGGTCAGAGCGCTGCCCCGGCGTGTCTGCGCTGAGCTGCGATCGCGGGGCCGGCATCCAGGCCCTGGTGCAAGTCACGCCTTGCGACACCGTGGGGGGACCGGCTCACTCTGCCGGGGACTCCGTGGGCAGTCTGGTCACAGGTCATTCTTTCTGCTCCGCTCAGCGGGGCATGGGGCGACCTCTCCTGTCTGTGGCCTCCGTTTCCCCGCCGAGCCGAGGGCGCGGGGCTCGCCCACGTGGGAGCTGC
>LNAC01000614.1:624499-638213 GCA_002007465.1 Ailurus styani
TCTTGGCGCGGCTCGCCTGCTCCTCCGCCGCCCGGCCTGCTGCCCCCCAGCCCCAGACGCTGCCCCTGCGAGCGTGGGAGCCCCGTCCCCTCCTCGGGGGCTCCCAGCTTTCGCTCAGGCGTCCGTCCGCAGGACCCGTCTCCTGAGGCGAGGCGGGCGAGGGGAGGGCACGGCACAGGGAGGGACGGGACGCGGCCGGAGTCACACAGCAGAGTGCGGGGAGCCCCGGCCCCCTCCGCCCTGCCCGCGGAGGCTGGTGGCCGTCCGGGGCCCACGGGCTTGCGGGGGGAGGCGCTGGGGGCAGGGGGCGCGTGTCTGCGCCCAGGGGCTACTTCCCTCAGCGACGGCTCCTTTGACTTTGTCCTGCAGATGAAGATTCAGTGGAAGTGACTTACTTCTCTTCATCTCAGAATGTCCTTTTCTCCTCATTGTAAAAGCAATGCACGCTCGTTGCAGAACCTTCTGGAAGTCACATAAAAGTTGAAAGGAAAAATAAAAACTGTCCATCATCGTCCCAACCACTGGTCATCCTGACCCACATTCTAGTGTATTTCTTGCTGGTCACTCTATCACTTTCCTTCCCCTTTGGGCTTACGTCACAAGCGGATTTCAGGATGATTCGGTGCCTAGAAAACATGATTTTTCACGGCCCCCTGGGAGGGGCTGTTAAGTATCCCCCCTTCACAGGTCTGTTTGGCCCCTGGCCTGGGTGTGATGTGGCATCGGTGGGGACCCGGGCAGGTGGAGGCCTCAACCCTGGAGCTCATGGTGAAGGTGCCCTGGCCTGGACCCTGGGCTGGGGAACCCAGGTGGCTCTGAGTTGCTGTGTGACTGTGGGCTGCCTGACCTGTCTCCCCATCTGTGCGGTGGACGCATGAGCTCCACCGAATCCTCGTGGCGAGTCAGCCTGCCACCGAGGCCCTGCTTGCCAGCCGCCTGCAGGCAGAGATTCGTTCCTAGTCCAACGCCGAGTGCCTACTGTATGCCCATGTTGGCGTGTTGGCTTGACACGAGGCCCCTGTCCCCAGCCCTGTTCTCCCCACGGTTGTACCTCCTACACTCCTGCCCCCTTCTAACCCTCAAGCTCCCCAGGCCCTCCTCCTTGCCAACCCCTCGCCAGGCGGGGCCGGAGCCCAGCTGGGGTCCCAGGAGGAGCCGTCTCCGGCCCCCTCCATCCGCCAACGTCCTTGGTGGCCCTTAGACAGCTTTATGGAGGACGGATGGAGGCTGTCTCCCTCCGGGCAGGTTTATTTCTTCATTTTTCAAGCCTTGCTCTGATTTTTCCATGCCGGCTTTCCTGGTTCCCCCCACCCCTCCCTCTGCATGCTTCCCCTCCCTCCCCCTCCAATCTGTCAGCCCAGCCAGGAGAGAGGACCACTGGCCTCCAAGGTGATTGAATTATTGGGGGGGGGAGACAGGCCAGGGTTTTCTGCCTGAGTGCTTTTGGCTTCCTGCCCTTGGAGAGGGGCTGGAGGAGGGGTGTGAGTGGCGGCGACTGTGGGCCGTGGGTTTCCCAGACAACCCTGCTCTCTCCCGTCTGGGCCGCAGGCGAGCGCGGCCGCTGATAGTGTGGACCGGCCAAAGGACAGGTGTGAGGGCAGCCTCGAGCACCGACCCCTCGGAGCATCTCTGACGAATCGGGGGTCTGTGCTGCGGGCCGGGGCCCGGGATGAGGAAGAGAAGGAGGTTGAATTCTAGAACACGTACTGTGTGCGCCAGGCACGTTCCCACACGGAACTTCACGTCAACCTCCCCCCTCGACAGTCGTAGCTCAACGAGAGGTGGCGGCAGGGGTGAGTTCCAGGCCTTGTCTGTACAGCTGAGAAATGTGCCTGATAGAGACTCCTGCTGCTGACCGACAGACTCCCAGATGGCCAGGGGGCTCTGTCCGGGCCTTTCGGGTTCTCCGGGGAAAGCAGAAGGCCAGACATTTGAAAGGGACCCAACCAATGCTTGGCGAACTTCGTTCCACTGACGTGAGACCAGAGAGGTGAAGTCACTCACCCGAGGTCACACAGCTAGAAGCGGAGCCTGGCATTACCGGTCTCCAGACCAGCTCTCTGGGTCTAGGTGCCGGCAGGGAAGGCTGGCACTCTGCTGGCAGTGTCCGACCCACAGGGCCACTGGGGTGGGCTGAGAGCTTGGTGGCTCCCGGCCCACCGCCTTCCCACGGGTGTCCGTGCCGCCGCTGGTCCGGCCGCACACGCGCGCTCTCCAGGTTGCCTTCCCCGGGGCAGGGGCTCGGGACGAAAGCCCCCTCCCCCGCTCGGCTCCGCACTCCGCTCATGGAAATGAAAAACACATTGGCTTCATTATCCCGGACTGAATGAGCAGGGTTGCCATGGCGACAGCCATCTCGGGCCCGCGAGGGGGCAGGGAAGGGGCTGGCGAGGCCGTGGCAGGTGGGGACCGGGCGGCAGGTGGGCAGGTGCGCCGGGCGGGCAGACTGCCCCTCGAGACCCCCAGCCCCGCGCTGGGCCCCTGGCTCGCGGTGCCCACCCTTGGGCGGAGAGAAGCGGCCGGCCCCGTCCTCCACAGCCTGCCCCTCGGTCCTCTTCCTGGAGGTTGGCGGAGGCTGAGGTGGGCCTCCTGCCTCACACCATCCCGGAGGCCAAGAACGAGGGAGTAGACGGGAGGTGGGGGCCAGATGAAGGCGAGAAGCCCACTCCCCCCAGAGAGCAGCCGGGGCTCCGAGGCCTCTCCAGGGGCTGGGGCGGGGGAGACGCGTGAGGGTGCCAGGCTGGGCGCTGCCCCACGCTGCTGTGCGCCCGGGGTCTTCCTGGGGCCCCGGTCCCCAAGCATGACCCCCTTCCAAGAGCTTGGATCTTCCAATAGCCAGCAGGAGAAGAGCTGTGACGGGCATGGCGGGGAGGCCCCAGGAAGGTACCCTTGCCGCCAGGCCTGAGCGAGGTGGTCCCCGTGACCCTGTCCCTGGCCAGAGCCAGGGGCCCTGCTCCCCATCGGGGCTCGCCTCTTCCCGGGGCCCATCACGCCAGGGCTCGAGTCAGAGCAGCACCCCTAAGCAGGCCCGGGCCCTGCCCCCTGCGCCCAGGCCGGTCCAAAGGAGACGGACGGCACCCCCTGCTCCTCCAGGCTCCCCGGTGGCTGGGGGCCCACGCGGGCCCTCCGCAGCCCCCAAGCCACCCCGCAGCCTGTCCACAGCAGGTCGTCTCGGCCGGCCCCTGCTGGGGACCCAGAGGCACGGGGGCAACGGCCGAGGGCCCTGCTCACGAGTACTGAGCGCTCACAAGGAACTTTCCTTCCCGGCAATCCCAGTCAGCGGAACCCCACGCCGACTCCACTTCCCTTGTCACCCTGGCCCCCTGGCCCCACCTCACACCGCGTCTCAGTCCCAGGCCACAGACCCAGCCCCCCGGGCACATTTCCAGCCGCGCTCAGTTCGCCTCTGTTCCAGCCGCTCTGTCCACCTGAACCACCTTCCCTCACAGCCTGCACGTCGCCAGCTCTGGCCCCTGCTTCCTGTTTCAGAAGAGGAGAGAGGACACGTGGCCGGTCCGAGGTCCCAGAGAGTCAGGGCAGTGTGGCCTCGGGGGGTGGCGGGGGTCGTCTCGTTCCCCAGAGACAGAACCTTCCATTTCCCGGTCAGATGGGTCAGGGGTCCCCATGGCCCCAGACCGAGAGCCTGGCCGCTGCAGGGCCTGGGGACAGGCTCCGCCAGAGCAGCCTGGGAGGGGAGGCCGGGAGCTCCGTGACAGCTGTGCTCGGTGGAGAGGGGCCCAGAAGGAGAGCTCGGGGCCTGAGCCCGGCCTTGCTGACCAGGCCCTCGTGAGACACGGTCGTGCGGCCCCTCCCACAGGGGGCCTCCGAGGAGACAGGTGGCCAGCAGCCGCGCTCGGCAGATGTGGCTGGGGTGTCCGCGGCCCTGTCGTCGCCTTGCCTTCCTGCCAAGCGGGGGCTGGTGCCGAGGGGAAGGCAGCGCAGGCGGGAGAAACCCTGGCACCCCCTTGGCGCAGGGGAGGTCCTGGGGTTCCCAAGCAGCCACCTGACACTCAGCTGCAGCCAGACCCCGGGCTCACTCCAAAATGCGGACTCCCCGGTCCGCCCAGGGAGGCTGGGGCAGAGCCCAGGGATCGGTGCGTTTGTAGCTTCCCAAGCCCCCCACCTCGACCCCGGGCGCTGCTTGACTGGCTGCCTCCAGGGACCCAGCCCGCCTGCCTCAGTGTCTCAGGCCCTGCGCCTTGAGCCTCCCGGCAGAGGTCCCCTCCCTGTGCTTCTGGTCCCAGGCTCCTGTCCCCTTGCTGGGAGGCCTGGGTCACGCCCTACAGAGAGAGGGCCAGCCTCGAGCCGGGCCTGGGGCCTGGGGCCTAGCCCTTCCCCGCCTCCCGCTCCCCCGCCGTCCCCCCGCCCAAGCCCACAGTCCCCAGGGCGTCTGCCCCCCACCGCTGACCTCCGCTGACTCCGCGGCTGTGTGGCCCGGGCCCGCCTCCCCGCTACCACACGACTCCCGCCCAGCTCCCTGCCCATCGGCGGAGGGCAGCCGCTCGGCAGGGCTGTCATTTTCCCTGCCAGGAGTGACACGTGAGGGACTCGGGGAGTCTGAGCCGGAGGACGCGGAGTCGGGCCTCTCACCCTGACGCCAACCCCCGGAGACACCGCACCGAGAGGGTGTGCTGCTGTGCAGTGTGCTTTTGGGCCGGATGGGATTCCTGTCACCACGTGTCACCCCGCTCTGCGCAGGCACGTGTGCGTGTGTGCGGACCCGCGTGTGAGTGCGCGTCCGTAAGCCTGCATGTGTGTGCGTGCGCACGTGTGTGCGCGTGTGTGCACCGTCTCCCAAGACTCCCGGGCTCTGTCATACCCGTTGAGTCCACTCCTCCAGGTGGCGGGGAGGCCGACCACACGCACCGTCCCGCTCGGAAAGACACGGCCCGGACAGGGCAGTGGGCGGCCTGGCTGGCGCAGGGCACCTGAGCAGGGTCCAGACGAGGCCCGCCCTGGCCCTCCGCTGCCCGCGTCTGGGGCCGCTCCTCCTTGGCCCGCGCCGCTCGCCCCCTTACCCTTGGGGATGGGGCAGCAGAAGCGACTGGGCATCTAGACCTCCGCAAGGGCCCGGGCTGGCTCCCAGGGTCCGGCGACGGGTCCCAAGCCGCCAGGCCGGCCGCCGGGGAAGGCTCTGCGGGGCGAGGTGGGAGGAAGAGGGAGGGCACGTGTCCCTTTTCTGCTCGGCTGCCACAGTCCCCCCTGGAGCTGCGTCTGGAGGGGCTGGCGTGAGCCAGGCCTGGAGCATGGCAGCCCCGGGTCAGGGTGTGCAGAAGCTGGAAGCACCCGTGGGGTGACCCCAGCCAGACCCAAACCTGGGTGCCCCGTTATCCACTCTGGAGGGAACTGCAGGGAGTGTCTATGTGCCAGGAACGGGGCCCAGGGACCCCTAATGGATTTGAAGTTTGGAGGGAACGCGATGGAGCTCTGGAATCAGGTTGTCCGTGCTGAGGTCCGAGCCCGAGTCACATGACCTCTCCGAGCCTTGCCTCACGTGAGACTAACCGGAAGCACTTAGTGCAGAATGATGGGGGGACAGTGCATGTTTGGTAGGTGTCTTCCAGGGTCCCCCTTCTCGGGTCTGCAGGTACTCACGGGCCCTGCTCCGCACCACCTGACCAGTGAGGACGGCAGGGCGAAGGCTGGCATGCGGTGGGGCCTGCAGGCAGGGACAGCCACCTGTCCCTTCCGGGGCTTCCCCGGGCCCGAGATGGCTCAGGAGCCAGCATTTCTGATGAGCAGGACTGGGCCACGAGGTCGGCGGCCACTCCCTGGGCCGAGCTGTCCCTCCCAACGGGCCCGTTCCTGGAGCAGGGAGCATGAGGGAGCCCAGGCTGGGGGAAGGCCTGTCTGTTCTTGGGAATTCACGGCATGTCTGCCTGTCACACGTACCTCGATAGGGAAGATTTGTAGGTGAGATCTGCAATTCTGTTTTCTCTGAGGGTCATAAATCAGCTGCGTGCACACCCCGGCTACAGCGAGGGCCCGAGGCCCACACATGCGCACACACACACGCACGCAGAAATGCGGTCCGGCCCCTGCCTGCCATTCCCGGGGCTGGAGAAGGAGCTCTCCGGGGAGCTGAGCTCTCGGAAGGGGAAACCGCAGGCCCCCAGCTGCTGCCCAGCCTTGTCGGATCCCAGAAGCATCCAGAATCGGGCGCTCAAGGCCGGGAGGCAGGTGTCCCAGTGGCTGCAGAAAGAGCACAGCACGTGGGTTCCGAGTGTGAGCTGAGGGGTCTGCCTGGCTGGGTCCACAGCTGGGCCCAGGCCTTACTAGCCGTGTTGTTTACAGGGCTCTGTGCCCCAGTGTCCACATCGGTGAAACAAAGTGCACTCTAGCCTGTACTTCATGGGCTGGCTGAGGAAGGAAAGAACTTAGTACGTGTCGAGTGCTTTAAATACGACAGGCCCAGCTCGGGAGCTCGGGCAGTTGGCTACTCGTCACCATCATCCTCATTGGTTAAGAGGTATCTGTATTTTGGCGTCTGCCTCGGACTTCAGTCCCTGCTCCCTCTTGCCAGCCGTGTGAACTTGGGCCTGCTCCTGAGCCCCAGTGCCTCATCCGTGAAAGGGACCACGACGCCCTACTGCGTGGGGCTGTTCTGGGCCCAAGGGAGATGGAGCTTATGAAGGACATGATACCAGGCCCCCGGGCCACGTCTCCCCCAGTTCAGAGCCTCCAGGTGGCTCTGTTCCTCGGCCTGTCTTCCTGCAGAATGTGTAGAGGCCGAGGGAGGCTGAGGGGAGGGAGCGGAGGGGCGAGTCTCGGAAGCTCTGCCCCCCTTCTGCCAGCGGGGGAGTCGATCTGCAGCCGGGGCCCCTCTCCCATCCCTGCCCCTGGTGTAAGGACAGGCTCAGGCGGGCAGGCGTGGCTCCCGGCTCCACCACTCGCTTAGCGGGTGACCTTGGGCAGGTTGCTTGACCTCTCAGTCCCCTCCAGCGAGGAGTAACAGTGCCTGCTTCACCGGGCACGTAGAGAGAGGGTTCAATGAGATAATGTGTGTGGAGCATTTAGCACAGGGCCTGGCGGCCGGGCAAGTACTCTGCTGGGAAGGCAGGGCCCCTGGCCGCCTCCTCTCCTTCCTCC
This sequence comes from Ailurus styani, assembly GCA_002007465.1. Taxonomy (NCBI): domain Eukaryota; kingdom Metazoa; phylum Chordata; class Mammalia; order Carnivora; family Ailuridae; genus Ailurus; species Ailurus styani. Next base: position 631,589 of record LNAC01000614.1, read on the forward strand.
CACCGGCCCCCACTCCCTCCCACACCTGGTGCACCGAGGGCGTTCTCCGCAGCCAGGTGATGAAATGGTCCTCTCCGGGAAGGTGGGCCCCAAGTCCAGGAGGTGCCTGGGGAGCCGCTTGAGAGAGCCTGTGTGGAGGGAGAGAGCTCAGAGACTTGGACCTGCTCTCGGCCGATATAGTTCCCCCACGCCGCCGCACGAGGCCCAAGTGTGCCGGACCCGAGGCTCGGCCGTGCTGGGCCCTGGCCATCCACCCTAGGGCAGGGGGAAGAGAAGGGGCCCGGGGTCCACTGTTTGCCCCTCCGCCCCCACCCCTCAGCTCGCGGCCCAGGCGAGCAGGACGGCGAGGCCTCGGCCGTGGGTAATGGTCGGGAGCATCCCGGCCAAGCCTTGGTCTCCCGGCAGAACTTTGGAGGCCGGACCCCTCCGTTACCAGGGAAACCAGTGTGTCCCCTGGAAAGGAAACCGCAGTGCTGTGGCTGTTAAGACACCCCCTCCCCCCAGAATAAGTTCCCTCCAAAAGTGATTCCCCCGAAACTGTCGAGTCGGCAGCACCCCGCCTCCTCCCAGAGCCTGCTGAAATGATAGAAAATGAAATCTGCCCCTGACCTTGTGCTTCTCACCTCTTTTTAAACATCCCACTGTAGCACAAGGACATGTTTTGTTTTTTCTTATTTGTCTTCCTCCCGCGCCAGCTGGGGCCCGGAGTCCTTCTCCCCTCTTGTTGACTGGAGCCAGAAGGGGAAGGCCTTCCACGTTTTTTTTCGTTCAGCTGTCAGCAGAGATAAAACAAGCAGGTTTATATTTGGAAAGCAGAGGGTCTCAGCCACCAGATCGCTATGTCCGGGATAGGCCACAGCCTTCGTGTCCCCTCACGGCTGGAAATTTGATCTGTAGATTTGGGGGGGGGGGGGCCCTCGTAGCAGGCCTGGCTTTTTTCACATTGACTTTTAAGTGGCATTGGAGGGTCATGGGTGGCTCCTCCGTGGCTGACAGCTCGGGGCCCAGGGACCCAGGCCAAGATGGTTCTTCTTAGAAAATTGTCCTCCGAGGGGACCTAGAGCGGTCAGGCGCGGGCAGCGTCTGCAGAGCCCGCGCTTCCCTCCCACCCACCTTCCGAGCCTGTGCAGGGAGGCAGGGAGCCCTCACCCTCCTGCACCGGCAAGGCACCCAGGCCTTAGAGACTCAAGATTGTCTAAGCGGTGGGGTCCGGACTCGCGTGCGACATCTTATTAGGAGACAGAGCCAACCCAGGGAAGGACGGGGAGAGAAAGGTGGCCAGGGTTCACTCTCAAGAGCCCTGAGTCTCGGGCCTGGGTCCCCCTCTGACCGACGGCTTCGGACCCGCCTCCTCCCAGGGCTCCTCCTGGGCCGGCCCCCCGTCCCTGCTCTCACGGCCACTTTGTCTTGGTGATCCGAGCCGTTAATTTTCCACCTAGAAGTGACTCTCTGTTCCGTAAGTAATTTTAAACAAATCCTGTTCCTGTCCTTGCACTTGCTCGGGGTGGGGGATTTTCCACCGTCCCCTCCCCGGCTGAGGAGGGTCTGCAGGCAGGACTCCGGGGCCGGGGGCCCCTAGAGCACCGGGCGATGAGGGCCCAGCACTCTGGCCCTGCGATCAGCCTCAAGCGGCCCGAGACCCGGCCTCGGGTCAGGCACGTGGGTCCCGGGGAGCCATTTTGACGTGGTGTCGTGTCCTCTTCGGCCTCATGCTGGATTTTTCAACAGGTCTTTCTTGGTGACTCCTGAAGCCCTCTGTCAGATCTCGCTATTAGCATGAGGCTCTAAGAGTGTGGAGTAGACTAATGAATTACAGCATGATTACACAGCACATAATTAACTTTGTAATTAATATGCAACTGGCACTTAAGCCAAAACACTGCTTATAGAGACGTAGGCAATAGTAAATCACAGGTCAGAAATAGCACTTTGGAATTTTCAAAAGAACGAGCGTAAGCAGGGAATCACTTAAGGCAGCAGGGCGAGTTAATTAAAAAGCAGATGAATTGTGAGCGTCCTGCTTCATCTCAGTACCCTGTCCCTTAAGAAAGACCTGGATGCCACCCTTCCAGACTGGCCGGGGTCTGGTCAGAAAGAGACCGGGCTTGCAGTTGTTTTTCCAAAATAAGACAGGCCTTCCCAGCCCCATCTTAGCTACCCCACGCCTTAGCCCTCTGCCTGGTCCCACGGCCCCTGCCAGGAGCCAAGCCCCTGGCCCTTGGGGCCTGGCTCCACGTCTCCTCCTCCGGAGGTTTGGTGGCGATGCCCCCAGCCTAGCCCTGAGCCTTCCGAGTCCGGCGCCCGTGGCGAGTGCTCCCTGCGGGTGGGCTGCCGCAGCTCATTGACCTTCGCCTGGGTTCTGGGTTTCTAGAATGCAAAGATGTCATCTCACTTTTCTTTTTTTAATCCTTTGTTCCCCCAGCCTCCTGCCAGAGCATTAAAGCTAGAAAATGCCTTAGGAACCATCTCACCCGCCCCCATTTCGCCAAGGCCAGACAGTCCAAGGGCTGAGTGCTGTGGTCACACACAGTGGCATTGGGCCCACGCCTGGTCGGAACCCCTCCCCTGTCCTGTTCTAGCTCTGCATCAGGCTGGGGAGGCCTTTGAAGTGCGTCAGAGCCAGGTTCCCATCCCAGCAATTCCACTGCCCTGCTGTGTGACCTTAGGCGAGTTATATAACCTCTCTGGGCCTCCCGTTTCCGCATCTGTCAAGTCCGAGCAGTGATGCCCAGCGGCTTGGGTCAGTGTGCGGATCAAGTGAAGTCGTGTGTGGAAGGTCCAGGTGCCCGCTGAGTGCCCTCGGCCACCCTCAGAGGTTTGGGTGTGCTGGGCGACGTCTCAATCAGCCCCACCCTTCAGGAGCTGAGGACAACGGCCCAGAGAGGCCGGCTGTGTGTCCACGGGGCGGCGTGTGTGCTGGCACGCGGGGACGCCCCCGGCCAGGAGCCCCCTGAGCGCAGACCTCTCGCCCACATGGCCCACTCGGGGCGGGGCGCAGAACAGCCCCTGGGGCGGCTGACCGGCAGGTCTCTTCTGGGGCGGCCTCTGCAAAGCCCCAGGACGGTGCAGAGGGAGCCGGGCTTGGGGCTGGCCGCTGGGCTGGGAGGTCTGGCAGGTGTGGCTGCAGGTCCCGACTCTGCTATCGTGTCAGCGGGGGCGCGCCCCTGACCACTTCCCGGCGTGCTTGTCCCTCGTCGCTCTGCCCTCGGTCACTCCGTCCTAGCGGTGATTCACGCGGGATGCCGCCTGTGCCGCCTGACACGGGGACCCTCAGTTTTGTTCTCGTTCCTACTCCCAACCGCCAGTGGAGGCTTCCGGGCGGCTGCGAGCGGGCGGCCCCCGTGTGGCCTCGCGGTTCTCTGAACTCTGGCCTCCTCGGCCACCTTGGCCGAGCCCTCCCTTGGCAGCTCTCGGCTTGGGTGCGGCGGAGGGGGAGCCGCTCTCGGCCTCGGGCCGCTCAGGGGACCTTCCACGCCGGCCTTTGCCCTGGCCCGGGCCGCCGTCCCGGCCGGGGCCAGCCTTGCTGGGGGCGGAGGGCTCCAGGCCCCCTCCCCGGGCCGGGGGCTCCGGCTGCCGGGGTGTCGCGTGCCCCGACCCTGGACTCAGAACCCGGGTCCCAGCGCTCGGGCCGGGGGCTCCGGCTGCCGGGGGTGTCGCGTGCCCCGACCCTGGACTCAGAACCCGGGTCCCAGCGCTCGGGCCGGGGGCTCCGGCTGCCCGGGGTGTCGCGTGCCCCGACCCTGGACTCAGAACCCGGGTCCCAGCGCTCGGGCCGGGGGCTCCGGCTGCCGGGGGTGTCGCGTGCCCCGACCCTGGACTCAGAACCCGGGCCCCAGCGCTCGGGCCGGGGGATCCCTTGCTGGCGCCGGTGCCCTGCGGCTTCTTCTCCCGCAGACGCCTCAGTTTCGGGTGCCCTCCCCCCGCCCTCGGCCGCCTGTCTTCCTCTCTCTGCTCTTCCTGCCGCCTGGCCTCTACCCTACAGCCACCCTCCCTCAGGTCAGAATTCCTCAAAGCCAGCTCCTGGGAAAACTAGTTCTGTGGAATTTTCAAATGTGTTTAGTGGGAAAAAGTGGTCTGCGACCTAGTAACTTCGGGGAAAACCAGGTTCTTCCGGGCGCTCGTAGCGGAGAGGGCCTCCGTGATCCCCGGGGGTCAGAACACCCAGCTTGCCTCCAGCTGTCCGAGCAGAGAAGCCTGTGTCTCGGGAGGACCTCAAGGGCCGGTTTCCGAGGAGCAGACCTCGGGCGGCCTCATCCCGGTGTGCGGGGCTCCGCCCTGTCGTCGCCCGGGTCCGGCGGTGTTTCCCTCGGGCCTCCCCGCCTCCATCCGTGACCCTGACCCCTGGACAGACTCTCCGGGTGCCTAGGCTGCCACCCGGGAGGGACAGAGCTCAGCTCGCATGTCACGAAGGGCCAGCCCGATCCCGCCTTCCACCTGGAACTTTCCAGGACTCGCCTTTGCCACTTGGCCAGAGCCCTCCAGCTCCTCCACCTGGCATTCTGCTCGGTGGGCGTGGGGATCCCTCAGCCGCCCGTGTCCTCAGAGGCCCCGCTTGAGCCCGTGGGGTGGTTCCCGGGTGGCCTGCGTGAGGGCAAGTGGAGGGAGCAGCCCCTCAGGACCCCGCCCCGTCCAGAGCACAGCCCCTTTGGTCGTTGCAAAAACTGAACTTGTGCCGAAAATGTTGCTGCGGCTACATTTAAAACTAGATCTTTTGAATACGCTTTAAAAAAAAAAGGCTGAAGATCTTTAGTGTCTGGGGCCCTGGCATTTGTCACCGCCCCCGCCCCGCCCCTCCCCAGCCCCGGCTCCTCTCTGGCCCTGGTTTCCTCCTGCCTGTGATGGGGACACCTGGAAACTCTCGTGCGCTCGGGCTTCCTATGCCCCAGCTCCGTGCACCAAGCAGGCTCTGTTATTACTGCTTCCGTTTTACCGACGGGGAGCCTGAGGCGCACGGAGGGGAGCGTTGCGCCGGGTCCAGAAGCTAGCAAGCGGCAGAGCCAGAATTTGAACCCAGGCAGCCTGGTGACCCTGACCGCTGAGCTCTACCGGCTGTGTAAGATGAGGGGCCGCAGGGCCAGATGCGGCCCCGACGCCGTGCCTGGAACAGCCAGAGCGCCTGGCAGCACGGCTGCGGAACGCCCGGGGTGAATCTCGTCTCTTAGTCGACATTCGGGAGACTTGTCTTCGGGTTCCCCGTGGGGCGCCCGGTTTGTGCCCCGAAGGTTCCAGGGATGAGACGCCCCTCCGCCCCGCTGGGCACGGGGTGGCCCGGCCCCTGAGGAGCCTCGCACGTAGCACCTCCCTGAGCGCAGAGCAGATGACAGGCCCGAGACGCAGCCGCTCGCCCCCTGCGCTCCGGGAAGGGTCGGTGTGCCAGCCTCGGCGGCTAGGACGCTGAGACTCTGCCAGGAGCCTGGGGCCTCGCCGTCGTCCTGCAGGGAAGCCGCAGGTGCTGCGGCGGGAGGGGAGCCCTTGGTTCCCAGCAGGCCCCAGTGCGGGCTGGCCGTGGCCGCAGGGAGTGCCTGGGCACGGGCAGGGGCAGAGACAGAGTGGACGTCGGGGCAGCTCGGGCTCCAGAGGCCTGGCCGTGAGCCCCGGCCCCACCTCTGACCCAGACCCGGGTGGTCCAGGCTCTGCTTCAGCTCCACACCCGCCCCTCCCCTGCCGCGGCCGCCGTTTCCTCGTCTGTAAATGTTAGGATAGGCCTGAGCAGGTGTGAGGAGCCCTTCTAGATTTAAGGCTTGAAGACTGTCGGGTTGTTTTGTTTTTAATCAGCTACCACGTTTAGTGCAAATAAGTATCTGCTTTCTGATTCCTTTGTTTCCCTCCCTAATTTTTTATTTCTTGAGAAGTTAAAAAAAAAAAAATCTGACCATTCATAGCAACTAGCTAAAGGAGAAGGCACAGTCAGCAAACACAGAAGCCCAGGCTCGGGAGAACTCCCGGCCTGGGTCGGCCACACTTCCCTGTGTGCCTGGGTGGAAATCACGCATCCCTTCTGAGCCTGAACGTCCTCGTCTGCAGAATGGCCACAAGCTGCCGTGACAGCAGGTGTGGTACAGGATTGCTTGAAGCATGGTCGGCTCGCCTGAGAGGTCCGAAGGTGGCCTCTCGGCTCCGAAAGAGCCTGGCTCTGACTTCCAGTTTAGGACACACGGCACGAGGTCGGAAGCTGAGAGTCTGCGTGCAGATTTCTGCTCGCGCCTGGAGGGGTGCTGACCCCGGGCTAAGCCCTGCCTGGCTGGGCCTCCCCGGGCACGCTCCTGTCAAAGGGGGACGCCCAGAAGTCGTGTCCTCCGTCGGTGCCAGGCGCTTGCGGAAGGCTGGGCAGAGGCGTGTGGAGGGCTGGCGGCCACATCTGCGTTTGATGGGCGGCGTGCGGGGACTGGTCCGCCGTGCCTGCCGTGGGCACGGGAAGGGTGACGTCTCACGCGGCCAGCCCTGGCTCCGTCTCAGCTTCCGACCCCCCCGTCCTCCGAGGCCCTCCGAGAACTGTCCCCCTGCTTCCCCATCCGAGCCTTCAACCTGCCGGCGACAGCCTCGAGTCAGAGCCGGGCGACGGCCGCGGCCTGAGCCCCACGGCGCGGGCCGGCCTGTGACCTCGTCTCGCTGTCCGCAGGCACCT
>LNAC01000614.1:638413-665642 GCA_002007465.1 Ailurus styani
CCGTGCCGTCGCTGCTCGCTCCTCACGGCGGGCCTCGAGCAGGTTCGCTCCCCCGAGGAGACCCGCGGCAGAGGCAGCAGGGCCCTGGGGAGGCGAGAACCCAGTGACCTCGTCCGGGACCGACCGTGGCCTTCCCGGCCGGGTGCGGAGAGGTGCTGTCCGAGCGAGTTCCGTGTGCAGTCAGGGGCTGGGGCGGCCGCAGGGCTCGGGCGGCATCACGTGCCCGGACGGACGAGGCGCCCCCGAGGGTGGCTGGACCCGGGCTGGCACTCCTGTCGGGGCAGCATTGACACGTGTTCTCCCAAGGGAGTCGTCCCGCCCTCCGGGTCCGCACGTGGGGCCCAAACAGGCTGTCGGGCAGCGGGGACCTGTCCTGTTGTCCCGTTACCCCAAGGACGGCGGTGTTCCTGGAGACGAGGGGCGGGTGCTCCGAGATGGGGCTGCGGAGAGAAGTGGGCCCACCCCTCCAGGAGCCTCGAGTGCCGAGTCAAAGCGTCTGCCCTGCGCGGGCTGGAGGCCGGAGCCTCGTCACGTCTCGGCAGGGGGGGCACTGCCTGAGCTCAGGACGGGGGACCTGGATGGGGAAGAGCTGTTGTCCAGATCAGAATTTCCCTTTTCAGACCCCGGTCTCCTGAGTGACTTCCCCTTCTCAGCCCCTGAGCCCAGGGGCACGGAGAGGGCTGCCCCTCCCGGCTTGACAGACGAGAACCCCAGGCTCAGGGAGATAAAGTGGCTCCCCCAGCCTCTCAGCCGCCGGGAAGCTCTGCCTGTCAGGCTCACCCCCTATCCGGGGGGCCTCACCCTGTGCGAGGCCTCACGCCGGCCCAGGGCAAAGGCCAGCTCCAGCTGCCGGGCCAAGAATGGGGACAAGCTGGTCCTGGTCAGCTGGCTAGAGCTGCCTCTTCCCTCCCTCTCCCTTCCCGTCTCCCATCCCTCTGCCCTCCCTGCCTTCCCTGGGCTAGGACACAAAGTCACTCTCCTCTGACTGGCTTTGCTCCACCCCGCCCTCTTTGCTCTGCCACCACGCGGTGAGCCCAGTGCAGGCCACCAAGGAGTGGAGGAGCCACGTGCTGTGTGCTGCAGGCCGCTCCTGCCCCTCTCTGAGCTTCTGCTCCTTTACCTCTGAGACGAGGAGCATGTCAGATTAGATCAGTGCTTCCCTAGCCTTCATCACTTTCATTCCATCCATACTATGTTTAAAACGTTTCTTTAACCTGCTTAGGTCTGCCATTGCTTCCCAACGTAACCTCATCCAGAATAATTACATCCACAGACTCACCAGTGATCACTGTTCTCATCCAAACACTTCACTGTGGAGAAGTACAGGTTGTGCCACAGACCACCTTACATCCTCCCTCTTCCACCAAATGGACAGGCATCACCCTTTGGGAAGCTCAGACTGGGTTAATGGGAGGCTCTCCGAGGCCAGCATTCCTCTGATTGGGGCCGCATCATTGGATTTGCCACTTGCCACTGTGGGTCACATGTATGCCCAGTGATGGCTGTCCATTCACCTGTCCATCCATCCGTCCATCCATCCATCCATCCACCCGTCCATCCATCCATCCATCCATCCATCCATCCATCCATCCGTCCAACTGTCCATCCATCCATCCATCCATCCATCCATCCATCCATCCATCCATCCACCTGTCTATCCATCCATCCATCCGTCCACCTGTCCATCCATCCACCTGTCCATCCATCCGTCCATCCATCCATCCATCCACCTGTCTATCCATCCATCCATCCATCCGTCCACCTGTCCATCCATCCACCTGTCCATCCATCCATCCATCCATCCATCCATCCATCCATCCACCCCTCCATCCATCCATCCATCCATCCACCTGTCCATCCGTCCATCCATCCATCCATTCATCCATCCATCCATCCATCCATCCACCTGTCTATCCATCCATTCATCATCCGTCCACCTGTCCATCCATCCACCTGTCCATCCATCCGTCCATCCATCCATCCATCCATCCATCCATCCATCCATCCATCCACCTGTCCATCCATCCACCCGTCCATCCATCCATCCATCCATCCATCCGTCCATCCATCCATCCATCCACCTGTCCATCTGTCCATCCATCCGTCCATCCATCCATCCACCTGTCCATCCATCCATCCATCCATCATCCATCCATCCATCCATCTATCCATCCATCCATCCATCCATCCACCCGTTTATCCACCTGTCCATCCATCCATCCATCCACCTGTCCACCCATCCACCCATCCATCCGTCCATCCATCCACCTGTCCACCCATCCATCCATCCATCCATCCACCCATCCATCCATGCATCCATCCATCCATCCACCCATCCATCCACCTGTCCATCCATCCATCCATCCATCATCCATCCATCCATCCATCCATCCACCCGTTCATCCACCTGTCCATCCATCCATCCATCCACCCGTCCATCCACCTGTCCATCCATCCATCCATCCACCTGTCCATCCATCCATCCATCCACCTGTCCACCCATCCACCCATCCATCCATCCACCTGTCCACCCATCCATCCATCCATCCATCCATCCATCCACCCATCCATCCATGCATCCATCCATCCATCCACCCATTCATCCATCCATCCACCTGTCCATCCATCCACCTGTCCATCCATCCATCCATCCATCCATCCATCCATCCATCCATCCATCCATCTAATGAGCATCACTGAGCACCTGCTGGGTGCCAGGCCTTGGGCTAAGGTCTGGGAATCCCTAACCGGGAAAAAGCCCAGCTGATGGGGGAAACAGATACAAAGACATACCCCTGGTCTAGTATCCCCAACACGGTGCATGACCAGGACAGTAGGGGCGCAGGAATGGAAGTGAGTGGCTGTGATGGAGGAAACCAGCAAAGAGGGTGATGGTTGTCCTGGGCCTTGATAGATGAAGGGGGCCAGGAATTCCGGGCTTCAGGACAGAGGCAAAGACAGAGAGGTATGGTCTTCAAAGCATGGACCAGGATGCAGGGAGCAGCCCCACGTGGGGGACACGGGATGTGGCTGAAGTAGCTGGAGGTGGCAGCTGGGCCATGGAGGACCTCGGCGGACACCGTCATAGGCAAGGCTGGCGGGTCACTGCTGAACCCCGGGCCCATGACACCTGCTCCTCTCTGAGTCTGAGACCCCCAGCATCCCCTGGACCCCCAGGCGCGCTCTCCCACCAGGCTGAGCACTGAGCAGTGGGCAGGTCCCAAACTCGCTGGCCCTGGCCATGTCTCAGAATGCAGCCTCTGCCCTGCAGGCTGTAGGGGAGCCCCCGCCCGCGCCCGCCCCGCCGCCGCCGCCCCTGCTGCCAGCACGCTCACCCCGGGGAATCTGAGCTGCAGATGTGCGTGGTGATTGAATCATTTCTGCACACCACTGCTCACACAGCTCCCCTGGGGACCCCGCCACTTGCCTGTGCAAGCTGTTGGAGGTGTGCGTGCTGGAGTGCATCTGCGTGAGCCCTCGAGCGTGTGTGTACCTGCGCCTGAGTGTGACAGGGCGCCTCTGCGTGTGAGTGTGCACACACACCTACAAATGCCTCTCCTCTGGGTGCGTGTGAGCTGAGTGTACCCTCTAACTTGTTGGTCTCAAGTGTGAAAAATAAAGCATAAAACCTCCTGATGTTGGCCCACCACCCTAAGCAGCCGCCTCCAGGGCTCCAGCACCCCACTTTCCTTGGCGTAGCTAAGAGCACCGTGCTCCCGGTTTCCAGGGAGGAGCCTGCCCAGGGTCAGGACGCTGCCAGGGGGCCAGCCAGACGGGCGCCAGCCCCACTAGGCGCTTGTCTCCCTCCGTGCCCTCCTCTCTTCACCTCTGTCCCCACCCCCGTCCTGCCACACAGGGCATGGGACCAGGTGGTCCCTGCGATCCTTCCGGTTCTCCACATTCCAACTCGCAGCCGCCCTCTGTGGAAGGGCAGCTGACTTCTCTTGAAAGTGCCTTCTGGACCAGGTACCGCCAAGAGTCAACGCGGCCAGTGCTCTCTAGGCGGCGAGGCATGTGGGACAGGAGCTTGGCCCCTCCAGACGTCCCCGGGTCCGAAGACCACCTGACGCAGGTGTCACTAACAGAGATCACGTGTGTGCAGCGTGAAGCCCCGCTGAGCCCCGGGGGCGAGGAGGAGTACACGTGCCGCGTCGGGCTCCCCGGACCAGGGGCTCTCCCTCCAGAGCTTCCAGGGCCGCCTTAGGACCGTCTGTGCAGGTTCAAGTCAAGCATTCCAGACGTGTTGAGATAGAGTGTTCCAGAGAGCTGGAGCTCCTGACACAGGAATCCAAAGATGTTGAAGTTGGAAAGGCTGCGTAAGGCAGGGAAACGGAGGCCTGGAGAAAGGTATCAGAGCAGGGTCCCCCAGACGTGGCAGGCTGACTACAGGCACATGGCTGCCCCCCCACCCCGGAGACCAGGAAGGGGGGCCAGGGGCCAGAGGGAGTTGGGCTTGACGGCTTGAGCCCACTTCCCATTCAGAGACAGGCAGGCGGCTGGGAAGGGCTGAGGCCCCGGGAGCACCCAGAGCCAGGCGGTCCAGCCATCTCCAGCTGGGAGGGAGCCCGGCCACCGTGGGTCCTGGAGCTGCAGCCACGGAGGATTTGTAGCTCCTTGTAAAGGCTTAAAGAAGCCTGAGGTCTGAGGAGGGAGGCAGCCGCCAGCCAAGCCACGGTTCCGCGGCGGAGGGCGACCTCTGCTGGCTGCCGAGCCTGCGCCGGCCCCGTGTGGCTGGTGCGCAGGGGCCCCGTGGCGCCTGCGGGCAGGGGGACCTTGGAGTGGGTCGGTTTGGACAGGTGGATGGAGCAAGGGGACACTCTTGGGCCCAGACACAGCCCTTGAGTGGGGACTTCCAGGAGGCTGCTCTCCCGTCTTGGAGGAGTGGAAAGAAAACCACGTGAATGGTTAGAAAGGAAAAGGGTCTGAATGTCAGCTCAACCCCTTCCTGGCCGTGTGACCCTGGGCAAGTTGCTTTCCCTCTGCGAGCCTTTTAGGATTCAGTAAGTTAGCAGCGCACGGGCTCTGGCCCGGTGCCTAAACGTGGCAGGTACAGGACAAATGGAAGATTCCAGACTGCCCACAATAAGCTACGTCTCCTAGCTCCAGCCCACCCTGCCCCTCTCCGCGCCCAGCACCCTTAGCCTCCCAGGCCCTCCCCTTTTTCTGGGGGGGGGGGTGGAACTGCCAGCTCATCCATTGCTGGTTAATAACCAAAATGTTCCACCGATCTCGGCAGTTTAAGAACGTCACCTCACCTGAGAGTGTGTCCTTAATCAGCTGGACGTTTTGTTCTTCTGTAGATTAAGACGTATAGACACGCAGTTGTCCCTGTGATCTGTGATATCGTTCTGCCAGCTTTCCAGTCCAGGCTAGGGCGCGCCGAGAGACGGAACAGCATCTGGCTACCTAGGTTGGTCTGGGCTCCCGACGCCTGCTTGGGGCTTCCCTGGGTGGGCTGAGTGCCCCCTCGGTCTCCAGAAACGATCTGCCAGCCATTCAACAAACATTTATCAAGGCCCCCCCAGGGCTCTGACCCTAGATAAAAATGCTGTGTCCATCCTGAGAAAAGTCTACCCAGAGATAAAGTCTGGTGAGGCCGCCTCACCCCGACTCACCATTCTGCTGTGCAAATGGGGAATCCAAGGCCTCGAAAGCCAGAGAAGCCTGCTCAAATCCCTCTGTCTGGGGCGCTCAGGTACTCACAGCGGGGAGGGAGGGCCCGAAAGAGAGAGCCCCGGGGCACTGGTTTCCGCCCTTGGGGTCCTTCGCTTCGTCCATAGCGCCCCCTGCTGGCGCACATAGGACAGCCAGGATCCTAGAGCTGGCTGCTCCCGAAACCTCTGAGCCTCAGTTCCTCCTTCGGAAGGTGGGGATGTAGTCTGTCTATGCACCGTGCTGGACCGGCGCCTGCCTCACAGGAGGAGCGCGGCAGTCACCTCCGGGGTCACGCAGAGGGAATGCCGGCTGGGACCACAAGAAGGCTTCCGCGTCCCTCTCTCCGTGGCTCGTTCATCGGGCCTAGCCCCAGCCCTGTATGGATACTGAGAAGTATTCCTGGGGGAGTGGGAGGCCTGCTGGGCGGGCTGTGCAGACTAGCGGTATTTGGAAGGATACGTGGGTGGGTGGATGGATAGACAGGTGGACAGACAGGCATTTAGGTGAATGAACGATGGAGGGAGAGGTCGGCTGCCCGGGTGTATAAACATGGGGGCAGTGGGCTGAATGGAGGGATGTTGGAGGGTAGAAAAAAGTGAGTGTGGGGCACGCCACCTACTTTTACCTTTTTGTGGGAGAGCTCTGAGGTAGAGGGAACCCAGAACGCATTTATCGAAAGTGCAAATGCCCAAATGACCCAGAAACTCCACTTCTAAGAGCGTGCTATCTAGATTAATTCACATGTGGACGAGGTGGCCAATATAAGGTGATCTTGCCAGGCTGTGTGCAGGATGGATCTGGGAACGGCTTCCAGAGGGTGAGCCCTCCGAACAGAAGGGCCTCCGGCCTCAGAGCAGGGCCTGGTGGGGCTGGACGTTCAGAGTTTGGTGGGGTAAGTGATTGATCAGTGCCTAGGAACACTGTGCCGGTAATAAAACCTGAAAAGGCTCTTTTTGGGACTCCTGCATGGCTCAGTCGGTTAAGCATCTACCTTCAGCTCAAGTCACGATCCCAGGTTCTTGGGCTCGAGTTCCTGCTCAGCGGGGAGCCTGCTTCTCCCTCTGTTGCCCATCTCTCTGACAAATGAATGAATGAATGAATGAATGAATGAATGAATGAATTTTTTTTTTTTTTAAGAAAAAGGGCTCTTTATATCTTCATGTGGAATCAACACTGAGGTACGGTTCAGAGGGGAAAAGCAAGGTCCCGGCAGCAAGTACTAGAATGCTATCATTTTATCTGTGTGTGTGTAAGGGGTGGCAGCGGACAGGAAGCATAGATCTTCGCTTCTCTGAGACCCTCAGGAGACTGGTGACCCTGGTCTTCCCAGGAAGGCCATCTGGGGCTGGACGCAGGGCCAGCACATTGCTGGACTTTGGTCTTTGAACCATGCGAATGAGTTGCCTTTTCAATACAAACGGACCGATAGAAGTGCTTGGAAGGAGCTGCGTGGTACAGAGCTCGTTGGAGGGATAAGCAGGCCTTTCTTCCCGAGGTTGGGCCCAGGCATGCTCTGCTGGCAGTCCGCTCAGCCGGGTGCTCGCACGAGGGGCAGGGAGTCAGGACGTGGAAGCGGACAGGCTCCTACGGGCTGTGGGGACTTGGCCGACCTGCGATCTCAGACTTGGTTTCCCCGTCTGTGAAACGCAGATGACTCTAGTCTTACAGAGTGGGCATGAAGAGTAAAGGAGAGAATGCAGGGGCCCAGCACGCAGAGCGTGCCTGGTAAGTGGTACCTTAGGTGACACGGCAGGAGATGAGAGGACTTCCGGGGGCAGTGCCGCAGGAGAGCGGAGATGGCCGGGGCCACGGGCCCCTGTCCAGCGCCGTGTCTGCAGGTCGAAATGCCCCCTGGGTTATGGGGAAGCAGACCCAGTGGCCACCGGCAGACTTCTGCTTTGGCGCGAAGAGCTGGACCACCGAGTACCGGGTGGACTGTCTCCTCTCTCTCCAGCCTTCTCTCTCCATCTCTGCTTTTGCCGTTGCGGCCTCTCTGGAGAGGCCCGGGGACTCTGGGGACTTTCTGGAGCTGAGGGGCTTCCTCCACTCAGCCTCACCTGCCCGAAGGAAGTCACATTCATGTTAGAGTTCCCGAGGCCCCTGGCTATTCAGGAAGTGAGCCTGGTGGCCGTGACATCCGTGGACCCCGCCCTCTGAGCCACGAGCTGGCAGCCAGATCCCTGGTTCCTGGTTTGGGCTCTGATACTGGCTCCCTGTGCCACCATGGATAACTCCCATCCCCTTCTGAGCCTCAGTTTCCTTGTCTTGGAACGGGGGTGGTGCGGACACCGGCCCTTCTTCTTTCCCAGGAGGGCAAAGGGAGGAATGGAATTGGCGTTCACAGCGTGAAGACCTCGAAAGCATGGGGCTTTGGGGTGGGGGATCGTGGTACCCGTGGCAGGTCGCTGCACTGACACCACACATGTGGGGAGGGCCACGCGGGAGGACCCCTCCACATGTGTGCACACACATGCACACACACGCACACGCGCACACACACTTACAGACACATAGAGCCACGTCAGGTAAGCTAAGCCCGGAACTGAATCTGAAGATGGGTTTGCCATCCCTCCCGCCCCCCCAACACACGTGCGTGTGTGCAGAAATGTGTGTGCCCGGGTGTGCTGTTCCACGTCCCGTGGCGGACATGCGCACCCAGTGCTCACGTGAGTCCCCCGCCGAGAACACCTAGGAGCCCTCTGGCCCTCAGCCCAGACGGGCTTCCCCCTGGGCCGGGCAGCTGTGGCTGAAGTCCCTCCCTCCAGCATGGGGCTGGCTGGGACTGAGGCCACCCCGGCTCCCAAAGGGGCCTGGAACCTGCCAGGGGCCGCGGGGCCCAGCACATCTGTGTCGGGGCTGCAGGGTGGCTGTGCGGCTGTCAGGCCTGGCGGAACCCAGTGACACCTGCCCTCTCCTGTCTTCACAGGCTGGACAACGTTCATGGCTCTCGGGTAGAACCCAGTGAAACGGCCAGAATGAATTCTATGGACAGGCACATCCAACAGACCAATGACCGACTACAGTGCATCAAGCAGGTGGGTGTGTGGCCCGTACCCAGGCCTCGTCCGCTGCCCAGCATGGCCCAGCTGGCGAGGGCAGAACTGGCAAGGCAAGCAGAGTGGGAGGGGTGCGGGCCTGCGCTGTGGGGCTGGGCCTCTTGGATGCTGGGTAGAGGTGATGGCAGGCCAGGGCTGGGTGCCCTCGGTCACTCTGACCACCCCGAGGTCGCTCTGTCACCCACACTGACATCGCACCCCAGGGTTTTATGCCAGCTCCGTCCTGTCCCTTTTCTCCCCTCCTCTTCCCTCCCTTCCCCTTCCCTGCTTTCTCTTCCCAGCTGTGTGATTTCGGGCCAGCATCATGCCCTCTCTGGGCTCTGCTGTGCTACCTGGGCTGCTGTGAAGATGTGGTAAAGTGCTTAGTCTCCTTCCCAGACCTAAGCTCCCCACCCCTCTGCTTCCGTGGCTCTATAAAGAAACAGACAAGGGAAAGTTCGGGGAAATTAGATCATCTTACAGAAAAGGAAACTGAGGCATGGAGAAGAGAAGGGAGTCAGCCGAGGTCACACAGCCCATCTTCCCTTGTGCTGGGAGGACCTCAGCCCGAGGACAGCAAGCTCCCCCGTCCGCCCAGGCTCACGCCGCGTTGCAGAGGGGACGTGCCTGCCGGCGTCCTCTCCGGAGTGTTCAGAGGTGGGGCATGTTCCAGGTGGGCTCAGAACCCTCCCCTTTAAGAACCGTTGAGGGGCGCCTGGGGGGCTCAGACGTTCAGCGTCTGCCTTCGGCTCAGGTCATGATCCCGGGGTCCTGGGATCGAGCCCCGCGTCGGGCTCCCTGCTCGGCCGGGAGCCTGCTTCACCCCCCCTGCTTTGGTTCCCTCTCACTGTGTCTGTCTCTGTCAAATAAATAAAATCTTAAAAAAAAAAAGCAGCAGCAGCAGCCTGGTTGAGGCGAGGTGGGCGGGCGCCCCCCAGCGTTGGCCAGGAGCGGCGCGTGCCCTCTGGGCTCAGCCTCCTTACAGCCCTGCCTGGAGGTGTCTATGCAGTTATCATGCTCCAGGGGGGAGCCGTATGATAGACGGGGCCTGGGCTTTGACATCAGAGAGATCTGGGCTCACATCCTCACTCCTCCACGTGCCCACAGCGTCGTCCCGGGCCTGTCCCTTTGTCTCTCCGACCCTCCGTCTCCGCTGTCGCAGGGCAGCCGGGGCGGTTGTCTGCAGGGTCTCCGCAGCCGGGAGGCAGGCGCGGGGGAGGCCCCGGCTCAGGCAGCCTAGCGGGACGCTGGCTCAGCAGCTCGGGCCGCAGCCTCGGGACCCCGGGGGCCGGTGCTCGCAGCCCCCGCAGCCCCCCCCGCCCCGCAGCCCACCTCCCGGAGCGCCGGTCCCCGCGAACGAGGGCGGGGGCGTCCGTGAACCGGAGGCAGGGCTCTCTCGGAAGCCGGGCAGGGTCTGCGGAGAGGAAATGGAGGGAGACTTGTTACAGGCTGAACCCAGCCTGCGCAGCTCCCCCAGACGCCAATCACGCCTCTGCTCACAGTCGCAGAATAGAAGGCAGACGGTGCCCGCCGTCCAAGCCTGCGCTCGCCGCCGCCGCCTCCTCCTCGGGCTCCGCGGGGCTCTCCCAGCTCAGCCCAGGCCCAGCTTCTCCCAGCCCCGAGGGGTCGGCTGTCAGTGGCCTCCAGCCCCAGCAGCACAGTCCCGCCGCCCGGCGTGAGCACCTCCTAGCGCCGGGCACACGGCTCCTCCCGAGCCCTGCTCGCCGGCCAACTTTCTCCCAGGCCCAGCTCCCAGGCGCAGAGCGTGGCCCCGGGGCTCAGGTGGACCCGTCAGCCAGTCCGGGCCCCCACACCACCACCTGCTGGCTCCCCCACCCCGACGAGGCCGCCGTGGTACCCCACTCGGTCTGGAGAATGGCATCACAAGGGCTGCCCCGCCGGTGTGCGCCAGGGCGGCTGGAAGGCCAGAGGTCCCCTCAGCTGCCTCCGCAGCCGGCCATCCCGCGCACGCGTGCACGCGTGCGTGCACACACACACGTGCACACACACGCACACACCTGTGCACGCGCGCACACATGCACACACACGCACACACGCACCCCCAGAGCTCTGCGCCGGGCCAGACCCTGATGCGTTTGCCTGAAGGGTGAGGAGCAGGCTGTCCAGATGCCCCCGGGCCTTCCAGAGCTCCCGACACCCCCCACGGCCCCCTGCACACCTCCGGTCAGACACAGCTCGGCACTTAATGTCTGTCTGCTCCTCGGCTGCCCCAGAGGGCGGCGCGTCTGGCTGAAGACTGCTGATCCTCAGACGTCCTCTGTCCTAATCAGAAGAGAAGGGCGAGCAGCTCTGCGTGCTCTGAGGATGACGGATGCGTTGCCTGGGCCTCGCTCTGGCGAGTGGCTCCGTGGCTCCCATCGGGGGCTGTGCAGCCTTGGACTCCCTGCCTCACTTCTAAGCACAGCTTCCCCCCGCCCCCCCACGCCCCCCCGGTTCTAGCCATTGCTCACCCTGGCCATCCCCCAAGCACCCCGTTCCCTCTCTTCCCCGCCAGCCCCTGGCTCAGCCCCAAGGACTGGGAGAAGCAGTGCCCTCTCCACAGTGGGCCCCACTCAGAGGTCACAGACACGTCTGGGCCGCACGTGCACAGCCACACAAATTGGCTGATTCCTGCCCAGCAGCCTCCCCCAGCCCCACGGGCCCTTCTGAGCACCTGCCCCGCCCGTCTCATCCCCGCGGCCTCCTGGGCACCCGGCTGCCTCACCCACCGTGCTCCTTCTCCCTTGAGCCCTCAGCCCTGCGGGGCCCATATCAGGCCTGCCAGGCCAGGCCGAGTTCCTCGGGGGCAGAGGATGTGCTGTGTCTGTCTCAGAGTCCGCAGAGCCTAGCGCGGCACCCAGGCCAGGGCCCACCGCAGTTGAGGGGGAGCAGGGGAGAGGTGAACTGATGGATGGATGACTAAGAGAATGAGTGGAAGGGTGGACGGATAGACGTACAGATGGACAGTTCCGCAGGGAGGCCCAGATGATGGATGGATGCGTGGACGGATGGATGGATGGACAGGAGGTTGGATAACTTCTGGAAATATAGACAGATAGGTAGGCAGATGAATGGATGGATGGGAAATGAATAAAGTAGTAAACGGTCGAATGGGTAGATGGACAAGAGGATGGATGGGTGGATGGATGGGTGGCTAGACTGATTCATTTTTGGACGGATGGACAGGTTGGTTCACAGATAGACTAATAAGAAGATGCATTCATCCCTTGGTCTGAGTAGCCGATCCAACGGGTCTAGTCTTTGGTGTCCCCTAATCTTGCCCCAACAGACTCAGTGACCGGTGGATACAGCCCAGATCTTCCTAGGGATTGTGCAGACAAGCAGACCGTCTGGTGGGAAGTGAGGCATTAGTACCCAGTAACGGCCACACCCAGAGAGGCTTCTGCCCGTGATTCAGACCTGGGTTCCCATCCCCAGGCCATCCGAGGCTGGCCAAGCTCCCCCACCCAGCCCTGGCCGCTCCCGTGCCACTAGGGGCCTGTCCTGCAGCGGCCAGGTTACCGCCTACACCGCAGATGGACCGTCCTTTGGATGGCACAGCTCACCAACCGTTTCTGTGCGGGCCTGGCCTTGGGCCAGTCTTGAGGGTTCCGGGGGGGACAGGGCACTCTCCCACTCTCCAGAAGCTCCTAGGAGAGAAGAAACGGTGCAGAGGTCAGAAGAGCAGCAGTGTCTACCGGCCCCGACTCTCTCGTGCGGATGTCATGGTTTACGTCGTTCCTAAGCCGCAGGGCAGCCCTGCAGGCTGTGGGCTCCCCCTTTTACCAGTGAGGGGCCTGAAGCCCAGGAGCATGCCCAGCACTGTGGGGCTCGGTGGTGAGGTGGGGTTTGAGCCGGGTCCCCTGTTTCTGTGCAGGCCAGTCACCTCGTAGTCGAAACGGGAAACAGAAGCCCAGAGAGGGGCGAGGGTGTGGCCAAGGCCACAGAGCTGCTGAGCGGCAGCTGCGGAGCGGGACACCTGTGTCCTTTCTACCAACGAATCTTGCGCCCCGTGACCCCTCAGAGCCCCCGCTGAAGGCCACGTGAGCCGGCTGGCGTACAGGTGGAGAAGCTTGGGGCTGGCCTGGCCGTGATACGGAGGACGGTGTGTTCCGGGGCCCAGAACAGCACGGGGCCCCCGAGCCTGGCCTCAGCAGTCACCTGGAGCCAAAGCCCCACGGGGGGTGCCAGGGTGAGGGCGCCCTGGGCGGGCAGCTCTGAGAGCAGCCTGCGGGGCCTGCTGACCCTGCTAATTGGGTGTGACATCACGTAAATAAACGGAATAACTCAGTTAGCCGAGGGAGGCCGCCGGCGGGGAAGGAGCCGATGCATGGCTTTGTGCGCGGAGCGGACGCCCCTCCCCGCCCCCGTGTCCTTGCAAGGCGCCCACGTTAGAGAGCGAGTGCAGGAGGCCGAGGGGAGGACCCCCGCTGCGCTCGCCAAGGGCCCCGGCCTCCACGGGGGCCGCCCCGGCTGCTGCACAGCAAGGGCAGGGAGCTCTGCCTCTGCAGAGAGAGCCCGCGAGAGCCGGGCCGAGAGCCGCCGCGTGCAGCTGTGCTTCCGAGGGAGCCTCCGGGAGCCAGAGTCAGGGCCAAGGGTGGCCCCATGTGGGAGCCCCCCACGCGCCAGGCTCCGAGCCAGGGGCGCCATAAGCCGCGTCCCCAGCCCCGAGACGGAGGGTGTGCTGGCCTCTTTCTCGCCTCCGCCGCTCCCTCCCCTCCAGGCAGCACGTTCTAATTCATTTCACTGTCTTCCACCCATGTTTAGGGCTTTCTTGCACAAATAGTCATGTTGTAAGAATAGTTGTGAAGCCCTACGCAAAAGAAATAAAAATGCCCCCTCCCAAGTCATGATCGGTCATCCCCCCTCTTACAGACAGGACCACTGAGGTTCGGGAAGGTGAGGGACTGCCCTGGGTCGGTGGCTAGCAGGAGGTGAAGACCCAGGGGCTCCCACTGTATCCCATTCCTTCCCCATTCTGGGACCTGGCAGCTGCTAAGACCCCGCCCCCCACCCCGCCGCCTTGGCTGCAGGGCGGGCTCGCCTGCAGCTTGGAATAGCGAGCCTGCCCCGGGGGAAGCCACTGTTCCTGTCTCTCCCAGCACCAACCAGGGGCCACAGAAGGGCCCGCCATCCCCTTCGCAGTTGGCTCAGGCCCTGACCCTTGCAGACATAGCCCAGGTGTCGCGCTGGAGGACCCACAGTCATTGACACCCACTGCTGGAATTCCAGCTCTGCCCCTTCGTGGCTGCGTGCCCCTGAGCGAGTCGCTCATCCCCTGGCTACGGCTCAGCTCAGCAGGGCCTGGGAAGAGCGGGACGGGTGTTAGAGAATAAAGCTACCCTGCCCGCCCCGGCTGCCCTGTGGCCTGGGTCTGAAGCAGGACCGACAGGCCTTGGCACCGAGACTGAGTCTCTGCCGACTCCGATCCCCTGCCTGGGAGAGGCTTGAGCTCAGTCACGGACTCCTCCCGACAATCCCGAGCCTAGCCCGACGGGGCCTGGGAAATCTGGTTTTGGGGAGTTGAGCCACGTGTGCCAGACCCTGGGGTGAGGACACGCTGGGCACCGCGTGCTTACCGTTCAGCTCGCAGGCTGGGCTTGGCGCAGAGACCTGTCTCTGAGCCGTCTGACCCCTGCCGTATCTGGCCGTGGCTGAGCTCCCTAGCAGCCAGAGCTGGTGGGCGTCCAGACCTGGGCTGTGCTGCTGGTGGGGGGGTAGAAGAGGCCTTGCTCAAGAAGGGATCTCCAGGACGAGCCCGCCCCGGCCGGGGAGAGCCGGCCCCCCCAGCACGGGGGCCATACCTGCCCTCCTGAACCCTGCGGCGTTCACCTGCCCCACAGCCAGCATCCAGAAAACACCTGAAATGTTCGTCTTTCTCTAGAGCTTGGTGTTCCTATCTTGGCAGTGGGGCTAGTAATCCGCATCCCGCAGGGACTGAGTGCGATGGACGCACAGGGAAAATGAATGACAGGTTGCTGGAGAAGGTTCCTTAATCCTGGCACACGCACCCCCTTTGAGCCCCATCCCCCGTGAGGCCTGGGTCTTCGCCAGCCCAGACCACGTGCTACCCCGCTGGCCTTGTTGTGGGGCTTCACGCCGCCTCCTTCCCTCTCCCGCAGCACTTACAGAACCCGGCCAACTTCCACAATGCCGCCACGGAGCTGCTGGACTGGTGTGGAGACCCGCGAGCCTTCCAGAGGCCCTTCGAGCAGAGCCTGATGGGCTGTTTGACGGTGAGTCTGCCTCCGCCCGCACCCGCCTGCACCGGCCCCGCCGGAGGGCGCCCAAAGGGCTCGTGTGCCTGTCCAGGGCTGGGAGAGGCCCCGGACACCTGAGGAGGAGACACAGAAGACACCGGGCTGGAGGGGACAGCCCTCTGTGTGCACCCCCGGCGTGCACCGTCAGGGAAGCCAGTCCGAGGGGGAGACACAGCCCTCAGGAGCACGGGGGCTCCCCACACTCGGAAAGGCACTGGCGCCCCCTGGGGGGTTCCAAGTCTGAGGGTCAGTGTTGCCCCCGAAGCGAAGCAGAGTCCTGGAGGGCTTTTAGCCGTCCTTTCATCCAGTCGTTCATTCATCCATCGGGCAAGCATCTGTTGGGCCCTTTCCATAGTCGTCCAACCTTCCATCCCTTCATAGAAGCATCGACTGGCTTCTAGTACAGCCATGCGTCTACCCGAATACGCGCTGACCGATCCCTCATCTATCACGTCTGATCCCCTCAGCGAAGTCCTAGGAAGCCACAGAACAAGACTTTGCCCAGCCCGAGTCCCTCCAACCGGGCAGCTGGATGTAGAAAGAGAGAGCCAAGAGCGCTGTGTGCGAGGGGAAAGCAGCCGCGAGCAGGGAAGGGCCGACAGCTCGGGAGGTGGGACAGCTGGCGGGAAACTGAGGGAGCGAGCCCCGGCCCCTCTGCCGAGCCCCGGGCCCCTCTGCCGAGCCCCGGCCCCTCTGCCAAGCCCAGGCCCCTCTGTCGAGCCCCAGGCCCCTCTGCCGAGCCCCAGGCCCCTCTGCCAGAGTTCCCGTGCAGCCGGGCAGAGTGAGCACGTTCCAGGCACTTGGAACAGTGTGTGCAAAGGCCCAGATGGACAACAGAGCCCAGAGAGCTGCAGTTCTCTGAGCTCAGCGAGGGCCTCGGACACGGGCGGGGCAGGGGCAGAGGCCGGGCCCGGAGCTTGGGCATCCTTTGCCAAGTCTCGGAGCTTGCCTGCGGACAAGCGCATGGAAGGAGCTCGCCGTGTGTGAATGACCCCAGCCGCGTGAGCTTGAGGGAGGCGTGGTGGCCAGCGAGGGCAGCTGCTCGGAAGGCCCTGAGTCAGCTTTGACGCGAACACGGGTGAACAGATGGCGGCAGAGCAGCCACCCCAAGGCTGGGGAGGAGGGGCCTAGGCGGACGCCTGGCGGGGAAGGAACAATAGGTGAAGCCCGGGGGGCACCCTGTCTTCTGAGAAGCTCCAGGTCGGAGGGAGGTGAAAGGCCCCGTGCGGCCCCTGCAGCAAGATAGCAAGATCGTGGGCCAAGCTTCCCAAGCGCCCTTTCTGTGCCTGGCGCTGGGCCGGGCCCACGGCACACACCTCCTCTCTGAGTCCTCACGCTCCACGAGGCTGGCCTGCCATCATCCCCATTTTACAGAGGGGGAAACCGAGGCTGGCTGGGATGGCTTCCCAGGGTCGCACAGCCAAGACCCCACTGCCTCTGGAGGAAAAGCTCCTGGCCCGTCGGGCTGTCGGCCAGGGGTGCAGCCAGACCCCCAGCGCTCGCCCGTTGGAGGCCGATGCCGTCCGGCCCCCGTGGAACCCGCAGGCCCAATCGGGCGGCTGCCGACACTGCGCCACCCTCCTCATCCTCCAGCCCGCTGCGCTCCCCCCCTTCCCCCAGCCCCGTAATCCTCTTTGCAGGGATCCTGGTTCAGGCTAAGTCCCGAGGGCAGGCACAGATGTTACCAGAGGCCTCCCCCGTGTCCATCCCAGCTGTTGGCAGCCATCAGGGAAGTAGGACCACGCACAAAGTGTGGACAGACTGGCTGCCGCGGTCGCCCAGCACCGGCCCGAGCCTGGCCCTGCCTGGGAGGTAGGGGTCCAGAGCTGCCCCAGTGGATGGCCCTGGGGCGGCCGGCTGGGCGCGGGGGCACGCGACGACCCGGGACTGGCCCCGCTTCAGCCCCGTCACCCACTCCTCGGTTGACAAGCATTCACGGAGGCCCCGTGCCCCGAGGAGGCAGAGCAGCCAGCACGGCGGGCCTCTCTCAACAGTGTATGCGAGTAAGGACATATGCCCGCGCCCCGTGAGAGGAATTGGGGTGCTGCTCAGGAGACGCCTCCTGAGGAAGGTAATGCCCAGCTGAGACCAGAGTGGCGAGAAAGAGTCGGCCAGGAAAGGGGAGGGTGCTCCGCGCAGAGGGAACCGCGAGTGCAAAGGCCCTGGGGCTTGATTTGTTCCAGGAACAGAAAGGCGTCTCAGGGGGCACCTGGTGGCTCAGTCAGTGAACCGGCCTTGGCTCAGTCCTGATCTCATGGCTCCTGAGTCCAAGCCCCTATGTGGGTTCTGTGCTCCGAGGGAGTCTGCCTGGATATTCTCTTTCTCTGCCCCTTCCCCTGTTCGCGTGCACTCTCTCTCTCTCTCTCTCTCTCTCTAATAAACAAATAAATCTTGAAAGAAAGAGAGAGAGAAAAGGGAGGGAGGAGGGAGGGAGGGAGGAGGGAGGGAGGAAGGAAAGAAAGTCTGGGGTGGCTGGAACGCAGGAGAGGGAAAGGATAGAAGATAAGGTTAAAGAGGGACGCAGAAACAAGGCAACACAGGACCTGGAGGCTGAGGGAGAGGAGCTTGGGTATTAGCTGAAGGGTGGTGGGGCCCTTGAAGGATCTTAAGCAGGTGAGTGATAGGATATGATTTATGTGAGGACAGGCTCTCTGAAGGGGAGCATCCCAGGAGGCTAGGCTAGAGGTATTTTGGAGGGCTTCCTGGAGGAGGGGGCCCAGGGAGCAGCCTGTAGGATCTGACTAGATAGCAGGGAGGCCGTGGCTTCCGGGGCGGGGACAACGGCGTGGACAGAGGCACGGTGCGGACCCTTCTGGGCCTCTCCTCATTGCAAGACAGCGTACAGCACGCACTTGCTTGAACGGCGGGCTTTGAGCCCCGCCTGTCTCGCCTGCTGCTTAACCAGAGAGGGGCCTTTGGCTCACCTGCTACAGGGACAGCGACGGTGAGCCTGACTGTCCCTTGGAGCTCAGTGGAACGAGCAGCAGGGAAGTGCAGGGAACGGGGAGGTCCCCGCAGACCTCTCGGTACCCGGGGCGCTCTCCTGGGCCCTGTCTCCCCCGCACCCTTAGGCAGACCCTGCAGGCCAGGCAGGGAAGGGATGTCACTTCTGCTTTGTGAACAAGGCAACGGAGAAAGGGGAGCAGCTCGCTGCCGTCCCAGGCCGGCCCTGCCCCCAGGGCCCTGCTGCAGGACCCCATCCTCAGCCGTGTCCGTGGCAGGAAGGGACGCGGGAGGTTGCAGGACCCCATCCTCAGCCGTGTCCGTGGCAGGAAGGGACGCGGGAGGTCAGAGATCCCAAGGGGCCGCAGCCGGGCAAAGCCACCGAGCTCCTCCCGACACGCGCACCCGTCCCCCTCCTGCAGGTCGACGCCCTGCAGGTGACAGCAGTGCCCTGGGGACCCCGGGAACAAACTGCTCTGCTCCGGCTTCCTTGGAGGGTAGAAACTAAAAGCCACTGAGCCTGAAGCAGGAAGTGGGCCCATTTTTGTCATCCTGGGGCTGGGCCCTGAGGTCAAGAGCTGCTGGCACTCCCCTGCCCCACGCCCCCCTTCAGGCCCTCTGACCCCACGAGGCGGAAATGTGGGAGCCCTGGGGCCCCTCCTAAGGGGTGCGGGCTGGGACCCCTGATCACCCCTTGCTCCTTCGACGAGGTTTGTCCTGGTGAGCCGGCAGCTTGCCTCCTGGCCTCTCCCTTCGCAGCGGGGCTGAGCCCCGTCTGAGGATCCCCCCAACATCAGGCCTCTGTGGACTCAGTCCTTCCTCCCCCAGGGCTTCATGTGCCCAAGGGACAGAGAAGAGGAGGCCAGAGAACAGGAGCCGGAGACAGGAAGGAGAGGCGGTAGCGGAGGGAGACAGAGGCCAGCTAGCCTGCCGGCAGTGCCCCCATCTCTGCAGGGAGAGCCTCCCCAGAGCGGCAGAGAAGCCGCTGCGGACGCCGTCAGGCCGTGATCGCAAATAGCATTCAGTGAGCCCTGTGCCCTCTCCTGACTCCCATCCTCGCGGGGAGGGCATTTCACAGCTGGGGAACCCGAGGCCCAGAGAGGCTAAGTCACTCGGGTGAGGTAGAACAGCTCGTAAGTGGCAGAACCAGAACCCCATCTCGTGCCTGACTCCGAAGCAGCCCCAGCAGCCGCCGCGAGTACGTGCCCATCCCCGCGCTGAGAGGAGTAGCAGATGGGGAGAGGGCTGTGCCCGAGGGGCTCTGGTGGAGCCCGGAGACGGAGCGGGGCCACAGGGAACTGTCAGAGCCGCTACACCCGCCCTGGCCATCGAGGACATCCCTGCACGTCCACAGAGAAGGTCCTGAGGCTCAGAGACGTTAAGTGTCTTGCCTTGAGTCGCACAGTGCAGCGGGGAGCAGCCCTGGAGTGCGGGCCCGGCAGGCCTCCGGTTCCCCCGAGTCCCTCGGAGTCCGGCCCCCGCCCGGACGAGAAACCTCTTGTCCGGCATCCCCCAGACTGCTTGTCCTGCTCCGTAGTCGGGCGACCCAGCGTTCTCAAGGCCACACGCGCCCTAGATGGTTCTTTTCTTTTTTTTAAAGATTTTATTTATTTATTTGACACACAGAGAGAGATCACAAGTAGGCAGAGAGGCAGAAAGAGAGGGGGAAGCAGGCTCCCCGCTGCCGAAGTCCACCCCCCACCACTGTCCGTCACACCCACCTCACAGGACTTCCCAGCGGCGACTGGGGCTGGGCCAGAGGCCACGGGGTGGGCCCACGGCCTCGAGAGCCTCCGGGTCCAGCTTCGCCACACTGTGCTGTGCTACCTTCAGCAAGGCCCTGCCCTCTCTGGGCTTAGTGAAAGGTGGCTGTTGCCAAGGACCCAGTGACCCTTCTGAACACTAGGGCTCAGGGGATTTGGTGACAAGCAGACATTCCCGGGCCTGCAGGACAGCCCTATACCAGCAGCAGGCCCCTCTTGCTCAGTTTAGCTGTTTTGTTTTGTTTTGTTTTGTTGTGTGTGTGTGTGTGTGTGTGTGTGTTAAACCAGAATAACAGGATTAGCCAGTATTGGCCCAACTCAGGGACCTTTGCCTTCCTGCCCTGAACACAGGGCCTGAGGCTTCTCCCTGCAGTTGGGAGTTAGAGCCTTAACCCTTTGTGGGCTGAAAAATAGAGCCTCTCATGGAAAGAGCCCAGACATGGCAGCCCGACTGCCTGGGATCATGTCCGGGCTCTATCACGGACAAGTCCCGTAACCTTTGTCTCATATCTGTACTCAGTTTCCTCCTCTGTAAAACAGAGGTGATGATACCATGTCATGGAGCTGCTGTGAGAATTTGGCACTTCACTGCTCACAAAGCTTTCACTTAACCCTCCTACTGGGGAGCCAGCATTCTCATTACGCTATTTGCCTCCATCGATATTTCCCACCAACAGCAGCCTCACTGATGCACTAGTCCAAACAAATTGTCTGTGTTCACTCACATCCACTCCGAGGTTCTGCCAAAGAGAAGGCCACGATAGTCATCATCTAAGGTGAAGTGACTCTTCTGGGCCCACTGGGGTGAGTCCCAGCTCTGCCCCATCTTGGGGACCTGCCTTAGCCTCCTGCCTCACCTGCCTCACCTGCTAAATGGACAGTGCCAGACTCCAGACCTTGGACAGTGAAACGAATAGTGAGAATACCCTGCCCTGAGATGGTCCAGAGCCTCTGGATCAGGGGATGTGTATAGGGACAGGTGCAAATAGAGCCTGTGGAAAAGAGGCCTGGAGGAACAGGGTAGCTCTGCGTCAGGGGTCCCTGTTTGCAGCAGAGAAGCTGAGCAAACATTCAAACATGAGAGGTCCTTTTTCCTCCCTGCCCTGGTACTTCCCAGGAGGTGTGGGGGGGGAACAGCACCCCATTCCAAGAGGCCGTGGAGGTCCTGGGAAGAGGGCACCCACCGGCTCCTCCCTGGTTCACCGTGCATACTCTGTCCAGGCCTTACGTGTTCATACCTTTTAAATGACAGGGTTGGCCTAGATTAGCACTCTTCCTGCCCCCCCTTTTTTTAATCCCTAGAGCCCTTGTAACGAACCCTTAAATGTAAAGCAAGTAACGGGGAACCTACTCTGATGGTTACAGGGGCCGGGCCAAACCCCGTGGCCGCGTGAGGCCCTCTGAGGACCTCCGAGTGCCTCTGGCGCAGGTGGTCTCCGGGTGCTTGCTGGCGAGTCTTCCCCCTCTCACATGAGCGAGCGCCCGCATCTGGGAGCACTCCTTTCCCGCTCAGCCGTAGCGGCTCCAGCTGCTCCTGCCCCGACTCCGGTTCCCGAGGTCCTCCTTCTTCATAAGGAAACCTCATTTTGCCGCCATTCATGAGGGAGGAGGGCGGGCGGGAGCAGGTCTGGCTGCGGCAGGGCCCCTGGGAGTGGGCGGGGAGGAGTGGAGCCTGGGGGGCTGCCTGCTCCCAAGAGCACCCGCCCCACACCACCCCGGGACGGACAGCCCTCCCAGTCCCTCGCCTCCCCCCCTTCTGGCCGTACTTCAGAGGGTCTCAAGGAGAAGGGAGGGACCTCGGGGCTCCAGACACAGATATTAGCAAGCTTCCGGCGACACGCGACACTGATGGAAGCCTCCCGTGTGCCGAGCAGGTGCTCCGCGCTGGAGACAGAGCCCCGGCTGAGTCTGAGGGCCCTGGGGTCTCTGGGCCCGCGTCTGAGAGGCTGCAGGGTGCCTGGCACAGAGCTAAGCACCGAGGAGCAAAGACACGTGCATCTGAAAAAGCCTTAGCAGTCTGTCCGGCAGCTCCAAGCTGCAGCTCCTGGGAGCGCTGTGTCCGAAAGCCGTGCTTCTCCTCAGGCACAGGTCTTGACTCGGGAGGGGCCGGTGCTGCAGGGTGGGGACCACGCCTGGAATGGTGAGGGCAGCGAGCACCCACGGAGCGGGGTGCAGGAGCTCGGGAGGAGATGGGGAGAGGTGCTGTGCAGGAGACTCCCAGGCCCGGGACTTAGAAGGGGGTTCGGGGCGCTGCCCGGGAGGGGGGCGGGGGAGGCGGGGAAGGAGACAGAGGCCTGGTGGTACGGCGCCTTCTGGAATGTGGCCAAATGGAGTCCTTGAAGCCGCAGGGCCTGGGCTTCGGGGTTAGGCCCACAGGCAAGCTAGAAACCCCTGGGGCAGGGGCCTGCATCCTGTGTTCACCGAGCGACCGAGCGAGGCACAGTTTGAGTCCCAGCTCTGCCTGATCTTGGGGACCTGCCTTAGCTTAGCCTGCCCACCTCGGCCGCCTCGCCTGCGAGATGGACACATCCCCCACTCTGGGCTCGGAGGCCTGGCGCCCGCAGTGACTCACCCCGCCCTTCCTCTCTCGCTTGCTGGCAGGTGGTCAGTCGAGTGTCAGCTCAGCAAGGGTTTGACCTGGACCTCGGCTACAGACTGCTGGCGGTGTGCGCTGCGAACCGAGACAAGTTCACTCCCAAGTCTGCGGGTAGGTGACCGCTGGGGCTTCCACAGGTGTCACGGGGAGGTGGGAGTGGCACGGGATTCGAACCCGGGACTGCGCGCCGCCCCTGCAAGCTGCTGCCTTGGTTCGTGCAGGTGTGGTGTGAGCCTGCAAGGAGCAGCAGCCCTCCGCCAGGCTTGGCAGCAGCGACTGACGCTTGTCCCTCCTCTCAGGCAGTGTGTGCTTACCTGCAGGGGTGCCTCGGGGCCAGCGAGGGGCCCAAGCACGCCCCGCCCCGGCAGGCTAAAGGGACACATGCATCACCTCATTTCATCACTGTGATGACCCCTTGACGTAAGCCCTGTGATCATCCCCATTGGACGGATGAGGGAGCCGAGGCTCGGAGAAGCCAAAGAGGTTTCTCCAGGTCACAGAGCTGGAAAGTGGCAGAGCTGGGGTTTGAGCCCAGGCCTGTATGCCAGAGTGAGCATTCTTAGCCCCATGTTCACTCAAAACATCTGCGTTTAAAACAAAACCTGAAATAGAAGAGAACTGGTATGTGCAAGGTTCTAAAAGCATAGTACCCTCTGCAGAATATTCTCCGTCGCCTCTTTGTCATTGCATGGACCTCCTGCCTCCAGGTTAAACCAAGGCCACAGAAGGTGCTGCAGCCTTCTATGCGTGAGGGCTTTAAGCACACCAAAGGTACAGTTTTACATGTCCCATCGCCGTCATTATCTGGCATAAGCTCTCACTCCGCAGACCTGGGACGACCCAGCCCTCTCACTTGCTGACCGTGTGGCCTCTGAGCCTCAGTTTACGTCCTGGGGAAGCAGGAATGACAATGAGACTTACCCCGCAGGGCTTGCTGTCTGCTCTCGGTATACGAGCAGCACCCAACACAGTGTCTAGATGTTGTTAATGGTTTTTATGTTCGAGCAATTCATTGAAAAAGAAAAGAAAATCGATTATTTCCTTTGTGTAACAATAAAACAGACGTTTTCTCTGAATTCGTCAATCAGTTCTTTGGAGTAGCTCTAGAAACAGGCTTCATGAGAATGTTTCAAAGACATCTCACGATGTATTTTCATACACCCGCTCAACCTTTAATTCCCCGAGGGTGGGGCTGTGCTCCTGCCACGCGTGTTTGCAGACCGGGCGCGCGGACGGTGGCTCGTTGGTGGAAGGCACGGCGGCGGCGGCTAGCTCGGAGGGCTCTCGCCGCGCCGGCCCACGTTGGGATGGCGCGGTCGTGTTGAGCTGCGGGCCAGAAAATGGTCTGGGAATCTCATAAGGGATGTCTATTCTTAATGGGATCTGCAGTTTTAATAATAACTTAAGTCAATACAATTTTGACAAGGTAAAAAGTGCTACTTATTCAAGAAACGTTTATCTCCATATCTCTATTGAGCACCTGCTTCGTGCGGGTACCTGGCCTGGCGGGTATCTGGGGTCTGATGAGGGCTGCAACCAAGGTGGTCCCACCTCGGGGAACGTAGAGTCTAGAACAAGGGGTCAGTCAATGTCCATGAAGAGCCAGATAGTACATAGTTCAGGCCTCGCAGGCTGTCCAAGAGCAACCTCAGACAATATGTAAACAAACGAGCGTGGCTCGTTCCAGTAAAACTGCACTTATGAGATCAGGTGATGGGCTCTGGTTTCCTGGCTCCCGTCCAGAAGAAAAGAAAAACATCAAATAATCATAGGTGGATGCGGGTGTGCATGTGCGTGTGGGCGTGTGTAAATTCGAGCTGTTCGAAGTTCCAGGAGGGAAAAGTCAGGGATGCTATGAGACTTCTTGGGGGTGGGGGAGGGCTTCCCTGAGGCCCCGAGATTGGAGATCGAGAGCCTTTGCATAGATAAAGAAAAAAAGGAAGAGGTTCTTCCCAGCAAAGGGAACAGCCTGAACAAAGGTCCTGGGGTAGAAGGAAAAGTGACTTGGCGGCAGATCCAAACCGAGGGCAGTGGTTCCAGAGCCCGGAGGTGGAGTCGATAGCAGTTAGACACACAGGGCCTGTCTTGAGGGTTGTGGGGTCTGTACTGAGAATAAGAACGTGGCTAAATTCTCCTTTTGCAAAGATCGCTCCGGTTACAAAGGAAGAACAGATTGCACAGGGGGAGGGGGCAGTGTGGATGCCGGGAGCGGGTTGGCAGATTGCTGGGGACATCGGGATGACGGTGGCTGGACCAGGAAGGTTCCACTTCCCGTGGAACAGAGTGGAGAGAAAGGGATGAGTCCAAACGCTGTGTACGAGGCACCACCAAGACTGGCAGAGCGTGGCCGTGGAGGGGAAGAGGGAAACAGGCGAGCGGGCTGTCCCGGAATCCAGCTGCTCCCTTGTTAGGGAGGAAGGCTCTGGTCTCTGGGCAGCCCGCCCTCAGGCCCCTGCTGGTGCGCGCTGGGTATTCTCTTGTACTTCGCTGCCATGCTCAGCTCCGTGAGACATCGAGTATTGTCTCCATTTATGGCTGAGGACACTGAAGCTCAGAGAGGTTTGTGACTTACCCGTGGTCACACAGCTCATAAATGATGGAGGTGGCGCTTCAACCCCTGGCCTCCTGACTCCAGGCCCAGGTTCTGGCCACTCCGTCACAGCCGACTCTGGACCTCGACTTCAGAGGCCACGCCCGCACCTGGGAGAGCCCTTCACTTCACTGACGTCACTCCGGGGTGGCCCTGCCCTGGGCTAAGTGGTATTTCCAGCATCACTGCTCCTGAAATGGGGGCTTTGTTCTTCCCTCTGTTTGCACTCCCGGTCCATGCACAGCTCTTCACAGTTTATCAAGCCTTTCTGCAGGCATCGTGTCTCTTAGTTAAGTCAGGTGGTGGAGATACCCTGAGGCATACCCATTCCACAGCTGGGAACACTGAGACCCGAGGCCTGGCAATGCCTATGGCTTTCCTGCTGCTTTAATTCCCTCCTCGGGAGTCAAGCCCCTCTCCGCACCCACAGCCATGTCTAACCACCTCTCACGGGTCGGCCCACCCCTGGAGAGGGACAGGCTTCGGGACTCAGGTTCCCAGCCGGGCCCCTGCCGGCCCCTCCTCAGGGAAGGCAGGCTGCCAGCCCGAGGGTGGAGGCTTCGGCTGCTGCTGTCGTTGTCAGCATAAAGGCTCTGCCAGGCGGGACCATGAGGACCAGGACCACGGGGAGCCGAGGGCGACCCCGAGTTCCACAGGCCGCTCCAACATGGGCCCCCGTCTCCGCCGGGCCGCCTGCCTCCCGGCGCCGTGGCCTCATCTGTGGAGAGGGATTGTCTGCCTCCCTCGCAGGCTGCCTGTGAGGATCGGTGAGACCCCCTCCTCCTGGAAGTGAGGGGACCTGCCAGCACCCGAGGCACAGGGGTGCCAGGTCACCAGAACTCGCCAGCCCCCCTCCTCTCCTCTGGTCGCCTTGTCCCTGCACCCCCCGCACACACACACAGACACACACACACGCGGTTCCTGACCGAAGGCTCTTCCTGCTCCAGCAAGGTCGTTTCCCACGGCTCCATTTCCCTGAGGCTCTGGGGGGCCTGACCTGTGCTAAGCCCACCTCGAGGTGCAGCTCCGAGGGTCCCTGAGGCCTCCAGTGTGTGTGCAGTGCCCCACCGGCCACGGCCGGTCCGC
The DNA here is from genome assembly GCA_002007465.1 of Ailurus styani. NCBI lineage: Eukaryota > Metazoa > Chordata > Mammalia > Carnivora > Ailuridae > Ailurus > Ailurus styani. The sequence continues at coordinate 664,342 of LNAC01000614.1, forward strand.
CCAGGCGTCTTCAGGCCCGGCTGCTGCAGTTCTGGAACCTACTCTGTCCACAGGACTGCAGCCAGCTCGTGCCGCCTCTCGCCCTCCTGTCCGCCTCTGCCGGGCCCCCGATGCGTCTGGCTGGCTCGTGCAGCTTCACCCTCCTAGTCTCTCCCTCCCCTTTCTCTGGCCTGCGTCTGTCTCTGCCTGCCCTTCCCTTCGCTGGTGCCCTTCAGACTTTCTGCCTGTGCGATGTGTGTGTGTGTGTCCGTGTGTGCGTGTCTGTGTGTGGTGGTGAGCACACCTGTGCGCGTCTGTGTCTGCAGGGCCTACGTGTCCGTGGGTGGTGGTGGACGTGCGCGTGAGTGTCCGTGGGTGGTGGTGGACGTGCGCGTGAGTGTTTCTGTGGGTGGTGGTGGACGTGCGCGTGAGTGTCCGTGGGTGGTGGTGGACGTGCGCGTGAGTGTTTGTGTGGTGGTGAACGTGTGTGTGTGTGTGATGGTGACCATGTGTGTGTGTCTGTGGTGGTGAACATGTGCGTGTGTGTGTCTGTGGGTGGTGGTGACCATGTGTGTGTCCGTGTGTGGTGGTGAACGTGTGCGTGTGTGTCTGTGGTGGTGAGTGTGCGTGTGTGTCTGTGTGTGGTGGTGAACGTGTGCATGCGTGTCTGTGTATGGTGGTGAACTTGTGTGTGTGTGTCTGTTGGGGATACATATCAATGTCTGGGGGGATGTATCTGTGTGTGGTGGTAGGTGTGTGTGTCTGTGTGTGTGTGGTGAACATACGTGCGTGTGTCTGTGGGTGGTGGTGACCGTGTGTGTGTCCTTGTGTGGTGGTGAACGTGTGCGTGTGTGTCTGTGGTGGTGAGTGTGCGTGTGTGTCTGTGTGGTGGTGACCGTGTGTGTGTCCGTGTGTGGTGGTGAACGTGTGCGTGTGTGTCTGTGGTGGTGAGTGTGCGTGTGTGTCTGTGTGTGGTGGTGAACGTGTGTGTGTCCGTGTGTGGTGGTGAACGTGTGCATGCGTGTCTGTGTATGGTGGTGAACTTGTGTGTGTGTGTGTCTGTTGGGGATACATATCAATGTCTGGGGGGATGTATCTGTGTGTGGTGGTAGGTGTGTGTGTCTGTGGTGGTGAGTGTGTATGTGTGTGTCTGTGGGTCTATAGGGACACATGTCTGTGGGTGTGCCTGTTGGAGATATGTATCTGGGTCTGGGGGGTACATGTCTGTGCGCGGGGGTGAGCGTGTCGGTGTGTTTGTGTTTCTGCATGTGGTGGTGAGTGGGGGGGGTCCATGGGGACACGTGTGTGTGTGTGTGTGTGTG
>LNAC01000614.1:666365-687178 GCA_002007465.1 Ailurus styani
GGCAACTTGGCAGGCGGCGCGGAAACGTCAGCCTCGGCCCCGAGCGGCCGCGCCCGCTGGCTGGGTGGGCACCAAGCAGCCGGCGGCCGCCGTGTCCCGAGGTCCCCGAGAGCCCCCTGCGTGCCTCGGCTAGTGTCCCGGTGTCCCCTGGGACTCCGTGTCCCCTCAGCTGACCTCAGCAGACTGGGGGACGTCAGAAGCCAAGGGACGGAGAGCCCCGGGGCCCAGAGAATGGAGCGGGACCCGCCCCGGTCCCAGCAAGGCAGGGCCGAGCCCAGGCGAGAGCCTGGGATGCCGGCTGGCCGTCGTCACGTCTCTCCGGTGCCCCTGCAGACGAGGGTCGGTGGTGGCTCTGGGCTCCCGTCTGGGAGAGGATGTGCAGAGGGCAACAGGGGCGGGAGGTGCCAGGCCTCCCAGGAGCGTCCTGGGAGAGGTGGCCAGTGGGCTTTGGAGAGGGACCAGAGAACTCAGGAGACGGCTCAGGGCTGGTGGAGGCTGCCCCCGAGCCCCCGGACAAGAGGCCAGCCTGCCTCAGGGACGGCGGGGGCGGGGTGTCAATCACCCGCCTGTGGGCTGGATGTGGCCCGCCGACGTCTGAGCGCCGACGTTTGGTGGTTTTAAAAATGCGTATTAGTTGCCAACATGTGCTCTTTGGGAGTTCGCGCCGTCAAGTCCAATGCCTGTCTTCCTTTCAAGGGGAGCCTTGGACCCACGAGCCGCGGCTGACCGGGTGGTAGCCGACCGCTCAGATGGCCCCTGGGCTTCTGCCATTGCCTTATGCTTCAAGCATTTTCTGAGCTTGAGAACCGCCCAGGCCCCGTGTGTTTCTGACCTCCGAGCCTCGCATCCCGACACAGAAGCCTGAGCCCCAGGCAAAGTGGATCCCTTGCTTTGTATCGACAAACACCCGTGTGGTCCAGTTTCTCTGACGCACTGACGGCCCCCAGACGACACATTCATGGGGAGGGGACTGAGGCAGGCCCGGGGCCCGGCCAGCCTGGAGGGTGAAGCGTCAGGAGGAGGAGGAGGCCCCTGCCTGTCCCTCCGGCTCTGTGTCTGCAGTCCCCGCAGGCGGGCTCGGGAGAGGCTCAGGCCTTTGGAGCGCTCGGTCCCAAGGGGCCTTCCGTAGCCACTTGTAGAGCAGCCCCGGGGCTCAGACACGGAGCCCGACCTGGGGGCCCCATCCATGGCGCGCCGTACCTCCGTCACACGGCTGGGATGGGACAGGCATCGGAGCCCAGCCAGGTCAGCTCACTGCTTGTACCCAGGACTCAGCAGAAGCAGGAGGCTTGCCTCGGTCTTTGTCGCCCGGCTGAAGGGGGCTCTCGGGCCCCCATGTTTGGGGGACACTGCCGGCCTCTCCTAGAGACTCTGCTTCCCTCTCCACCTTCACGCCTCCCCCAGGACCTCTCCCCGCCCCCCTGCCTACCCCAGAGCACGCAGCCACCTTCCCGTCCCCGTCACCGGGGAGGACAAATGGCCTCATTCAGGGACACCCTGCCAGACCTGTCTCTCTAAGATAAAGCTGTGTGCAGCTCTGCGTGAAAAATGGCTCGCAGCCGCCCAGTGAGCGGGAGGGATTGGTGGGTGCAAATTGCAGGGCATTCGTTAACGCTCCCGGCTTCCCCAGAAACAGCAGGGCAGGCGGGCCCTTGCCCTTGAAATGCCAGGCTGCCGGGCCAGGCGCCTTGTCAAGGCTGGGGACACACTTCCTCCTGGACACCAGCCCCCACCGCCACATCCGAGCTCGGCAGAGCTGGGCTGTGGGGGAGGGACTTGGCTTCCTTCCTCCTGCGCTCCAAGGCAGGTCCCACTCAGGAAAGGGCTCTGGATTTCGTCACCAGGCCCCTGGGAACCGACTCACGGGCAGCCCTGTTTAATGGATGAAACCTGTTCGCAAGGCTTGCTCACCGCCTGCTGATTCACGGCTATGGGAGAGGCTGCTGCGGCTCTTATCAGCATGCCCATTTTATAGAAAAGGAAACTAAGGCTCTGAGGGGAGAGACGGACCCAGGCCCCGTGGCTGGTGGAGCTGGAAGAGGGCTTGGACCTCCGGCTGGTCAGATCCGGAGCCTAGGGAGCCGGCCCCCTTCCGAGTGACCCTGAGTGAGGAGGCGGGGTAGGTCGTCTTGGACTGGGGCCCCTGGCTCCCCTTCCCTCCCCCAGCTCCCTGAGGACCGAGGCCTGGGTGGCCTCGCTCTGCTCTCGGAGAAAGAGAACAGTGGGGAGGAGCCCACGTGACAGCGTGTGTGGACACAGCGTTCCCAGGCTGAGGAACTGGGGGAGGGGAGCCGTGATGGTGCCTGGGGTGTCCAGAGTGAACGGTGGCGAGCCGGGCAGTGCCACGGAAGAATGGGAGGGGGCAGATCTGGAAACAGCTACAGGGCGTTGGAAAAGAGAGCGGAGTGTTCGATGGCCACGCCACAGCCATTAAAAACCAGGTCTCCCAAGAATTACTCTACGGAAATGCTTGTGATAGAACATGAATTTGTAGAAGGGTAACGAAAAGGGTAAGTTCGGTGTGACCTCAACCAGGTGCGCAGGAAAGAGAAAACAGAAAAGAATATACCAAAATGTCAGCTTATAAATAATGGATCTATCTGGAACGGGGAGGGCACTTTATTTCCCACCTTTTCTGCGGGGAGCACGGATTCTGTTTTAAGCAGAAGCAGCCGTGGGCATTGTTGGTTCCTCTGGCGTTTGGCCGGCGCTGGCAGGGGTGGGGCGAGACGAGAGTGCCCTTGTCTCCGGCCGGCTCAGCAGTTTCCCGGCGCAGCCCTCTCTGGTTTCCCCAGGAGCCCCGGGGGGCAGGCCTCTGCCCGTCAGGAGGCGCCTCTTCCTGTCTCCCTCTCTCTGCTGCGGGATTAGCTCATCGCTGGCTCCCCCACCGAGCGGGCTGGGCAAGGACACAGCTGCCTGCGGCCCAGCCGGTACGTAGCTGCGTCCCAGGCCTGTCCAGAAAGAGGGGGCAGAAGGCTGAGGGCGCGGGCTCGCGCAGGGGCAGGGACCCGGGCCCGGGACCCTGACGGGTAGTACGGAGCCCTCTCGGGACGGGGCTGCTTCTCCTACCCAGAGCCTCACAAGCCCGTCCAGAGCGCCGGCCCGGACGGCACACACTCAGGCCGCGCCACTGGGGCCGGGGTCTGCGAGGGGCGGGGGGACCCACGAGGCTCGGGCAGGGGGAGGTGAGGCTGCCGGAGGCTCCGCGAACAGATGATGCCTGTTTGGTTCCCCCCATGCAAGCCCCAGCCGACGTGCTGGCACGAGAGCTTTAGTCCGGAGAGTCCTAGAGAACACCCGCCGAGAAGCAGGGAAGACCGGGAGGGGAAGGAGTTCGGTGAAAAGGTGTTGTTAAGCACTGCGCCTGCGGTGAGCACCTGCCAGGGAGCTCTGGGCGGCAGGAGAGCACGGCTCTCAGCCCGAGAGGCAGGGACACGGAGCTCTGTGCCCTGCCGCCGGCATCCGTCATCGGCGGAGGACCGCCCAGGGTCGGGGCGAAGGTGCACGGCCGGGGCACCCACAGGAAGCGGACGTGTGTGACAAGGCCCCCGTAGGGCCAGGGCAAGGCACTGGCGCCGTTGACCTCGCTTCCACCCCATGCTCAGCATCCGGCCACATTCCACTCCCATTCCTGTTGTAATTGTATCCTTCATATTGTTACTGGCTTATTTCAACTTTCAAGATAGAAATTTTAAAAGGTAACTTTATACTTTATATGCTACAGTAACTCGCAGACCAGTCTCCCTTGGCACATTTAGAAACGGTCAGAATCCCAGCGCAGGAGACGCTGTCCTGTGTCCGGGTTGAGCCACAGGTGTCTGGCCCATCCCTGGAGCCGGGCCAGCCCTCTGCCAGTTACAGAAAGAGGTGAGGGTTCGGGAAATTGGGAGTCCCCTTCGTGAAATAGCGGCATCCCAGACGTGGCCGTGGTTTTCTCGTGGGGGCCACAGGCCCTCGGCCGTTCTGAGACTGCTCCTGTCAAGGAGGAAAGTCTGGTCCAAGGCCATTTCTTCCATAGGCCAAAGCCCTCGCTCCTTCTCTACCTTCATGGCTGCAGCAAGAAATGACGAGGTCGTGGGCGTGAGAATCCCTCTCAAATAAAAAAATACTAACCCGGAATTTTCAGGCCAGGAATGATGATCGTCTTCCCCAGTCCCACTCTGTGCCGATCATGGGGCCTGCAAACCTATATGAATGCACCACACACAGTGCCTGCTTCTGAGATTTGAAATAAATGAATGGTCCCATTCTGTGGGCGAGAAACGACAGTAATCCTACACACAAACGCAGCCCTTGACACAGCCTCCCTTGTCCGGCCCGCGGGGTCCCCAGGGCAGGCGGACCCCCCACGTAAAGAGGAGGGATGGCAGCTCGGAGGGGCAGGGAGGTGCCGCCGCGGGAGCGGAAGCGGGGACCAGAGCTCGGGCCAGCCCCTCCCTGCTCTCTGCATGTGTCCCCCGAGGGGTGGGCAGAGCCTCTGGGTGGCGGCGGGCCCACAGGGACCCCCCCAACAGGCACCAATCGTGTCCCCTTCAGCCACAGTGCTGTCCAGCCCCAGGGCGCGTGCAGGACAGAGATCCTGCCGAAACAGCCCGCACTGCCCCGGGCGCCCCGAGGATGCCATGGCTGCCCTCGAAGCTAATAAAGCCGTCGGCAGCAATTAATTCTGCAGAGGAAAGAGCCAGGTAAGAGGATTAAGGAAGCCGGAGCTTTGGTTTTAAGATGGAGCTTAGCATTCCCAGCAACAGAGGAGGGATTTTGGGGGAATCCACGGGTGGGCGTGAGAGTGAAACGGAGCAGGGGCTTGGCAGAAAGCGGGCGAGGTGGTGACAAGACTTCTGAAGCCATCTCTGCAAGCCACACCTTGTCAATACCTTTCTGGGTCCGACAGACAGACAGATGGGGATTGACGATAGTGCTGGGGCCGGTCCCGCCAGTCTCGCCTATTTCGATGTAACAGGGCAGGGCATCTGGATTGGCAAAAAAAAAAAAAAAAGTCTGATTTAGCGCCGCCTTCAGTCCTGACAATGGCCAGCATGTGGTCAGCATTTTCTTGGCCCCGGGCCCTCACTGTGTGCAGCACCCATGAGCCCACTCATCCCACAGGGTGAGCCCATTTGACAGATGGGGAAGCTGGGGCCGCGGAAGATTGAGTCATTTGATGAAGGCCACTAGGCTAAAAAGAGCCAGAATTATGGTTCAAACCAGAATACCTGACGCTGAAGGCCAGAGGCTGCCCCAGACTATCTATGAACAGGTTGGAATGAAGTTCAGGGAAGGACACATTCATGACTCAAGAGAACATGTCAAGATCACCTGAATTGCTTGCAGGTGGAGGTATTAAGTACATGATGACAATGATTTGTCCTCGTTGGTAGGTTAAACACCCTCCTGTCTTTGAGCTTATTCTACACTCACAGGCCCATGGGTGGTGAGTAGCAGAGAGACTGGCACAGAGTAAGCCTTTTGTACATGCCAGATGTTAGGGTCTGATGCCTGACCCTGTGTCGTGATTTGGGCTGTGGAAAATATGGAGCCTCCTTGTGTAGGCAGGGCCGAGATAAATGCCACCCAGACCCCTCCCTGGGGGGGTAGGAGATGAGTGGGCTGACGGCCCCTTTCCGAGGCTCCAAGAGAAGCTCAGGTGAGGTCAAGGGCACTCCCCCAAACCCCCGAGAAGAGGAGGCTGAGCCCCAGAGGGGGAGGCAGGCTGCCGGCAGGAGTGAAGGGTAGAGAGCTGGCTGAGGGAGGCCAGGCAGGGCCAGCAGAGCCCTGTCTGTGCCTTGGGCTCGGGACATTTGAGGGCCTCTTGCACCCCAGCAACGCTTCCCAAAATTCTCTCAAGAGAGAAAGTAACTCTTTGAGCACCATTTATTGAGCTCCTGCCTCGTGTCACACACTGTGCTGGGTATTTTATGAACGTCAGCAGTGATCCTCACAAGGAACCAACCCATTTTATAGATCGGGAAACTGACGCACAGAGATTTAGCCATCTGCCCAAAGTAACCCAAATCCTTTATAACAAAGCAAGGGATGATTGGGTAGATAGATGGCTCTGAGTGGGTGGATGTTTGATCAGTTGGGACTGAAGAGAAGGAGGAAAGAAGCGAGAGACGGAGGGAAGGAGGGTGTGGACCAGAGCCGGCCCCAACTCCAAGCACTTGCTCCCTCTACTCCTCCCTGGTGGTGCCTTCTCCCTCTGGGATCAGGCTCATGGGCAGTGACCACCTAGCTGGTCCCTGGGGCCCCTCTGGCAGGCAGGGTCAGAGAGGAAGATGCCCACAGACCCTGCCCTCTTGCCCACATCAGCTGCCCAGGACGGTGTGCACAGCAGAGCCAGGAGAGGCCGGGCCTTAAAAACTGTGGGTCTTGGCCCGCAGACCCCTAGTTCTTGCCTGCACATTTTCAGCCACCCTCAAGTCAGGCCCAGCTGTCTTCTGGGATAGGACCGGTCTCAGGACATGCAGAGCCAAGATCTGGAAACCAGAGTCGGGGCAGCCTGAGGTGGGGGTCCAAGCTCAGGCATCAGGGTCCCCCTGACCTAGGCTCAGCCCAGCTCCATCACTTCCATGCCATGCGTGACCCTAACCACATCTCCTGCCCTCTAATGAAACGGTCAGTACTAAGTGCCTAACACAAGCTGGCATCTCAGAAGGGCCCTGTCCATAATCATTCAGATTAAGTCTTGCATTGCAGGCTCTGAACCCTGCTTGCTGTGTGACTTTATGCCAATCGCTTGGCCTCTCCCAAGCTTGGGGTCCAGCCGATTGGGTCCCCTGGCTAGAGCGGCAGCAGTTCTGTTTCCATGGCAACCCAGCTGCCTCTCAGGGGGCCATCCGGATCACATCACCCTGGCAAGGGGCAGCCCAGGCAGCCAGGTGTTTGTGTTTTGCAGTGGAGGCTCTGCAGGGTGGTAATTCCCCTCGCCGGGGACAAGGCGGTGGCCAGGCCGTGGCTGGAAGGAAGCCTGGGCGCCTTGGCCAGGCCTGTGCCCCTCGCTCTTCCCGCAGGCAGAGGGGAACACCTCAGAGCTCGGGAACTCTGACCAATGACTTTCCTTGAAGAGCTGGGAACAGTTGCTCCTTTATATTCCTGGGCGCGTTTCCTGGCTTGTTGAGGCTGGCCAGGTGGGAAACGCTGCCCGGGGCTGGACTCCTGTACGGAATTCCAAAGGACCCAGTCCCACCTGTTTGGGATGAAGAGCTACTATTGTCTTTGGGGCAGGAAACTGGAATTACTGGGGTGGGGAGGGGGAGTGAAATTAGGAGTCTGCCTTTCAAACAGGCACATAATTATGACAACAGAAACTCAGTGCAAAGGATAAAGTAAATTCACCCCTTCCACAAAATTCACCCCTTCCACAAGCGGGCACAGCACCTATTATATGCCGATACTGTGATTAACCGTGGAGTAACCCCAAAATTGTCTGTGCCCTCAAGGAGCTTGCAGAGTCCCCGCGTGCTCAGGAAGAGGGCCAGGTCAGCAGACCCGCATCAGCAGAGGGCGAAGCTGACATGGGGCGACGTGGAACCCACTGCGGCCAGCCGCTTGCGGTGGGCCGCTCCCAACCCGGTGCGGCGGGACGGTTCCGAGGGAGCCCCGCTCTGCCTCCACTTCCTGGAAGTGAGCCCCTAGACTCTCGGGGCAAAGTGTCCCCGAGGCAGACATCCAGCCCATTTTCCAGATGGGGAAGCTGGGGCTCGGAGACGGGAAGTCCCGCCTGCGTCGTAGAGCCGGGGAAGGGCGGGGCAGGGATCAGACTGGGTCCTCTGGCTCCCGGGGGCCCCGTGGTGGTCGCTGCTCGCCTGGTGGGCTGCCCCGGGAGGCTCTCGTTTCCAAGCTGAGCCTCTTCCTCTCTGCCCTTCTTTGTCCCCCTCTTCCCCTCTCCCTCCCTCTCCCTCTCTCCTTCAGTTCCTTTGTCTCCCCTTTCCCCTGGGACCGCAGTTCCATGCACCGATGGATGGGCGATGGATGGGCCGAGGGCCGCAGCCCAGCCCAGCCCAGCCCAGGAGCCCCGGGCGCACCGGGTCCCGCCCCCGCCCAGCCCTGCCCCTGTCCCCAGAAACGGTGGCTGCTGTGCAGGGCTGCCCCCTCCCACGGACCCTCTGCCGAGGAAGTGACATAATTGCCTGTGTTCCCATTTCCTCCAGGCCCCCCAGTCTCAGACGTGTGCCCCAGATGTTTACACTCACTTCCTCCCAATTAAGCGTCTGTCTGCTGGGAGGCCGGGAGGCGAGGGAACTCGTGTGTGCAAAGGGGCTTGGAAGGGAGAAAACGGGAACCCGCACTCCCGGCAACTGGCGGGCTCCCGAGCCCCGTGGGGAAGCCCACCAAGGGCCGGAAAGTGCGACTCCTAATTTCACTCCCCCTCCCCACCCCAGTAATTCCAGACGCCCCTTCGCCCCTGCCCCTTCGGTTGGGCTGCCTGCCGGCCCAGCTGCTGTGGAAGCGCTGGCCCCATGGCCTTGGGGCTCTAGGGACAGACCCCGGTGCCCAGCCCTGGGGACAGGACGCCCGTGACTGGTTCTTCTTCTCCCAAATAAGAAAAAGAAAGGGGAGAGGAATGCACTGCCCGCCCCCCAGAGAGCAAGGTCAGCGAGTGGGCAGGTGACCCCACAGATGGGGCTGTTTCCTCTGAGGCACTGGTGGCCTTCTTTTGGCCAAGGCTGGGCTTCAGGGTCTGGGCCCAGGCCCCCTCCTGGTGCGGAGAAGGTCGCTGGGTAATCCCGCACGTGTCCACGCAGCCAGCAGTCAGGCAAAGAACAGTGGCATCCAGGTGGAAGGTACAGAGTCGGTCTGGGGACCAGAGAGCCCAGCGCTCTCAACGGGACCGCTACTGCATAGGGGACCCCCTGGGACCCTGCAAGACACAAGCCCAGAACCGTCAGGGTTTCCAGATGAAAAATCTCCTGAGGTTTTGAATGTTGAGACCAGCCCTTATTGAAGACCCAGAGCTGGCCGGTCCAGCCGTGATGGAGGGCTGGCTCGCGAGTGGCCAGTGGAGGCAAGGGACTTAAATCCCTGGGCGCCAAGACCAGGGCGGGTAGACCCGTGACTCACCGGAGAAGGAAGGGTCGGCACGCAGAGTCCGTGGGACTGGGTCGTGTTCACTGGATCCGGAAGGAGCCGTCAGGGCATGTCAGCAGGGCAGGGTCCTGAGAAGAGCACCTGAGCAGGGCCGAGGGCGGGAGGGCCAGACCCGTACGGCCGAGAAATGCCCCCCACGGTCAGGATCCAACGCGCAGGCAGCCCACCCGCGGCCCGCATCCTACTGCCCTGCTTGCACGCTGTGTCACTTGAGGTAACCGTCACGACCTCTCTGAGCTTCAACTGTGGCGTCGGGAAATGGGGCCAACCGTACCCCCCTGCATGGCTGTCTGTGCCGGGGCGTTGAGGGTTCGACGGGGCGAGGCGGGGGGAGCTGTGCCCGCGCGTGGTGGAAACCAGGTATCCGTGTGCCGTGTCCCAGGGACGGGCAAGCCGGGTGGGTGGATAGCGCCCTTCCCACCCAGAAATAAGCTGCGGGAGGGAGAAGGCGAGGTCAGGGAGGAGGCGTCTTGGTGGCGACAGCAAGGGGAAACAGGCAGACGGTGCCCTTTTGGAGAATGTGAGGTACACGGTAACGAGGAGTAAGTATAAACAGGAATGAATATTGATTTTGCTGCCCCTATTACTGTCAGACGTGAATGTCGGGGTGCAGAGGGCTTTCAGGATCACCTGGCCCAAGCCCCTATTTTTACCGGAGAGGAGCCTGCCTTGGGGAGAGGGAGCCATCTTCCAGCGTCCCTCGGTGCGCCCGGGGCGGGGCTGACGTCTTTGCCACCTAATACCCTTCCTGTTACTACTGGTAGTACCACTACCCCCCAGCAGCCCTTGTTACTGCTAATGCTGCCGCTATCGACACGGCCGTGCTAACCCTCTAATGCTGTCGTTCGTCTCCTACCAGTCAATTAACGAGTTAACTGTTACTGAGTCCTTGCCGTGTTCCAGACACTGGGCGAAATGCCGCACGAACATCCTCTGGTCTTCACAAAACTATTGAGGAGACCCAGAGAGCTTAATTACGTGCTTAGGGCCACACAGCTGGCGAGCAGCAGGGCTAGGATGAGACGCAGGCAGTCCCACTCCGGACCCGCACGCTCGGGTGCCAGCTCGGATGCCTTCCAGAAGGAGAAAGGACGCTCGACGAGCCCAGGCCCTGGTGTGTCTCTGCAGCAGGGCTGCCTTGTGAGTTAGCCCAAGGAGAGCTGTCCCTGTGGAGAGTCTAGTAACGTCTCTCTTTCTTGCCTTGTTTCACGAAACCTGAAATTCCAGCTGAAAGTCAACTGGTTTTCTTTAGATCTAAGTACTGGTCGGGTGTAAATGAGCCTTGTTCATTCGCTCTGGCATTGGAGGACCACGGTGGGGGAGTGGGGGCAGTGAGGCCACGTGCCAGACTCAGGCAGGCCCGGCTTCCCGTTCTGGCTCTGTCTGCAAGCTGGGTGACCGCAGATGTGTCCCTTGCCCACAGAGCCTCACAGAGGGGGCGACCCGTCCTTCCGTCTTGGAGGCCACTGTGTCTGCAGGGTGCCTCGGCCCGAAGCATCCCTGCAGCGCCCTGGGACTGAGGGACTCTTGGCCCAGCCCCAGATACAGTCTTTCCTGCAGATGAGACCCTCACTCCCAAGGCCCGGGCCAGTGATGGCAGGCAACCGACAAACTCTGTCTGCAAAAGACCCCGAGTGTAGAGGGTTTTTTAGCCATTCGTTCAGCAGATATTTAGGGAGCATCACGGTGTCCTAGGCCCGACGCTGGGTGCCTGGACACAGCGCGAGTGAGGCGGACGTGGTCCCTGCCTTCCGGAGCTCAAGGCTCGGTAGAGAAGACAGGCTGGGAATAACCATCCCCCAGTGAGGATGTCACTGTGATCAGTTCTACAAAGAATGGCTTAGGGGCTTTCTCGAGGAAATGACCCTGGCAAGAAGGAGGACATCTGCCCAGAGAGGAGGGCAGAGAAAGGCATTAGAGGTAGAGGGGACAGCATGTGCAAAGGCCCTCCGGTGGAGAAGAAATGTGGGCTCGAATCTCCTCTCTCCTTTTTCCATCTTGGTGTCCCTGCGTAAGATGCTTCTGGGCCTCAGTTTCCTCCCCTGTAGAGTGGGGACGATGCCACCTGCCTTCCAGGGCTCTCGGCAACGGACAGACTAAATATGCCGGGGCTGGTGTCTAGCGCTGCTTCCTTGAAATGCCTTCGGAATCTGGAGGCTGCCCCTGGCTCCCTGTTCCCAGTCACCCCTGACACCCGAGGCCTCCGTCGGTACTGGGTGTTCCACAGCGCAATTAGGTAACGAGGCCAAATTCAATTACATACCACACTCCCGGGTCTGTCTGGGGCCCGAGGGAGGCGTGGGCTCCCCTCGCTGAGGGGGAACCGCGGGAGCCCTGGCTGGGTTCCCAGGGCTGTGCCTTGTTACCCTGCCTCCCAGAACACTGCCTGCATCCCCAACGGGGAAACTGAGTCAGGGGAAAGGAAGTGCTGCTTGGCCCTAAACCATACTGTCCCCGGGCTGGGATCCCGGGGCTGTTTTCCCCTCCTCGAGCACCCCAACTCAGGCTGCCGGCCCATGGCTTGTCCCACCTTTCAGATTCATCAGGGGTCCTGGCTCCTCATCCCTCTGGACAGGCCCCCAGGTTGGAGTGGGAGGGTAGGGTCCGGCTCCTCTGTCACTCCTGGGTTTGTGGCAGTTTCCCCTCCCAGCTGCAGGCTGGCACCCAGTCGCTGCTCAACACTTTGTTTGGCACGTGGGTTTTAGCGGTGAGCCTACCTCTGATGAAGTGGGGCAAGCCAGGGTTTGTAAGTGCCTTTAAGCGACTTGCTGGAGGCCTCTATACAAGAACAACTCAGGTTGAGGGTAGCAGAAGGGCCTTCCTAGAGACCATCATAAGGCTTCCCGGACTCTGAATCCCAATCCAGGGAACTCAAACTTGCACTTGATCCTGGCAGCACTGGGGAGCCATGGAAGGTTTTAGACGAGGTAGTAACATGCTCTGATTTGCCTTTTATAAAACCTTAGCAGCTAGAGGAGGGACCAAGGGGCCAGAGAAGACGATGGGGGTGCTCTTCCGGGTGTCCAGAAGAGAGACGGCTGGGGCGGAACCGGGCCATGTGTGGAGGGGACGGGGCAGACGGTAACTCTCCAGCGATGCCTCCTGCCTGCGGCCAGCCCTGGCCACCCACAGCTGGGCCTCGGAAGCTCCGTTGGTGACTTGGGGGTGTTTTCAGCTTCACTGGGGAGGTGCTGGTTTCTGAAGACTGTGTACAGCACCTTTCAGGGGGAAGAGTCTTAACTTTGGATTCATTTCATTCTAAGATGACAGTGGTTTTATGGAGTGTTTTTTCCTAATCACAAGAATTGTGTATACTCCTTAGAAACGGTTAAGCCATACGGAAAATTATGAAGTAGAGCTGCAATCCCGCTGACACGGGATGATAACTTGGCCGCTAACTGCTATTCCACAAACACTCGTTGGGCTGCCTCCGCGGAGAAGCCTCCCGGTGCTCTCCAGGCAGGGGTAACGTGCCAGTACAGATTCATTAGGGAGCCAGCAGTGATCAAAACAGACAAAATCCCTGCTCTCACGGAGCTCACAGTCTACCAGAGAGGATACGTTTACAGACACACTGCACAGACGTTTACAAGGATGGGCCTTAGTAGGCCACTACTTTGGAACTGGCTTCTTTGTCTTAAGAGGATGGCGTGTATACTGTAAGCATCCTGCCTGGCTTGCTCAGTCCTTTATAGGTTATCCGTGGGCAGGGGGCTGTCAGCTCAATTGCAACAGTCCTTTTGGGGGCCTTGCCAATCAGACTTAGGGAGACCGGTGCCCCTAGTAGCAACAAGGCCCAGCATCTGCGCTGGATGTCCACACTGCATGGGGAAGCTGCGTCCCAGAAAGACGGAGTGAGGTACTCTTGTCACACAGCAAGCCCCAGCCTCTCTCCCAGGCAGCACCTCTCGGCTGGGGCCTTGGCCTCCGGTGGAAGGGTGTGCTGTTCCCACCTGCCAAGCTCAGCTCTGCAGATCCTGATTTCAACATCGAGCCTCCCACTCCTTGCCCTGCCCTGGCGGCCACTTTGGATTTTCCCCAGACAGACATTCCTCCGTGGCCTGTCTGCTCATGTCCAACCGCCCCCCCCCACCCCCGGGAGAGGGGGGACACCTGGGACCACACGGGGGAGTGAAGGAAGCTGCCAGATTCCCTGGGCTGCTGTGGGCTGGGAGCGAGCGGCCGGAAGGGAGTGGGCAGTGGGGACAGCGTCCTCTCACTCAGGGCTCTCAGGAGGAGGGAAGGAAGCACACGGGTGGTGGAGGGTTCCTGGTGAACTTTAATGGGTCTAGAAGCTTCGGAGAGCTGCTCTGCTGCTGCCCGGAACGTACTGCGGTGCTTGGCCATGCTTCTCAAGCACCCATCCTCTCCTCCTACCTGAGAGCGCACCCCAGAGCAGAAATGGCCACAGAAGCCCTAGCCTGCTACCCCGATATTCCCTCGGCATTTTCGCGTCTTCGGCTTACACACCTCAGGTGACAGCGTGCTCACTACTACCCCAGGGCAGCCCTGACTGCCCTTCTTTTGAGCCCAAATTGGAGGCCCCCACCCACCTTCCTGATGTGTAGGACCCTCTGTGGATGAGGAAAGGAGCAGAAAGGTCCAGAGTCTGGACCCCAACCTCCCTGTGAAGAGGAGGAAGACAGAGCGGGACGGACCCTCCACATCCAAATGCCATCAGCTCATAAAAAGAGGCAGCTGATGGACAAGAGTCCTGTAGAATAGTAGGCCTTCCTATCTGTCCAGCACTTTACAGTTTGGAGAATATGCCTTTGCCAGTACGCTTGGTGCGAACACAGCATCAGGAGTCACGGCCTGGGGCTCTGGCACAAGCCAGAGGTCTTAGGGTTAGTCCTGGCTCCCCCGCTCGTTTGCTGTGTGGTGGCAGGAAGCCCAGGCCCCTCTCTGAGCTCTGGTTCCCTCATTCCTAGTCAGGCTAGGGGCTCTTGACTCCAGTGCTAAATGAGTTGATGATCCCAAATGGTCAAGTAGAGGCTCCGCAAGGAAAAGGGCTGGCTGTAACAGGCCACACAGGCTTGGGGGCACAGTGGGGTCAGGAGCGGCTGGGGCGACCTGCATTCAGCTCCACCAGCCCCCCAGTCTTGGGCCAGAATGCGTGCGTTTTCGTAATTCCATCTCCGTCTGAGCTCAGCTCTTCTCCTGCAACGCGGAGGGCGTCCTCCCGGGCCTGCTGGAGCCTTCGTCTGCAGTGTCAGGAGTGGAATTCGGCTGCCCGGGCGCAGACGCGGAGCAAGCGGCACAGACAGGGAGGCAGACGGACAGACCGACAGCGTCAGCAGGAAAGGAAACTGCCTTCCAACTGCAGGGAGCTCATGTCAGTGCAACCCGGGGACCGTCCGGAAGCCCTGCAACAGCGCTGTGTGTCGGGAGAAGCAGGACAGCCCGGGACTCTGAGACTCAGACGTGCCAGCTGCCGCGGCGGCGGTCCCTGCCCTTCCACGGCGACTCCAGACATGGATGGAGGAGATGCGTTCGAGGCCCGGGTGGCGGGTTCCCCACAACCTCTGCTGGCCCCTTCGTTAGCCGGCCTGAGCTTCCTGCATGAGGCTGCCTCCCCGGAGAAGCCTGCCCGCGTCCTTCCAGGCAGGGGGGCTCAGGCGGGGGGCGCGGGGCCCCGCGGCTCCGCCTGGCCACCCCTTCACTCCCGGCCCCGCTCATTCGTCAGGCAGCCGGTTCTCGGGTCCTTCCTCGAGCAAATGTCCCGCATCTGCCGGCATCCTCAGATCCTGTCCCCGCGAGATGTCCGAAGCAGACGGAAGTCGCTGCTGCTGTGGACCTGGCCTTCTCGTCAGGAGACAGCGTGGACAAGAGAAACAAGCAGTCCTAAGTGCGCAGGGGAGAGCGAAGGCAGGGAAGAGTGGGAGGAAGCGCGCGGAGGGCGGCCGTTTGGGGCCGCGTGGCCGAGGAAGGCTCCGGACGAGGGGTCCCTCGCGTGGGGCCGCGTGGCCGAGGAAGGCTCCGGACGAGGGGTCCCTCGGAGGCCTGCAGGGAGGCGGGACGTGAGCCGGGCCACCTGCAGGAAGGCGTGCCTGGCCCACCTCGGAGGGGGCGTCGGGGGCAGCTGCGGCCAGAAGGGCAAGGGAGGCTGGAGCAGAGGAAGCCAAGGGCGCACTGGGAGGAAATGAGGTCACGGAGGTCACACGGGGGCTCGCGGGTAATCGTCAGGACTCTGGGACTTCGCAGTGCCTGCGCCAGAGCCTCCGCAGGAAGGGATCTGAGGCGAGCAGGGGTGTGGTGTGGCCTCAGCTTTCACAGTGTCGCCAGGGCGTTGTTTGGGTAGGAGCGTGGGGACAAAGTGCCCCCTGGCTGCAGCTTCAGCTAGACAGTCGCGGCGTCTCAGGGTGCTGGGGCGGCGGGGCCCTGCGCCCTCTGAACACACTAGGGAGGGACCCGTTCCAGGTCTCTGTCCCCGCTCGTGGCACCATGACGCCACCGTCACCAGGCGCCCTCCCCCGTGTGTGTGTATGTCTGTGTCCAGATGTCTGCTTTTTAAACAGACACCAGTCACAGGGCAGTAGGCCCACCCCGAGGACCTCAGCCCGACTTGACCATCCTCAGAGGCCTCCTTCCAAATAAGGTCACATTCGCGAGTACCGGGGACGGGGGCTGTAGCATTTCGGGGGGGACACAGTTCAACCCACACCATCATAGCACAGACTCGGCCTCGCGAGAGGGTCAGCGGTATCTCCTTGGCCCCCTGAGGACCTGGTGTGAGGTGGTTTCACTTCCATCTTAGGAAGGAGGCGGCGCGGGCCCAGGAAGCCCAAGGGACTTGTCCAGGGCCAGCAGCTTGTCAGTACTTGTTCCTGAGCCTCGGCCTCTGAATCCAGGCCCAAGGCCTCCCTCCACTGCTCCTCGGCTACCAGGGACCTGGCCAGTTCCTTCCTGTCTGCCAGCCCCTGCCTGCCAGCCTCTCTGTCCCAGCAGCAGGGGCAGACAGCCTAAGGGGGTGGCCACCATCCCCGCTAAACAGTTAAAGGGCAGACAGCTCTTGAAGACTGCAGCCCCCCGAGTGCCCATTTTGTGCCCAGCTCCTGGGTTCCCTCCCCCATCTTCTCTTCTCCTTGGAAGGAGGCTTTCCCGGGTCCCCCATAACCTTCCATCGTAGGGCCTCTCAGAAGTGCCAAATTTGAGGTGTGGGGCAGGGGGTTGGTTTTGTTTTCTGAATAAAATGATGATAAGATTTGGGCAGAAGCCAAATGCAGACTTCTGGGAATGCCGTCTGAGTCTGGGACGAGGGCCCTGCTGGGGAGACATGCAGGAAAGGGGTGGGGTGCCATGATAGGAGGTTCTGAGCTAGGGAGGTCTCATTCTCCCCCGTGTCGACGGTGTCCCCCCAGGGGAGCCTGGCCAAACACGACGGCAGGTGGATGCTTACCACCACGTGGATGGTAAATAAGAGAAAGACACACAAGGAAAATACTCTGCTGGAAGAAATATAAAGAGTCAGGGACACGGCTGTCATCAGTGAGCTGGAGGGACCTTGATGGCCCCTGTGCTCTGCACCTGTGAGTCCCATCTTAGGAAGATGACAGGATGGGTCCAGTGCAGACTGCGATCAGACTGCCAACTAGTTTAAATCCTTCTGGCAAGTGGTCCAGACCTCTCTGTGCCTCATTGTTACTGTCTGTAGAGTGGGAATAATGATCACAGCTTGTCAAAGAGGATAAGAATCCCACGTCAATACTTGGAAAGTGCCTGGAAGCATCCCGGCAGAGAGCAAGTGCCCAGTCACCACGAGCTCTGTATGATTCGGAACCAGGAAAGGCCTGGATCCAGCTCGCAGGTCCCAGCTCTGTTTGCAGGTAGGAGTGCGCCGTCCACGTGTGGGTAGGCTTGCGAGGCCTGGCGGAGACACCTGCGTTGGCTGCCTGCCGCACGCCCTCCTTCAGGGGGGTGCAAGCAGAACCGAGGGGACTGACGGGAGTGAAGGGAGAAGGGAAAGGGGACCGAGGGAACAGCCTTGTCAAAAGCAGCAGGGGTTTGTGGCCTGGCCCCTCGTTGGCGGTGGGCAGGAGAAGCCCCGGGAGACCGTCTCTGGAGGCAGAGCCCCTGAGTCGACTCCGGCCCCCAGTGCAGCCCCCTGAGCCCTCCTGGGCCGGCCACACTGGCAGTGAGACAGACGCCCCACGACGTGGGACCCCCGTACGTGCGCACGCCTTTATTGAACAGACTCTGGACCCTGGCCTTCCCCCGTGGGTCCTGAGAGGGACCGGCTGTGTGAAGGTGGACGACCCAGGGGTCCCCGGGCCCTGTGCTCATGGCCGTCACACTCACGTGGCTGCGCGCCCGAGCCTCCCGTCTATTTCATCCCGCTCGGAGGGCTGCAGCCTGCTTGGGGGACAGTGTCTGAGTCTTCCCTCAGGACCCCTGCTGAGACCTGCTGCATCAGCAGCCCCGCCTGAGGAAGACCCGGCTCTGAAGAGCCCAGAAGAGGCTTGGCTTTTGTCTGCCCCCACGCCTCCCGCACAAAGCCTCGCCCCGGGGCGACCCAGCCCTGAGACTGGAAGCCCTGGGCGGAGCCACTTTCCACCCGGAGATTTACGTCCCAGGTGGCTTTGCTCTTTCTCTCCTTATGGGGCTGGGACGGGCTCCAGGAGGTCCGGGCCCAGAGCTGAGCCGGGAGCCCTGGCAGAGGCGCATCCTGCCCCCGCAGGCGCCACTGCGCCCCTCCCCCACGGCCCCGCAGCGGCCGTTCCGCACGACAGGTCCCCGGCTGCCTGAGACATCCCCCGCCCTTGCCCTCCAGCACGGGCCGCCGCCTTCCCGGCCTTCCCGGCCTCCGGCTGCTGCGCTGTGATTTATCGGCGGCTCCTCGTCGCCGCCGGCCCACGGCTGCAGGAGTTCAAACAGCCGCAGGAAAAGCCACCCGCTACTGATCCCCACATCAGGCCTCCAAGCTCGGGGCATCCGTCACAGAGTCAGGGCGCCGGGAGCAGCTCTCCCTGTCTTCTCCCTTCCTCCTGCCTCCCAAGTCATCCCCCCCGGGCCTTGCCCCCTCCCCGAGGTCACTGGGGAGCTTGCCAGGGGGCCTGCCGGCAGAGGGGAGGGCGGCTTTGTCTGCAGCCCCTTCCCAGCGGATCCTCGTCCAGGCGCGCAGGTGGAGCCGGCCTCTGCGGGCTGGGGCTCCGAGCAGGTCTCTGGAAGTTGGAGGAACGGAGTTGGAACTGAGCAGATGCCCTTCTGAAGCGGGAACTGGCTAGAGTGCCCGCTATTTCTGTAGGCTGGGACGTGTGCTATCAGGAAGGGGGACAGGGGCTGGAATAGGGCTGCGCTGGCCTTGAAATCAACCTGTGAAAACGCTAGCTTCCGCAGCAAGGCCCTGCCGGCCGCGGGGCATGGACGCTGGAAAGCAAATTGTTTTCTGATTATGTGAGTCTGCTGGGTAGTATTCATTTTTACTATTATTTTGGCTTACCTGGAGACAGCAAAAAACAGTTGGTCCCAGGCCGGAGGAATTTAAACAGGTATGAATGCTTTTCCCCCAGCCCATCCTACCAGACCCGGGAGGCTGGGGAGGCGTGGTGGGGCTGTCGGACTGGTTTTCCAGGCAGTGACGCCGGGTCTCTGTCCCTCTGGTATAACCCTCAGCTCCCGTCCGGATTCTGGCTCAACGTACAGGAAGTGGTTTTTCTGAACTCAGTGCCTGGGGGCTGGCTGCTTGGTACCAACACTTACAGGGAATTTCAAGAATGAACCTGGAAGTTCCAGACGCTTAGGTCTTTGGTGGTTCAGGGGGCACTAAGGATCCGATTAGTGTTGTGAATTAGTAGTGCACAGAATTCCTGGGAGATCCAGGTCCAGGACGGCTGTATTCTGGTTATGTGAAGCTTGGCTATTTGAATTCTGGGTAATCTGACACTGTGTTAAAACCAGATTAATGTTAGTAATCTGGTTTCCAGGACTTCCACCTCCGTGTCTTCTTCTGAGATTTGGGCCGAATTGTCGGGCCCCATCTGTTTCTGGGTGTCACTAGCTGAGCACGGGGCTTTGGAGAACATTGGCTAAGGGGTCTGCAGTGGGGAGTGGGCCAGCCAAAGTGAGAAGGATGGGAGATTCCTTCTAGGGCCACAGGGCTCCTCCCTCTTGAGGTCCCAAACCCCGATGGGGCTGCTTGGGAGGGCAGGGCCCCGGCGACTTCTACTAAATGACTGTCCCCCCCACAGAAGCCATTCTAACCCAAACTAAGGAAGACTCCCTAGAAGAGGTGAGAGTAAGCAGAGCCTGGAATTTGTGGAGAGCGGAGACGTCCCTCTTTCCCCAGCTGCCCCTGGGGTGGGCCCTGCAGGAAGGGGATGCCAATTGATCTCTCTTGCGGGAAGCTAGTTCTTGCCCAAAAGGCAGCACGTTATGAAGTATGAATTAATCCATTTAACCAGCTCCTCGGAGGGAAAGCCCATGACAACTGCATTTCCAAATGCCATCCCCGAAAGTGATATTTCAAGTGGCAGTGGGTGGGATTCGAGCCTGCTAACGATTTATGTCAAACAAGGAACAGGCACATAATTTCTAGATAAGTGATTTGTCTCAGCCACTTGGAGGGCGGGCAGGACCGGCAGTAGGGGTTAGGGGCCAGGGAGAGGCTCAGAATGAAAACGGAGGGGAGTATCTGAGAATGAAGTCCAGAGAAGCCGCAGAGGCTAGTGGGCCCGTCCGTCCGTTCCCGGGGTGCCTCAGAGAGCAGTGCACAGGGTCACTACGCAGGGGATTTCAGAGACAGTTCCGGCTACCTTTCTTTAGGATGAGGGATGGACCCCTCTTACCGTCCTAACCGTTTGAGTTCGTGAGGTCCGCGGGAAATCTTCCCTGGCAGGTGGGCAGGGCTGGGGGAAGGACTCTACAGCCTTCCTCCCGAGAGGGTGGTGCTGGCGGGAAGAGGGAGAGGCGCACAGCCCTCGGACAGGACAGCAGGTGGGCCTCCAGCGGCTCCGGGGCGGAGGGGTGGAGAGGGGGGCAAGCTCCGCTCCGCGCCGGGAGACCTTGCGAAAGGCCGGCTGGAAGGAAGAGGCCGCGGCCAGCACAGGATGCAGTGTCAGGAAGGCAGCGGCTCCCGGGGCGGGGCAGGGCCGAGGCGCGCACCGCGGCCGCCCCCGGCTTCCCTCCGGCCGCGGGCCCCGGCGCGGGAACTCCCCGCAGTCGGGGAGGGCGAGCGTCCGAGCGCCCGCTCGCCCTGCCCCCCGCTCCGTGCCCGGGGAGGCCCGAAGGCAGAGGGGCCCTGTGCCAGGTTAGGTGCCAGGCCGCCTGCTTTCCCCGCCCCCGAACCGGTTCCGAAAACCCTGCAAGCCGAGGTCGTCAGCCGGATGACCCAGTAGCGCCCCGGCCGAGACCGCCCCCCCCCGCGCCGGGGACCCTCGCTAGCGTGAGCGCTGGGGGGGTTCGCTGGGGGGCGCCGGGGACGGGAGACCCCCCAAGTCCGCCGCCGCCAGCGCCTTCCCGGCGGCCCCCTGAGGCGACAGCGCGCCGGGGGAGCCACTCGCACAAGTGTTGCTTCCAGGGCCTGGGCCGGGCGGCGGGGGGCGGGGGCCCTGGTCGCCGCCCCCGCCCGGAGGCTGGAGCCGCTCGTCGGGTCGTGCGCTCGCTCGGCGGCGGCGTGCAGCAGCACCACCCCTGCGTGCAAGTTTGAAACGTGAGCTGCCCCGATCGCTGGCGCTCCGCTGCCTCCCCGCGCCGCGGCCGGGCCGACGGTCTGCGCGCGAGTGAGTGCG
>LNAC01000614.1:688132-712822 GCA_002007465.1 Ailurus styani
GTGTGTGTGACACGGGAGGGCCGGTGCATTGTGGGTAGCGCCGTGTGCTGCATGGTGTCAGCCCGAGGCTCGGCCGCCAGAGTGGCCCGTTGTGTGCTGCCGCGGAAGGGCCTCGTGTTCCCGGAGCGCCCGGCCGGGTGCTCCCCGCGCTCCTCCCCCAGGTGAGCTCTTAGCCGCCGGCACACATCGTAGGAGGCTCGGTTCTCACTCGGCTCCGATTGCAAAAACAGGAAGCCAGGAAGCCTTCCACGGAGGCAGCAGCCGAGGGTCTTTAACTTAGAGCTGCTCCTTTGTCAGGTTGCAGTCCCGACGTTGAAAGAGCCCCGAGACCCCCACGGGAGCTGCCGATGCCACCATTGCGGCCGGGCGCCCTTTGGAGAGCTAGCTGGTGGGCGCCCGACAGACTTCTGACAAGTGTTTGCTGGGAAGCCTGCCGGTGAAGGAGAGAGAGGGTTCCACGAGCGGGCAGGAAGGCGCCTTTCTGGGGGTGCCTGACACCAGGCTCTGAGCATCTTGTTTAAGGCCTTGGAGAGAGGGTTTCGCAGGAGACTGTTGGGGCTAACGGGTTGTTTCCTCGTCCTGAGCACATGGTTTTGGCGTTGGGGTCTTACTAGCCTTGGTGCCCAGGCCACTTGATAGGTCCAGTTCCACGGGCCCGACTGGAAGCTTGCTCCGAGGAGACTGGGAGGCAGCAGGCTGTGACTTTCCCTGTCCTAACCCTTTGCGCCAGTGGAGGGAGGTGGCCCTCAGGTGGGCTTCAGGTGACTGTCGTTCTCAGGGTGGGGGTCTAGGACCCACGCCCTTGACCCTCGGGCCAGACTGCCAGGTGGGCACTGAGCGTGGCTGGTGGCTCTTCCAGCAGGAAGATTTTGCGGGGCAGCGGGCAGTGAGTTGGTGCCAGAGTGTTTCTTCATGGCCCAGGCTGGAAAGTGGGTGCGACATGGCCAGAAATCCTGCTGGGTTGGAGTGGACAAGGTGGTGCCACCCTGAATTCGGGGTGACCCCGACGGTGTATAGGGCCTCAGGCCCCTCCAGTTCTGGGACAGGATGTTCATCTCCCGTCCACTGCAGAGCAAAAGGCTCTGTCCCATGGCAGGGACCAGGGCATGGGGGGGAGGCGCTCTGAGCCTCAGGGTCCACATGGTCACTAATAAGCCTGTTCCCCTTTTTTGTGTATTAGCTAAGCAGTGACTACCCCCCAACTAGCTGGATTCAAGTCCTCTCCTGAGCTATTTTTACCGTGAACTTCCTTAGTGAGAAACCACCAAACAGCGATGCTTGGGTGAGAATCTGGGTCTGAGCCGGAAGCAGCAGCCTGCAGAGTTTGACTTGCTTGACAGGGCTGTCTCCCCTGCCCTGCACAGCCGCCCAGCCCTCTTGCCTCTGGGGTCTCACCACAGCCTGTGCACTCGGGGCCTGGGAGCCCCGGTTTCAGGCGGGGGAAAGCGTGCGTGCAACCCTGAGACCATCCAGTAGAGGACCGGGGAGGCCAGTGTCAGCTCCCCCTGGAAGAAGGCCTTGACCCTGAGCTCCTTGAAGCCAGGAATCATGTGGTCCTCATCACCGTGTACCCCAGGACCCACCACCGTGCCTGGCCGCCGGCGGGCCCTCCGTGACTGCGGAGGGCTGCCGGAGCAGAGGCCAGGTCTGGTGCTGCTTTTCCAACAGGGGTGGGAGGGGACGGAGGGACGGAGAGAACCCTTTTGGATTCAAGTTTGAGTTGGTGGAGCGCTAGGCAGCCAGGCCCTGCTCGGCCCCTGGGAACTTTCAGATGAGTCCCCGTTCTGGCGTCGGCCAGTCAGACCGAGAGAGGCGCCCCCACAGATACTCAGCCTGAGTCCTGCCTGGGAGTTTCCCGAGGGCTCTTTCAGCCCGGCGCTGAGGGTGGCAGAGTGCGTTTGGAACGGCGCCGTCCAGCAGGGGAGGCACCCGCCATGGGGAATGTCTGCCCCGTGACAGAGAGTTCCAGGGGCAGCGCTGGCCTGGACGGACGGAGACTCAGGGCAGAGGCGAGGCGAGGACGGCAGTGCAGGGCCCCCAGGTGTGCCAGCGCACGTAAGGCCACCTTCTGCCTTCTCAGCACTTTGTGTCCTGACCGCTTCCCTGGGAGGGGAGTAGACGCGAGCCAGGTCCTCCCATTCAGGGCAGGAGAAAGCCGAGGTTCCGTTTCCCCAGGGTCCCCCAGCGAGGGGCACGAGCCCCTCCCCTGCCAGTGCTCTGCCACGCAGCAGAGGTCAGTCAGGGGGCAGAGGTGGGCAGCGGGCCCCAGAGCCGCCTGAGACCTCCCTGAGCACCGTCGTGGTGCCTGCTGGGCGTCCGTCTCTGTGAAGTCATGCATCGATCGGGCTGGGGAGCCAGCTCAGCCTCTGGCCGCAGGAACAGAGAGTTCTGTGCGGGCAGGGCGGGGAGAGGGAGAGAGACTCTGGCTGAGGAGGTGTTTACCCTGATCAGCGCCGCTCTGGTCCCCGGGGAGAGGCTGGCTCGTCTCCCAGGGGAAGGACCCTGTCCACGGGCCCATGGCCAGGTTCGTTAGCGCCACCCCAGGGGAGGTGTGCGGACCCCAGCCCGACGGGAAGAGTCATCTGGGGGCGTTGGCTGGCACCAGATGCCCTTTGCTCCCTCCCTGCCAGGGCCCACTGCCCCTTATGTCAGGGGGCATTTGCTCGGCGCACCTGGCCCCGCTCCCCCGCCCCCCCCCCCAGAAGCCTCAGCTGCTTCAGTAAACTCTCCCAGGGCCTGGCAGAGAAGCCTCGGCCTCACGGGGGAGTCTGCTCCGGGAAAAACAAGCCCCTGCCCTCCAAGCACACCCAGCCTCTCGGGGAGCTCCCAGGCCGCTACCCGGTGGCAGGGAAGGACAGCCCGCCCCCGGCCCAGTCTGGCAAAGGGACTCGCTGCTCCAAGGTCACCCAGCAGGGCAGGCCTGAATGGAGCGAAAGCCCTCTCAGGGCCCACTGCAAATCCCAGTCTATCACTTTGAACTTGAGGTTTATAGAAGATTTAATTGTGCCTTGCTTCAGTTTCCTGTTCCAGCCCTGAGGTGAGGTCACTTTGTCTCTGGCCTTGGCCCTGTATCCTGAGGTACCCCCCCCCAACCCCAAGCATCAGCCTCACTGCAGCCTCCAGCTCTTAAATGGCCCTGAGCCGACCGAAGGGAGGGGTCCGAGAAGAGGCTGGCCCTCTGCCGGGGTCCCACACACACCTGGAGGGGGTCTTCAAGGCCCACCCAGGGGAACTGGAGGGATGGCGGACCTTTGGCCACACGCCCGGGTTCCCAGTCCCCTTGAGTGAGGTGGGGCGGTGTCCGGAGCCCCCGTGCCTTTCCCTGGGGCTGGGGTGGGCCGCCCCGGAACACCCGCAGCACCCTGCTCCCCGGAGTCGGATGTGCCGTGTGATCTTCAGAACACAGCGACAGCGCCAGGCCCTCGTCCCGCTGCCCGGAGCGCGAGGCTGGGCCGCCAGGCAGTGGCCGAGCAGGTGAGAGAGTGGGCCCTGTTCTTCCCCTTCGGTACCCGAGCCGTGGCACGGACTCCTGCCTGGAGCCCGCTCTCGGGTCCGAGCCACCTGACCCCTGCTGGGTCTGGCCCCGTCCAGCGGGGGGTAAGGTCTGCCTCCTGAGCGCCCCGCCCCGGGCAGTAGTGAGTGCTGCCAGCATTTCGGGGCATGAAAACCAGGGGCTTAGCCAGGATACCCGCGTTCCTCGACGCCGAGGCTCCCCGTCACTTTGCAGATTCAGTAGTTCTGAGGTGGGGCCCGGCCCCTGTGATTTGGCTTTGGTTTCGCAAAGGTCCTCCAGATAATTCGGATGCAGTTCATGGAAACGTGGCTTCCAGGGCCTAGCCCTCAAGTGATAACATCTGTGATCTGGTGCCAAATTAGTGTGAGCCCTTTGGCAAGTCGCTTCCCTTCCGGGGGCCTCTGTTCTCATCTCGGTACTGAGAACGTTGCTGTGTGTCTCGTCTCTGAAAGGCGAACCCCACTCTGGCAGTCTCGTGCGGGGGGAGACAGACAGAAAGACAGACAGAAGGCAGCGTCCGACGGCGCAGGGGGCGGCGTGCAGGACCAGCAGGGCACGGAGAACCGAGTGAACACAGGGCCGTGCCCCGCGCCCTGAGAGCCGTGGAAGGAAGACGGGGAAATGGAAAATTCGAGGCTGGAGGAGCCTGAAATTCCTCCCAGGTGGAACTTGATTTCCCAAATGGTAGGATTTGGGTCTTGGGCGCAAAGGGCAATGAATCTCAGGTAGGAGGTGGAAAGATGCAAAGGTTTGGAAACCAGGAGAGGTGTGGTCACCTTGGGGAAGGGAGGGGATCCCTCCAGATGAGGCGCCAGAGGTCAGCGTGGGAGGCGAGCCGTTGCCGAAGCTCCGTGGGGAGCACAGATTTGATCCTGGGGGCAGCGGGGGGCTTCGGAGCCGCAGATGCCGCTGGGACTCCCAGGGCTTCCGGGAGCGGGGATGCTGCCGAGGGCCCAGCAGGGATCCCCGTGGAGAAGCGAGGAGCAGCGCGAGGTCTCAGTGCGAGGTCACCGTTCTGCTGCGGGAACATCCCAGCCTGTGCTGACGCAATGGAAAGCCTCCTCTTTTCAGGGTTCCTGTTTTGCGGTTGCCCGTGGTGGGGGCGAGGGCAGCCGGCTCTTCTTCTGAGAACCTCCGGGAACTCGGTGGCACTTGTCCAGACCTCCCCTTCGCGCCCTCAGCTCTGTCCTGGAAAAAAAAGGGGGGGGGATGTGTTTGTGTGTCCAGCCCCCCCGGGGGTGACAGCCAGGGCCCAGAGGTTTGAAACCCACGGGGGCAGTTCCCTGGGACTGGAGGGCCTGGGTGACAGGGGATAGCCTCTGGATTTGCCGATGGGTGCTCTTACCATTTCCGGGGTGTCCCCGGTCCGAGCCCGAGGGGGCTGGAGATTTACACGCACCCTCTCCGCCTCCCCAGAGTGTAATCTGCTTGGCAGGTTCCCAGAAGATTTAGCAGGTCTGGTTCAGTTCCTACGTGTGGGCGGGCGGGCTGTGAAGAGTTGGGGGGCAGGGAGGCCTTCTCTCTCGTCTCCATCCTGTGGCTTCTAGGCCCAGCTCGTGTCCCCCCAGGAGGCCTTCCCTGGTCCCCACCCCCTGCACACACGCAGACGCAGGACCCTGTCTTCGGCAGCCCTTCACAGCCTTTCGGATGTCCGCGTCCCCCGGTCTGCTCCACGTGGTCACGCGCCCGCCCAGGTGTCTGCCCCGCCGCGCTGCGGGGCGCAGGAAAGGACCTCCCTGGCTTACAGCCGTGCCGGCTGCTCGGTCCGCGTCTCTTCGTTGGGCAGCGCAGGGCAGAAGGGGGTCACGGCAGAGGCAGTCGCCCGGGAAGACGTGGAGAGGCCGGAGTTGCTGGCCCAGCCGTGGGTCCCCAGGTTGGCCGTGCGACGTGCCAGGACCCTGTGCGTCTTGGGGACCCACCCGTAGGGAGACGCGCCGGACTTGCTCTGCTGTCCCAGAGCTCGTCCAGGAGCCACGTGTGGCCGCTTTATTGTGAATTAGGAAAAATGAAGTGAAAACAGATCTCAGTTCCTCCGTCACTGTAGACACATTTCAAGTTCTCAGTGGCCCCGGGGGGCCAGTGGCTGCCGCGCTGGATGGGGCAGTGGTTGCCCATTTCCACCGTCACGGTTCTGCCGGGCAGTGCTGGCCCTGCCGGGCTCACAGGGCCTTTGGAGCCCTGCCCTGGCGGCGCCCAGGCCCGCCTGCCGGGTCAGCAGCTCCAGCGGCTGCGCCTACCCCACGGCCCCTCGCTCGCGGCCCCAGACGCCCCACGCTGCCCCCGTCCTGTCTGTGAGGCGTGGGGTCCCAAAGGGCCTCGCTGCCCCATCCCCACCGGAGCTCTTGAAACGGGGCCACCAGCATCCTCCCGGAGACAGGGTCGGGCAGTCATTATGAAACCCACATCTGTCGCTTACGGGGTGACTTTGGGTAAGTCACTTCACCTCTCTCAGCCTGCTTCCTGGTGAACAAAATCGAGCTGCCGCTACTTGCCTCTGCCTGGCAGGGCTGCCGTGGGGAGGCAGCGAGTCGGGCGGGGGTGCTCAGCTCGGGCGCCGGCACGCAGGATCGCCCAGCACAAGGCAGCTTCCTGACTAATGCCCTCAGCGCCCGGCTTCTGGTTTCTCTTGCGTTCCTGCGTCTGAGAGACGGGGCTCTTTCTTGTCCCGGCCCCCCCTCGGGCCTCCGTGTCCTCGCGCTGTGGGTTGTGACCAGAGACCTTGCTGTGCCGTCGGGGGTGGGGCGCGTCGCCCCCCCCCCCTCGGGGCCACGGTGACCGGCGATCCCGTGAGGCCGGGGAGGCAGCGAGGGTGAGGGCGAGCCCGCCGCTCCTCTGTCCTGACCGGGGAGCTGGGGCCGTCCCCCCCGAGGAGGCCCTGGTGTGTCCTAGCTCTGCAGGAAGTGAGTGTGCGTGGCCCCACGTACCCACTTTTGTTTCCCTCTTGGGGAAGGACCTGCAGGTCTGCCCCTTGGACTCGTGAAGCCCTCTGGGGACTTGCTCACGCACCTCCCCCCTGGAGGACCGCGGGCCCCAAATCGTGGGGGTTGCGTTTCACGAGACGTGCTGTGTTCGTGTGGCTCTCGGGACCGCCGGGGCCCTGAAGCAGGTAGGCTGACGGGGGAAGGCCTCTGGGTCCAGGCCTGGCTTCCAGGGATCCAGGGGGCTTCAGGAAAGGTGCTCCGTGAGGAGAGTTCTAGGAGCTGGAGGAGGAGGTCCCGGGAGCCTCTGTGCTTGGTGCTGGGCTCTGGGCAGCAGGACCGCACTCAGCCTGGCCTTGAGGAGTTTGCAGCACCAAGGCCCCGGGAGCAGACCGTGCGTAGGGAGGGTACGGGCAGCTGCGGGGAGGCCCAGACAGGGGCTCCGCAGGGATCTGTCTCCATGCAGACAGGGGGAGGAGGTGAGGGCTAGGCTTTCACAGGGAGAATCCCACGGCCCCGGGCAGGGGCGAGAGGGGGTCGGTGTGAGGGGCATGGCCCTCCCGTGGCTCCCCCCGTTACGGGTGGGCAGCCCTTGCGTGCTCAGAGGTCCTGCTCCTGCGGCTTGCCCGCCAGCCTCTGCCACACCCTCTCCCCGCCCCTTGCACACACTGGGCCTGGAAGGGACGTGGTCTAATCCTCTCTGAGCCTGTCTCCTCATCTGTGAAATGGGCAAACAGGGCCCACGTCCTAGGGTTGTAGGAGGATTCAAGGGTCTGTTCCCGCTACAGCTTTAAGCACAGTGCCAGGACCGAGTCGGCCCTGAGTAAATGTCCGCTCTCCTTGCCGCCGGTCATGGCTGTCCTTGTATTTGTGCAAGGCCCGCTCCTCCGGGGACACATCCTCCCGCCTCGCTGCCTCGTAACCCTCCAGCGCAGCCCAGGCCTCTCACAGTGCTCCCCGCCACATCCGCCCGCCCGTGTCTGCGTGGGGGTGCCTGACTCCAGCGCGGGCCTGAGCGGGGGCGCATGCAGCGTGCCCACCTCCCCGGCGAGCCCGGGGACCCCTGCAGCCAGCAGCCCGGCTGCTTCCCTGCTGGGGCCTCCCAGAGCTCTTGGCCAGGAGCTCGGGCCTCCTCAGCGTTGGCCGAGAGAATCTTGTGGCTTCTCTGCAGGGGCTTTGGGACCGCTTGTGCAACCCTCTGGTGTGTCTGCTTTTCGTTTGCCTGCAGCGGGGCCCCTCAGAGCTCTTGGGCAGTCGTGGGGGTGCCCCGGAGGGAGGGCAGACACCACCCGGCGAGGGGCTCAGGGCAGCGGGACCTGGCTGGACCCGGGACAGCCTTAACCACTGGGCCTCCACTTCTGAATGCCTCCCCCGCTGTAGGGCGGCAGCCCGGCCCGGGGAGGGGGTGCCCAGAGGTCAGCATCAGGCTAGGAAAAGGGGCAAGGGCCAAGCATTTGCTTCCCTTTGTGAGCACAGGCTCCACGGGGAATGGAACCGTCCCTTCCGCCCAGGCCACTTTGACCCTGGAGGCAGGGGTGGGTCCTCCGCCCTGTCCGTGCACCGCCCGGAGGCACAGTGAGGAGCAGGTGGGCCTGGCAGGCCCGCTTCTGCCGGGCAACGGGGAGCGTCACTGCCCGGTCAGGTCGCCCTCCTTACCCGCCCCCCACCCNCCAATGAAACCTCCCCCGCATCGGCCTGTCAGGGGCTGATAATCCTCTCAGAGCTTGGCATGGAGCTGTACCTTCTCCAAGAAACGCGTTCGATGACCTGGAAAGCTCTGTGGCCTCAGGTTCCAGTCTCTGCCGTGGGAGATTGCTTCCCGGGTTGCGGCTTCCTGATTACTCCCTCCTCTCTCCCAGGAGTGTGGGGGTGCCCCCCGCAGCGCTCTCGGGCCCCTGCCCAGACAGAACCCAGCCTCTAGCCGGGCCGGGCCGTGGGCCGGCGTCCCAGGACACCTCCCTGGTCTCAGCTCCCTCTTACCTGCAGCCCGACCAGCCCCCACCCAGGGGACCCGAGCTTGAGATTTCTCTCTGCCGCTGGAGCTGCTTCGTCCATAACGTGGGGGCCCCCTCCCCCCGGGCCTGCCGCACCAGGAGCCAGGGAGCGCGTGCGGGCCTCCCGCTGAGGGCACGGGCGCGTGCTTACTAAGATGCGGCTGAGGGAGGGCCGCGGAGGGCTTGCTGGAGCTGACCCCAGAAGGCCTGTCCCCCTCGGGAAGATGACTCCGGATCCTCCCAGCCCTCAGGAAGGGTGTTCCGTGGCTTCCCGGGAAATCAGCCCTGAGCCCCCACAGCTTCCTCTCTGCCCGTCTCAGGGACGGCAGAATACCTCGGAGCTCTGTGGGGAGAGAGACTTCAGACTGTCCACCTGTCGGAGCCCCACCGTCGGGACACCCCGCGCGCCACGCTTCACGAGAAGCGGCCCGCCTCTCGGGGCCCCTGCGTTCCGCATCTGAGCCGTGGGGCTGCTAATTCCTGTCCTTAGCGGAGGGTTGACTCAGGGCGGGCGGCGTCTCTGTGCCTTCGCCGCCCTGTCCCTTGGCCACGGCGGCCGGGGCGGGCAGCAGCTGCCACGCGAGCCGGCCCTGGCCTCCGCCTGCCCAGCCTCAGCGTCCGCCGCCAGCTCCTCCTGGGCGCCCCCGTTGCCCGGGCTACCCCTTGCCTTGGAGGGGTGGGTGTGGGGAGGAGACGGGCCCCGGCCTGGTGGCCTTACCTTCAACTTCCCAGCCAGGGCCCTGACTGCAGGGTGCTCCGTAAACAGAGGTCGGGGGTCCTGGGCTGCCCCCACGCTTGACGCTTCAAGGTGGAGCAGAGTCTCTTCGGGGTCTACAGATGTGCTTCTACCCACGGGGTACCCTGTGTCCCCGGGAGGGAGCTGCTGTCATGACGACACTGGGCAGCCTGGGAGACCCAGGGGCGGCGGCGGGTGGGGTTGGGGCCGCGCCGAGCCTCTCCCTCTGGCCTCCCGCCGGCAGAGCGGGCTTCCTCGTTGCCCAGCAGTGCCAGCCCCTGCGCCGGTGTGGGGGCCGGCCCACGGGATCCAAGGCCTGGGGACGGGCTCCTGAGCAGAGACAGGACGAGACAGTCACCCCAAAGAAAGCCACCTGCTGGGCGCCGTGGACGCCCGGGCCTGCACACACGTGCCACGGCCCTGCCCGCGGACACGGCACGCACGTCCTCCCCAGCCCGGGCTGTGCCTCTCCATCCACACAACTGGACGCCAGTTTCGGCCCTTGTTTTAGCCACTTTGTTTCTCATGTTGAACAGCTCTCTCTTGTTTGTATGTACTTCAGCGGCACAGTCCCTGGGGGAGAAGCCGTCTGTTTTCTTAAGCGGAATCCTGGAAGTCCAATTAGGGAATGATTGTTCCACTTCTGAGATTTTTCCAGCGGCTGCCTGGCATGCCCTGCTGAGCCCCTCATTAGGCAGCCGGGGCACCCCAGTCCAGGGCCCAGCCCGGCTGAGGCTGGCCTTTGAGGGCCAGGCCAGGGCGAGTTCAGGGCCTGAACCCAGTCCGAGGACGGCCTGCAAGGGACAGGGCACGGTCCTCTCCTCCGTTCAGGGAGGGCTGATCCGACTGCTTACCCTCCGCGGCCCTGACCGCCTTTCAGGGCAACGTGTGGGGCATGAGAGCAGAGTCGGGGCGCTCGGGGTTTAGGGGGCAGCGCACCAGTGGGTCAGGGTGGCCTTCCAGCCCGCGCGCACGCTGTTCGGAAGGCCGCCCGATGCCGTTCTCACTCCCGCTGCTGGGAGTTCACCCGATATAGGCTCCAGCCTGCCGTCCCGTTCGCTGAGCTAATTCGAGCCACGTCTGGGCTGCCGAAGTCCTGCCTCCCGGTTCGGCGTGACATTCGGTATCGTGGAGCCGTGGACAGGAGGATCCCCTTGGGTGGATCTCCCCGGAAAGGCTGGGTGGCACTGTGTACGGAGGGTGGCTGAGACAGGTGCCGGGGGCAGGGCAGGGGCGGGAGGGAGCAGCCAGTTCCAGGAGAGCCGGCAGAGACCAGGGCGTGGGGCCCGTAGGCTTTGGGAAGCAAACACCTGAGATTTGCACCGAAGACGCGATGTTCAGCACGTTGCCCAGTGGTCTCTGTGCACTTCTGCTGGGGACGGAGGGCCTGTGGCTGGAAAACACACGTCCCTCTCGGCCAAGCGCAGCCTGCAACCTAGAGCCTGTCTGAGCAGCCGCAGCTGGGGTCGGCTCGCTCCCCGTGGGTCTTGGCCCCCCGCTGGGCCGGCTCAGTCCTCTGGTGCCACGGAGGGCCTGTGGCCGCCTCGGGAGGCACGGCCTCTTCCCTGGCCCAGGCCTGTTCCCTACAGCCTCTGGGAGGTTCGGGTTTCTGTCTGCCAGGTGGGCAGCTCCCCCTGTTCCCCACAGCCGTGGCTCAGCTCCCAGTACCACCGCGCTCCTGCCACCTGAGCCCCCCAGGGGCCATGTGCCACCCTGTTTCCAGGCAGCGGGTAGGTGGCCTTGGGGCAGGGGCCAGGGGAAGAAGGCAGGCAGATCCCAGATGGGGCAGGGAGGGTGCTCTAGCCCTGGGTCTGGCCTGCCACCTGGCACCTGGCTTGCCCGCCTCTCTAGGAATGGGGGAGAGGAGGCCTAGTGAGGCGCATGTGCACGCGCACGTGGATGTGTGGCGGGGATTCCTTGCTACTCGGTGTCTTTGCATGTTTGAGCAGTGGGGGCTGCCTGGGCGTCCGTGTATCTGAGCATCTGACCATCTCTATCCCAAGCCTGGCCATCCCCCAGGCTTCCCCGCCCACCTCCCTGGGTCTCTGCAGTTCTCCGCCTGCACCTACTGTCTCTCTCTCGCTGTCTCTGCATCTCTGCGTCCCTGCGTGTCTCTGTCTCAGTTCTGAGCCGCCTCCCCCCACGCTGGGTTGCTCTGCTTAATTTCATTTTCCTGGGGCTCCAACTCACAGAAATAAACCCTCCCTTCCCACCCCTGCACTTTTTTGATTTAACAAGCCTGCTGGAAAACAATAGTGATTTCCGCATCGATCATAAACAGAAGTGATTACCATACAATTACAGCCTGAACCATCAGCCTCCATGCAATCACTGTGCCGCATTGTAAATCGGAAGACAATTGCCTGCAGAATTACCCCCAAATTGGTTTAAGTGGCAACAAAAGAGTGTTGGCATTTTGGTATTGTGGGGAGGGGGTGCAGAATGCTGGTGGTCCTGGTGGCAGAGGGTCCCCGCTGGAGTGCTCTTGGGGTGGCTTCCTTGCCTTCCGAGCAGGTGGCTTGCTAGGGAGAGCTGCCTGCCACCTTCCCCCACCCCGTTCTTTCCCCTGCAAGTATTGCTTCTTGCCTGTCTTGGTACCGTTTATAACCTCACTTATACTAATGTGTGAGTGGCTAGGCGTACCATCAACTGGGACAACAGAGAAGGCTGAATCTGGGGAGAGGGGGTGTCCCAGGAGGTCCCCTTGGCTAGTCCCTACAGGCCCCTCCCCCACTCCCACGTCCTACGTGGCTCTCCCAGGTCCCCTCATTCCTCTCGACTCTTCTGGTCTGGCTCCCAGCTGGCAGCCGTTCCTCGTCCTCTCTCAGCCGGAGGCCACCTCCCACGGGAACCTCCTCCATTCCGTCCGGGGACGCTGTCCCTCCCACAGCCGTGTGCCCCACATCCTTCCCAGCCGCCCAGGCCGGCCCGCTCCTGGGAGCCTACTGGCAGGCGGGACAGAGGGTTTGAGGAGAGGCTCCCCTGGGCCTGCCCCCTTCCAGCCTCGGGCTTTCGGAGCTGGACGTCTCTTGAGCATCTCAAGACCCGACTCTGGAGCTCTGGCTGTTCCTGCAGGAGGGTGACTTCTCTTGGGGAGCTGATTGCGCTCGAGGGTGAGGCTGCTCTGAAGGGGTCGGGAAGGCCTTCCCGCTGGCGCTTAGATTCCGCCAGGGTATCCAGGGTATGTGTGCATCTGTCCTGTCGGATCCTCACCCAGGGCTTTGCGTGTGACTTTATTCTTGTTTCGGCTCAGGAAAGGAGACCTCGAGGGTGACGTGGCTTGTGCCAGAGCCAGTCCGTGAGAAACGGGGTCTTCAGGCCCCTGTGAGAATGCTCATTCCTACGGGCCGTCTCTCCAGCCTTGCCAGCCCGGCACACAGGCTGGGGCTCCCTGGTCTCGGACCCGCCCCGAGACCTCAGGCAGTAGGGGTCGTTGGAACAGGTGCCCGGTGAGAGAGCCCTTGTGGGGTGCTGCATCCTGACCCCAGATTCGTGAGCGCCCTCATCAGCCCTGCAGCCCTGTAATGGGACTCAGCTTCCCTCGGATGCTCAGGTTCCTGGTGCCCAAGGCTGGTAGGAACGCACTTCGCCCGCCTTCCAGCCTGTGCTCAGCGCCGTCCTGTAAAGCCATGTCCCTGAGCTTTCTCCCTGGTCCCAGAGGTTCAGGGGCTCCGTCTCTGGGTGCTCTGGTCACTCTGCAAAAGCCGCCGGGAGGGCCCCATCAAGACTCGGTATGTGTAGAACCACGGATTGTGTTGGCTGTTCCAGCTCTGCCTTGTGCTGGCAGGGGGTCGCCCTGGGCTTGGCCTGAGGGGCTGGGCAAGCTGGACAGGGACTCTGGGGCGCCCCTCCGCCTGGCACCGACCTGGCTCTGGCATCGAGAGGCGACCGGTCCAGACAGAGGCTGGCCCGCGTGGCCTCCGCCTGCCGTGGTGGTCAGGGGAGAGGCTGCCGCCGCCGGGACATCACTTGAGTGTCCGAGGCCCGACTCCCCAGGCGGTGGGAAGCGTCCAGTGGGAACACGGGTTCAAGACCACAAAGACCTAGACTCGAGGGCTGCCTCTGTCCCTTCGTGGTCGTGCCGTCTTTGCCTCTACGCTCCTTTCCGTGTCGAGTGGGAGTGTGCCCAGCCCGCCGACCGCGAGACGAGAGAGGTGCCCGTGTTACTGCTGCAGGATCTTTGGGTCGCAGCAGCTGTTACTCTTGGCCTCAGAATGCAGCCCTCCCTTTGAGAAGGCAAGGGGCCTAGCCTTCGGGGAGCGGTGGCCCCAGCTTTGCACTGGCACGGTAAGGCCTTCAGTGTACCCCTTGCTCCAGCCCTGGAAAGGGAGCAGCCACGGGGTTTGCGACATCTAGCTCCGGAGCCGGAGCCCCGTGCAGCCTTGTACGCCAGCATTTAATGGTGCAGAAAGAGTGAGATGCAATTAAAAACTCGGCTCCTCGCACGAGCCGCAGGTCATGAGCACGTCCTCACTTGTGGCCCGTGGCTCCAGGCTGCACGGCACGGATGTAGGCCACGTCCCTCCCCGCAGAGGTCACGTCGGACGGTGCTGTATTATGTCGGCGCCCCATTTCACAGGTGTGAGGCCGAGGGCTAGGTCAGTGACCCGTCACTCTCGGGGTCCCAGCCGGAGGAGAGGGAGCTGGGGGCTTCGACCTGGGCGCACAGCTGCATCCACACGCTGAGCTGCCCTCTGGCCCGCTTGGAGACTTGCCCCGTCCCGAGCCGTGCGTGGGCTCCCTGGCCGCAAGGCCTGTGCCCGCGTGTACCGCCGCGCCCGGCCCGAGGCCTGCCTCGGATGGTACCTGCTGAGTGGACGGTGGAAGTCACGACCCAGTGAGAGCCGCCTGCTGGGACTTGGGTGCACACTTCCATCCCCTCCTGCAGGAGGAGGCACAGAGCCAGCTGCTGAGGAGTGATGGATGGCCCCTCTCCAGAGATAAATGTGGCAGTCAAGGTAATCGGATTGTGTGTGACGGTCTAATTTGTAGGCGAGGGTAGGAAGCACCGAGCCCTGCCTTGCCCCAGCCGCCCATATTAGTTTAATCAAATGCCCAGTATCTAAATGACTGGGCCCCAGTGATGGATGATCTGAGCTTTGTTAAATGCTGTTGCCCTGTCAAACCAAACTTCCCAAGGCCCTGCCAGGCTCCCGGGCTCTTTAATTTGTTTTTTCTCGCTTGGTTATCTGTGCGTGGGGCAGGAAGGGGGAAGGGGCGCCGGGGCTCTTCTGTCTGTCTCAAGTCTCTGGTTTCTGTAGTCAGGAGGAGGCGGCCAGAGCCAAGGGAGGAGTGAGATCGAGTCCCCTTCTGCCTCTTCTGAGAAGCCCTCCTGGCTCAGTGCAGACAGTCTTGGGGAGCCCTCCTCCCCAGAGCCCTTGAACCCGGGCCTCACAGCGCACCGTGTGTCTTCTGTCTCTTCCAGATTCTCCCACTGCCCTGGGCTAGCTATTTCATTCTCTTCATGGGGTATTTGGGATAGCAGAGGTTCTTTGCTGTAATGTCAGAAAACTTATCAACCTGCCCTACGGTTAGAGCTTGTGGTCTTCTTTGAGAATCTTCCTCAGTCCCAAGGTCATGGAGATCCTCTCCTTTACCTTCTTTTAGACAATGACAATGTACTGTTTCGCCTTTTTTTTTGGTCTGTGGTGTGAGGTAAGGGTCAGGTTTCCAGCCTGGCCATTCTGTGCTCTGAGCATCTCCGGTGTGGCCCCCAGGCCCGGCTGGATCCTTGGAGAGACAAGAGGTAGAAAAGGGTCCGTCCTGTCCTCCCGAGTGACAGTCCCTTTGAGCTGAACATATGTTCTTAGAGAGAAGGGTGAGAACTGCGTGGGAAGACGCTGGCCTTCGTGTCGGGCCGGGGTCTGCCCGCACGTGCTGTGCCCGGGGCCGGCGTCTGCGCTCACGTTGTCACCGTGGGGGGCTCGTCGTTCCGGGCGCTGCGGGTGTGGCGGCGAGCACAGCACGTGGAAGCCCTCTGAGGGCAGGCTTTCGCTCCGGCTCAGGGAGGGGGCACCAGCTGAGAAACACGATCAAAAGCAGAAGGGAGTTAGTGAGTGGAGAATGATCACCCAGAGGAGGCAAACGGGCGAGCCGGGAGGCGGACGAGGGGTGCAGCGTACTCACCGGGAAGGCCGGGGAACCCCCCAGGTCAGGACCGCTGGGTGGAGGGTTGAGCCACGTGCATATCCGGGGCGAGAACCTTCCAGCCAGACATCACCAAGGCCACGATGCATGTGAGTGGCAGAACAGCTCTGGGAGGAAAGCCCAGAGCCTCGAGCAAGCGTCCCCTGGTTGAGATGAGCGAGGCAGCAAGCCTGGGGGCGGAGGAGACCGTGTCTCCCCGTAGGTGCCCTTTGTCAACTTTCCTCTGTAAGTCGCGTGTACATGTGACTTCTTCAAAATTGAAAAGTTAAAGAAGGGAGGGCGGCAAAGTGGAGCAGAGCTGGAATCATCCGCGGCGGTGGAAAAACGAGGGGTTTGGAGGCCAGCACCTGTGGCCTCGGTGCTTCTTCGGGTCTCTGGCTGAAATGCTAGCTTTAGAAGGAGAATGTTTTGTGTATTATGTAAGTAAGCGGTAATGGCATTAATTAAAAATAAATAGTCCCCTTCTGCCCGTTGTTTTGGCTGGTTGCCCTTGGGCAGGTTCCTTAACCTCTCTGAGTGCCAGTCTCCTAGGAAATGGGAGTCGTGATCCTGACGTCATAGGACTGTCAGGAAATGAACGGAGGAAAGGGATGTGTCGAGTTTCTGCCTGGCTTGCAGTTGACCTTCACGAGGGCATGTCCTCGCATGGCCTGGCCCTCTTCGGTGCAGAGGCAGAGAGTAGATCCCTGTCCGCAGAGCCTCCGAGTGCTACAGATCCTGGGAAGGTCCAAGCTCTGCATGCTAGCTCCCTGACAGGCAGCTGGATTTGCTCCGGACCCCCAGGCTGATGGCCGTCCAGACCCTGGGGCCCTGCTCGGTGGTCAGCTGTGTGACCAG
Source organism: Ailurus styani (assembly GCA_002007465.1). Taxonomy (NCBI): domain Eukaryota; kingdom Metazoa; phylum Chordata; class Mammalia; order Carnivora; family Ailuridae; genus Ailurus; species Ailurus styani. The sequence continues at coordinate 704,279 of LNAC01000614.1, forward strand.
CAGGCCCTCGAGAGCCTCCCCAGGACCCTGCCGGCCCAGCTGGTGCCTGCTGGGCCGGGAGCAGCCGGTCATCCTGCTCCGGTGCCCCTCCCTGCCCCGCTGTTTCCTTCTCTCTGGGTGCTGTGTTCATTTTTCATGGCTTCCACCAGAGGCAGAAGGCAGAGAGCCGTTTCCTGCAGGGAGAGAGCAGGCGCTGGAGTGGGGAGGAGGGAGGCAGAGCTGCGTGGTGATTAAACACTGCAGAGACCTAATGACGGCCCCCTCCCCCAGCTGCTCGGGAAGAAGACAGGAACGGAAGGTGGAAGGCGGCCCAGGATGCAGTCACCCCCCACCCACCTACCTGGGGCCGCCTCCTGGGAGCCACAGCCCTGCTGAGCTCAGCAGGGCCCAGCTCCGTCCCTGCAGCCGCTCTGGGAGGCAGACCCCAAGCAGAGAGGACTCGGGGCCGCCCAGCGAACGCACTGGCGAGTCCTGGGGAGATAGGAGTCGTGGGTTCGTGGAGTGTAGGCTTGCGTGAGACACTGTGCAAAGTGCTCCGGACAGGGCCTGGCCCCAGCCCAGTTCTCCACGCCCAGGGGCCCCTGCCGGCCTTGCCCCATGACAGCTCTGGAGCAGCTAGGTGCAATTGGCTGACGTGCAAGTGAAGAAAGAGGCGCGTCCATCTGCCAGGGTCTTGCCCAAAACCAAACCGCACAGAGCTAGTAGATAAAACTGGGACTCACCCACTTTGGACGCCTACCCGGGGTTCCTTCGCCTGTACCAAGGCCAGGGAGAGAGTCCAGGTCAAACCTCCAGGGCCTTGAACGTGACAGTCAAGGAGTCAGCAGCCGTGTGGGGGGAACCGTGTGCCCCACACACAGTTCCCCTGGCCTGAGAGCCTGTGTGCCTTCTGAACCCAGAGAGGGAGAGGGAAGAATTGTTCCTTCTTTCTCCGTCGACGCACCAAATGGCAACGGGGCTAGAGCAGTGGTTCTCACAGTGGGGTTCTCGGACTAGTGGCATCAGCATCACCTGGGAACTGGCTAGAAATGCAAATTCTTGGGCTCCATCCCACCCTCCCCTGAATCAGACACCCCACTGGGGGTGAGGCCTTCCAGATGATTCCGACGCACAGGCAAAATTGGAAACCCCCGTCCTGGAGACCCAGGTGGTTCAGTCCTGCCCTGGGACCTCAGCATCCAGGACACCGAGTCACCCAGACATCCCCCAGGTGTGTTATACTCTGAGAAACAGGTGCAGCCAGGAAGCACTATATGTAAATGGAATTCTTATAAATGATTATTTTCATTGCAACAAGGCAGCTGGATATTTAAAGAAACCTCACAGAGAATCATTTCATCTCATAAAGGAGCTTCTTCGAAGAGAAAACTCCTCTCCCGTTTCCTGCCCACCCCCATTCCCAGTGCTCTAGAAATTGAGTCTCTAAGTCATGTTTTCTTCAAGTTGGTGTCCACCTCTCCGTAACCGAAACAGGTGGGCAGTGTGACAGGGAGTCGCCAAAATGCACCGGGGACGCCGCAGTCTGGGGCAGCCCGGCCGGAGCAGCCTGGTGTTTCAGGCAGCCAGGTTGCCCGTGGCCGGCCCCTGCGAGGCACCTGGAGAGGTGGTGACCGCCAGGCACGGACAGCTTGCAGGGTTCCCTCAAACGTCCACATTTCCCAGAAAAGGAGTGATCAGTCAGGAAGCCAGGACAGAAACGCCGAGATGTGTGGGTGCCGGGCCGCTCTTGCTGGATACGCGGATTGGGGGGGGGGGGTGCCACACGGTTGTGGATAGAGAACCCGCTAGAAGGTTGTCATCTCCCACAGTGGGGGCCCAGGGCACCTGCCCTTCGCTCTAACACCTGCCCGGTTCGCAGAGTGACTGCAGCTGGAACGAGAGCGCGGTGTCCACCTCTGAGCCGCCTGCCTTGTGGCTCAAGGCTCTAGCACAGCTGCGTGTCCCCTTCACAAGCCCAGGCTGCACCCAGGCTGGGGAGGGTGGGGCGTGGCCGCCCCTCTTGTACGGTGCACCCGAGGTCCTTGCAGGATGATGAGGTCCCTCAGGCAGGGGAAGCAGAGGACGGTTGGAGGCGGCCCACATGGAGGCAGAAGAGCCGGGGGTCTGGTCAGCAGTTGAGCCTGAACTCGCTCCTTCTCAAAGAGCAATGAGCGATCTAACGCCAATTCCCAGTAGTCAAGTGCATGGATCACCAGGCAAGGTGCCCCCGGCCCAGAGTCTGGGTTTGGCCGTGGGAACTGGAACTAACAGTGGGGGTGTGCAGCCAGGCCTCTGAGCTCTTACGCCCCGCCGTCTTGCCTTCCTTTAAGGTGGACAAACATGGTGTTTAGACTTGGCTACTGGTCGAGCCTGGGAAGGGCCTGGCTTCACCGTGACCTCTCCTTAGGCCGGGAGCAGGAGGAGCCAGACCTCCTGCCAAGCGCTGAGCTGAGAAGCCTCAGGAAAGGCAACAACTCGGGGCAGAAACTGATTCCTGCCCTCCCCCCGCCCAGGTCCCTTGCAGTGCACGGCGGGCAGTGGTGTTCAGGCCCCAGGAGAAGCCATGTGTCCAGGATAGGAATAGGCTCTCGAGGTCGTGCCTGCAGGAATGAGGGACGTGCGGGCCCCATGGCTCCCGGGGCACGCCCTGTGCCTGTGGCGCCCAGCTCTGGTCTTGCAGACCCCCTGGGGGTGTCACCCCAGGGTGAGCAGTGTGTGTCCCAGGCCTCTGGGCTCTCCGCCGCCTTGTTGGGTTCTGCCTCGTAGCACAGCGGAGCTGCGGGGACTCCTCTCGCAGCGGCTCTCCTGCTCAGACCTCGGGGACTCAGACGGCTCTGTCCTTTGGAGCCCATGTCCTCCCAGAAGATGCACAGAGGGCACCTGGCTTCGGTCTGTCGTGGGGGCCGCTCAGAGCCCTTCTCCCCTTCCCGGCACGCTTGCTCTGCCGTTAATGCGGGGCGATTTGCGGCGGAGGCGGTCTAGAGCCTCACTGTCACTCTGCCACCAGCCGGTATCCCTGGGGTAGGAGGAGAAAGTCCTGCCTTGGTCCCAGCCTGTCCCAAGCTCGGCGTGCCCTGAGCCGGGACCCCTAGCCTCTCTGTGCCTGCCCGTCATCCGTGAGATGGGGGCTGTGACTGCCCACTCCCGCGTAGTTTATGACGGTCCGGGGGGCAGAGTGCAGGCACGAGGCACGGCGATGGCTCCCTGCCAGCTGGTCTCAGCGAGCAGCACTTTGGCCCGTGCTCTCTGCCTCGCAGGACCGAGGGGGCACCACTCAGGAAAAGGGGGCATTCTCTTTCTGATGCAAAGAGCCCCTGGAGCTGGCTTTGGGGTGTCTTTACACTTAAATGGGTTATCCTGGAAGGCTCCAGATGGTGGTGTGAGGTAGGCAGGGAATTTTCCAGGCTGGGATTTTCCTAAAGCCCACAGACAGGCTCAACCTGTCTGGCATGTCCGCCCGGGTCTGAAGATCCCGCGGCAGGGTGAAGGACGGCCAAACCGGTTTGGGAAGCATCCCTACCAGCTCTGGCTCCGAGGTCCCCTGGAGTTCAGGTCCCAGGGTGAGGTCACATGCCCTGAGACTCCCGGCTCCTGCCAACCCGGGCAGCCCTTGGGGAGGGGGGCGGGAGCGTGTACGGGGTGTTCTGGGCGGGACGGCACAGCCCGGAGGCCCTCTCTGGCCAGCCAGGGGCCTGAAGGGACGGGATGCGAGCACGAGGACATAGGTAGGGTCAGGCAGGGCGGGCCGTGAGGCTCCATGCACATCCGGGGCCAGACGGACCCCCGGCCTGCTCGGTCCTCCCTGCACGCGGGGAAGAGCCGGGTCCCTGGCCGCCAGAGGGCTGGCGGCTGACTTGGCCGCAGGGCAGGGAGCAGAGTGCGGGGATGACCCAGCGCCCTGTCCTGGCTGTGCTGCTGCTGCCGGTACAGCCGTTCTGCAGGACAGTAAGATGTCCCCCCAGGGAAGACATCCGTCGTTTCATGGTCCAGGGTCAGCTGTCAGGGCCGCCGAAGTCCAGCCTGCAACCGCCAGGAACGAGGTTTGCTGGAACCGGAGGGAGGTCCTAGCCTCTCAGCAGCCCGGCAGCCGAGCCCGCAGAGTCCTTCCCTCCTGCGGACCCCCCCCCCCGCCGGCCCTCCTGACCCCCGGGGCGCTCAGACCCCCGCACATCTGCTCCCCGCTCTGCGCTCCCGCCTTTATTCCATGGGGGACCTGGCGAGGTGAGCTCTCTGGAGCCCTTTGCATCCGTCACCCGGGGTGGGGGGATGGACGTGTCCAGACCCAGACACAAGGATAGGCAGCTGTTCCCACAGTCCCGGGGCACCTGCAGGTCTGAGAAGGCCGGACGCTGGCCTCAGCCCTGAGACCGTGGCCCCATGAGGAGACCAGGGCTGGTTCACGGAGCCGCAGACTTCAGAGAGCGCGACACCTAGCCCCGCTCACGAATGGCCCAGAGACAGAAGGAAGTTGCCTGAGGTCACACAGGAAGTTGGTGGCAGACCAGGGACAAGAAGATGGGATGGTGCTGAATCATGGGACGGGAGGTGGGCAGGAGGCGCACTGTGCCTGTTCTCAGATCCGTGACGTCACGGACTCGGGGGATGGGAGGGGACCGTGCTGTGCCTGTTCTCAGATCCATGACGTCACGGACTCGGGGGTGAGGGGACCGTGCTGTGCCTGTTCTCAGATCCGTGATGTCACGGACTTGGGGGTGAGGGGACCGTGCTGTGCCTGTTCTCCGATCCGTGACGTCACGGACTCGGGGATGAGGGGACCGTGCTGTGCCTGTTCTCAGATCCGTGACGTCACGGACTCGGGGGTGAGGGGACCGTGCTGGCCCAGGTGACATCACAGACTCGGGGGGATGAGGGGACCATGCTGGCCCACATGACATCACAGACTAGGGGGGATGAGGGGACCGTGCTGGCCCAGGTGACATCACAGACTCGGGGGATGGGAGGGGACCGTGCTGGCCCAGGTGACATCACAGACTCGGGGGATGAGAGCGGACCGTGCTGGCCCAGCAGCAGGGTCACAGTCCTGTGGGGTGATTGCGGGGGAGCCTCCTCCTCTTGGGCCGTCATTGCTGCTTCGTAAGGCGCGGGCAGCCTCATCCTCGGCCGGCCCCACTGGGGGCTTGTGAGGCGCCGCGAGACAGAGGGCCCCAGGCAGGTGAGAAAAGTCAGGGCTGTCTCTGCACCCTCATGATCCCGTCAGACCCTCCCTGTCCGTGCCAGGGTGAAAGCACCCGTTTCACAGGCCTGCACCTGGGACCCTGGCTGGCCTCCTGGGTCAGTGGCCCCCTGAGGGCCGACACCCAGTCTCCTGAGATCCAGCAGGATCTCCGGCCCTGGCTCTGCGCCTTTGTGGTCAAGTGCATCCTGCGCTGTTTTCTGGGAGGAGATGACCCCAGAGAGCTGGCAGGGGAGGCCCCTTTTCCATGTCTGGGGACCCGGTAGAGGTGGGCCCACCGAGGAGGACAGGCGGAGGACCATCCCAGGGACAGCTCTGTTCCCAGGGATTGTGGGTCAGAGCAGGAATCCTGACCTCGGCGCCTGCTGCTCATCCCACCTCCTGCTAGACACACAGAGGGATGGGGACCAAGGAGGGGCCGAGGGGCCGCCCGGGCCTCCCAACCGACGCACCCCTGTTTGGGCCAGAGGAGAGGCTCTCCATTAGCTGCTCTGTCGGCCCCGTTGGAGACCCGGGCTGCAGGGTCCGCCCCTGCTCCCAGGCTCTCGCGAAGACGGAGTCTGCCCAGACCGGCCACCTGCCCAGCGTGGCCCAAGAGCTGGGTCAGAAGCGAGACCTTCCAGGCCTCGGATACGTGGGGGCCTGCCATCCGCCTGATTCACAGAGCCTGGCAGGGGGAGCGGAGGGTGTGGGCCCAGCTGGGAGCTAAGGAGTGATGCTGCCTGCCCAGAGAGCACGCGGCGTGAAGGAGGTGACGTGGCCTGGGCCCCAGGTGCACATGCATTTTTGTGATCCTCTTGGACAAGAGTGAAAGGAATTGTATTTTGTTTGAGCAACTGCATGTGGAGGCGGAGACGGAGAAGCCTCTTAACCCTAGAAGGAGTATGTGCTCAGTAGCCAAGCCGGGACAGTTGATTTGTATAGAGTCCTTCCCGGATGCCAGAAATGGGAGTACCGTGTTATGTGCAGTAGCTGGTTTAATGCTGACACCTTAGGAGGTGGGTAATGTTTACTCTCCCCGTTTCACCAAAGGGAAAACCACAGCACAGAGAAGTTAAGTGACCCCAGGTCACACAGCTGCCAAGGGGCTGAGCTGGGATGTGAACCCAAGCTGGCTGGTTCCAGTGTATGCGGTCAGCGCCTCTGCCTTCTGGAGGCAGGAGGTAGTCAGCATTTTCCAGCTTCTGAGTTTCTCACTGAGACTCTGGCGCCAGACTTGACATTTCTTCCATGTGATGTCAAGATTGGGTCCTTCTTTTCATCTCCAGACGCCTCACACCAGGCCTGTGAACGGAGGTGCCTCTTACTGTCTTCCCACTTTACGGATGACAGGAGAGACCTGGCCACACCTGATTCGTGTCAGCCCCCGTGGCTCCTCCCCCTTCGCCCTACCCTCCCGACCTCTCCCTGCTCTTCTTCTCTGCACGGCTGTGGAGTGTGGATCCTGGGCCCCAGACGCAGGCAGGAGTCCCCTCTGGCCGAGTCCCCATGGTCCCTGAGTCACCGGCTTCCCCGGGCAGCGGTCCCACGGTCCCGCCCCATGGTGGGAGGTGGAAGCGGAAGGCCAGGGACTGGGAGGGCGTGGCCTGGGCCTGGAGCCGGGAGGAGGAGGGGCAGCGGCATCGTCAGGGAGCCCCGGGTCATGTGCTCTGGGAAGGCCCTGGGCCTTCCCCTGTGGGGTGGACACCATCAATGTCAAGGCCAGTATCATGCCGTGAGCAGGGAAAACCCAGGGCTGCAGCCAGCCTCCCAAGCTGTAGGAGCTGATGTGGTTCCTATGATCTGCGTACCTTCCTTCCCTGTTGTGGCGCGGCCCACCAGCGGGTGTTCATGTCACCAAACAGGTATCAGTTGACTCAGATACAGATGTTTTTGGATGACAGCGCCCATCTCTGGACACGTCATGATAGGATTCCATGCAGGGCTGATGGTGCTGAGGTCAGGCCCCTGCCCCCAGGGAACGGGGGGAGGGTTGGGGCGCTGCCAGCGGGTTGACCCCGCCTGTCTGGCTCTGGGGTGCAGCGCATGCCGTCTGTCCGGCCCTCCCGCCTTCCGTGGATTAGGTTCTTCAGCTGTGACTCGTTTCAGTCCGTCATTCGCGTCCATCGGTCGCCGGTGCCGAGGGCTGTGTTGGGTGCTGGGGTTGCAGAAGCGACCTGTCGTGCGCGGCCCCCGGGGCTCGTGCTCTCGCGGGACAACGGCGCACCTTTCCCCTGGGCTAGCCCGGCTCTCTGACTCATTTCTGCGTCCACTGAGCACCTGCCATCTACCAGGCCACGTGCGGCCTCCGGGGACGCAGACTAGAAAAGAGGTGATCGGAATCTATTTGTGGAAAAATTCCCCTGGCCGCCTTGCAGAGTGTGGGTTGGCGGGAGGCAGTTTCGGAGACAGAGATAAATGAGGGCCGGGCTTGTCATAATTCAGAGGAGAAGGCACAAGGCTGCAGAAGGTGACTGGAACAGGCAGGGAGCACGGGGGACACGCCGCAGAGCCGATCGGGCTGCAGGGCCCCGCGTGGGAGGGGAGGGGGCGTCCTCTGAGGGGCTTGGGTGCTCCTGCGGCTTCGGGGCATAAGGAGCAGGAGGAGCTCAGACGTGGCCGGGAGGAGCTCTGCGCGGAGGCCGGTACTCCCCGTGGCTCCCGCTGGGAAGGGGGGTGCTCCCTGCTGCCACTCTTGAGGCTCCTGCGTGCGTTTAGGGAGCCGAGAGCACGGAGAGGCGTGGAAACGGGTCCTTCGTACTTTTCACTGAGCCGCGGCTCCACCTGCACGCTCGCACGCGTGCTCTCTGCCTCCCCTGCAAGTCTCTTTCCTCCCCCCTCCCCGCAGCACACCCGAGCCCTGCCCGTCCCTGGGTCTCGGAGCCCCCCTCCCTCCGTTCCTCCCTCCCTCCCTCTCACACTCACACTCACACACACTGACAGCTCCTCTGCTCTCCAGAAGCCTTTTAGCCGCTGAGATGCTCTTTGATACTTAATACGCCTTTGTTTCATTTCGCACGTAGCCTCCCCGGGCCGCAGTGCATTGGGTAATTCCAGGTCTCCGCGCCCGCCCCCTGCCGCCCCCAGGCCGCCCCATCCCTTCCCTATCCCCAGACCTTCCCCAGAATGAGCAGACCCGGCTTCTCGCTGTCTGAACGTCCCCTGCCCGCCTCCATAAAGAACAAACGCCTTGTTTCCTGCGGCCACGTGGCTGCCTCTGGTTCCTGGCGCCTTTTCAAGCTGGAGTCCAGCCTGGCAAGGGGCAACCTTCCTCCTGTGCCTGGGCGAGCTCGTTCACCCCTTTGATGCTCCAACTCCCAGGCCCCCAGCCTCCGCCTCTCCTGCACCCCCACCGGCCCCCTGTCTGCCGGCAGCCAGCCGGCTCTCCACCC
>LNAC01000614.1:713286-734919 GCA_002007465.1 Ailurus styani
CCCCCCCCCGCCTCCTTCCGACCTGCATCCTGCATCCTCCTGATGCTCAGACCTGGAGCCCATTCCCGGTTCTCTTCCAGAGGAGTTCTAGCCTCTGCTGAATCTTCTGGCTCAGGTCCCTAGACACGTCTGCTGAATGTCATTCACAGAAGACACCCCCCATGGTCAGACAGACCAGTGTTTTATGTACCCCGAGGAAGAAAGTGATGCCACGAATCTCCCCTCAGCGTGGCATTGACACTAAGACCCGTGCTGTTGGCAAATGACCCTAGGTGCTGAAGTCCGAGGCGGGTCTAGAGTGGGTATCCTGGTGTCCCTGTGGCTTCCCGGTAAGCTGCAGAGACCAGTGCGGGCGCTGGTCGGCCGTCACGTCGTCTCCTGGCCGGGCTCCGCTGACCCTCGGGGCTGCCACTTCCCCTGCGACGTGGCCATCTGGAGCTTGGCTGCTAAAGACCAGGGCCCGAGACAGGGCCAGGTGAGGTGCCCCGGCGTGGGTCCTGGGGTGTTCCGGACCCCAAGGAGCCCCGCGTTGAAGACGGCTCCTGTGGGGCCAGGAGGCCCACAGCAGATCCTAGGGAAGCTGGAACACCTCCCTTCCGGGCTAAAGGTCCGTCCCCACTGGCTGAAGGGAAGGCAGAACTGCGTCTAAAGGGGGAATTGATTTTTGCCTTCCGTGTCTCAGGCAAAGCGGGGCATGTGATACTCTCCTCACTCTGCCCCTCGGTGCCCACCCCAGCAGCTCAGGAAGGGGGCAGGAGGGAGGGGCCCCTCGGCAGATCCCACAGCCGACCAGGCAGACAGGCCTCGTCGTCTGCTCGGGGCCTGGGACTTACGGACGCCCCGCACCCAGCCCAGCCTCAGGCACTTCTGCAGCCGCACGCCTCCCCAGGTCGTTGGTCCCTGTTGAACGGTCACAAGTGGCAGTGACACCAAAGCTCCGTGCTGGCGGCCACGCCTCTGCTGACCGAGTCAGCGATACCCATCTTCGCTGCAGCAGACGCACAGTCAGCCCCTGCTGGTGGCTCCCACACGGTGTGTTTTGGCCGCTCAGCTCATGCTTACGGCTCCCGTAGGAGATGGGGAGTGCAGTCAGCACCCCATTTTAGAGATGAGAAAACCGAGGCACAGGAAGGGCGGGCAACTTGTTCGAGATGCTGCACGGGTGGTGGAGACGGAGCTGGGATCGGGTTCCGTGATTGGATCCAAAGCCGGTGCCCCCCCCAGCTCTCCCAGGGCTGTGGGATGGGCCTGTGTGATGAGCCCCACTTTCTGGGGCTGCTGCAGGTCACAGGGGCAGTTTACAGGGTTCCTTCGTTCCTCTGCCCACCCTCCCTCCCTCTCTGGCTTCTGCTCGGATACCCTTGCAGTTGACTGACGATGCTAATGTATAGCTCACATCCACTCCCTGAGGCAGGCAGCTCCTGTTGAGCCCATTTCACAGATGGGGAAACTGGGTCCCCAAGCCTGTGTCTCAACAGCCAGAGAGTGGCAGGACAGGATCCACGCCTCGTCACCTGTGGGACAGAGCCAGGACGCTTCGCCCCTGCTCCCTGTGACCTGCCTACCGTTGTCCCCTCCCCTGCCGTCTCCTGGGGCTGCTTAGGCCCTGGTGCCCACTGGGACGGCCCTGACCACTCCTGGAGGGAGCCGGGCCGGCTTCCTCCCTGTTCACGAGGCCCTTAGCTGCTGGCGGGAACAGGGAGCGTTCCCAGACCCTCACCTGTCCGGAGAGCACACAGCGTGCTTTCCCGGCCCTCCGCGCTTATCACAACAGACACCGTTCCCAGCACTCTGTAGGTGTTATTGTCATTCCCGTGTCACAACAATCCTCAGGAGTGAGCGTGAGCATCAGCGTTACGCCTGTTATCCGAGAAGGAAGCCGAGGCCCAGAGAGCGTGTGCAATCCGCCCGAAGTCACGTCGCTCTCAGTGCTGGACCCCAGACGGCCAGGGTGAGCGGCCCTCCCAGGACCAGACGCAGGGCTGGCCGCAGCGGCTGTCCAAGCAGCAGGAGGGCCACTCCTGCCCCTGCCTTAGCCCCTTACCGTGGCTGGTGTCTCCGTGACACTCCGCCCAGCGCAGCAGCCTGGTGCACAGCGCCGCCCTCCCCATCCCTCCCCCACCCGGGACTCTTGGTGCCCGACATCCCTCCCGAGCCCCGGAGCCTGCGCTCGGCGCTCCCTTTCCCTTTCCCTTTCCCACCGCAGAGAGGGCACGGAGCAGAGACCCGCAGGACCCCGCGGACACGCAGGCAGGACTGGCGCCTCAGAGCCGCGTGCTCCGCTCCGCCTGCCCGGGTGCAGGCACGATGCGGTGCGCACCCAGACGCTCGCCTGGCTGGCCTTGTGTGACCCCCCGCCACCCCGGTCCGCCCTCCTGGGCCTCGGACAGCGCCCAGACTCCCGTCCACTCTCATGCCCTGGCCTCTGCGTCCACGCGGCTTGGGCGGGCCTGCCGCACGAGAGACCGTGCCCCGTGTCCCGGCCGCCGCCCCCGCGTGTGGCCGTCGTGGCCTCTGTGCTTGCCGGTGGCTCGGGCCGAGGAGGGAGGGTGCTGCCCTCCTCGCTCCCTGGCCGCCTCCACGGCTGTGCTGGCATCTGTGTTACGTCGTGACTGCCTCAAACACGTCACGTCTGCTCCCCGCGTCCCAGCTCTTTGCAGCCAGGCCCTGCGATGCCACCAGCTTCCTTTCATTCCCTTTGTGGAAACCCCTCCCCTGGCGCTAGGCAGACGAGGGCTGTCCTTGACCAAGCAGGGGGTGGCCCGTGACATTGGAGAAGAGCCCCCGCCGGCGTGGCGGCCCCGGGAGGAGCGCGCGTGGGGAGGGGCGTCCGCGGGCAGCGGGCGACACCATCTGTGGCCGTCCTTTGTGCTGGCAGCCAAGCAGTCCCTCCATCGCCGCGATCCGCGGGCCTCGTGCTTGGCGTGCAAATGGGTCTCCAGATGCCCAGTACCAACCCCCCAAGAAGCGGTGACTAGGGGCTTGGGAGAAGAATGGAGCCATCTGGAAATTCATTTCTGTTTGTCCCAAGCTCTCTGAGTAGGCTGCCCCCCCTCCAGCCGCGGCAGATGTGTGCTGGATGCCACGGCTCTGGGCAGACGCACGCCAGGGCAGGGGCCCCTCTCGTACCCTCCCTGTGCAGGTGGTGGCGAGGTGAGCCTTACAGAGAAGGGCGGGACACGTCTTTTAAGATGCAGCTCGCCCATTGGCGCCCCCTCCCGGAGGCAGAGAGAGGTGCTCTCCTGGCCGGGGCACAGGCTGGCGGTCAGCCCCCGCTGGCCTCCTTGACGGGGGTCTTTGGGCGCCACAGAAGCAGAGCAGACGAACCCGCCGGCCCTGAAGGGCCCCTCCCCACCCTGCCCCCGTTCCCTGCGAGAAGCCCTGCTCTTCCCTTGCCCGGCAGCCCCCGCACTTCCCGGGCACTGCTCTGCCACCGCCGTGGGCAGCCGCCAGCGGGACCGTGTGTGCAGGGCTCTCCCGCTGGTCCCAACAGCGGCCTCTCGGCTCCCGCCCACCCGGTGAGGGACAGGAAGGAACCCACTGCTCCCCGCGGTGGGCAGCGCTGATGCGGGCCACAGGCAGGGGCAGACAGGGCTGCAGAGGGTCCCGGCCCTGCTCCCGGGTCTGCGGGCTGATGGGGCACCTGGTCCGGGATCTGGGCGGTGTGACGTGACAGCCCCAGGCAGCCACCGCAGGGCTCTGCGGGGCAAGGCTTGCTAACCCAGCGCTAGCTGAACTTGGTAAAGGGGGAGGTCCGGACCCGAGGGCGTCCTCGCTGAATTGCTGGGGCCGGAGCTCGTGGGCACTGGGTTTTTGCCTTCTGAAGGGTTTCATCTGCTCTGCCACATTTGGTCCAGGCTTGGGCTTCACCACCGGGCGTGGGGCAGGGGCGCCCCTTCTGTGCGCCCGCCCTCCTGGCTGTGGTTACCGTGAGCGAGTGACTCCCCCACCTGGGTTCGGCGTGCTCATCTGTAGGGGCAGAGCCACTGGCGTTCTGGACCGTCGGGCAGACTGGGGAGAAGGACACAGAAGCACGCCGTACAGCATCCAGGTGGGAGAGCCTGGAAGCGAGGACGTGGCTCTGCGTCCGGGAAGTGGCTGAGCGGTCGTGGTTCCGCGGGGCTCTGGCTCTCAGACCAGGCTGACTACTTCCGGCGCTCTCGGACCCGGCTGACCGAAGTCCTCACGGCAGGAATGGGGCAGTGGCCGGGGTGTGCTAACCCGTTTTTGCTCCCACACTATCTCAGCATTCCCCCCGTCCACCCCTCACTACAGCCCTGAGAAGAGGACAGGGCAGGGCTAAGCAAACGGAGGCCCAGAGAGGGTCTTCGAGCTCCCTCGGTTCACACAGCAAGGTGGTGGCAGCCCAGCCTTCCCAAGTCACTCATGCTCATCGGACGGCCTGGCCAGACAAACTGACCTGGAGGGTGCTTCGGGCCCCTGGTGACCACATTAGGACAGTGGAGGGTGATTCCCGAGCACCCCGTTAGCTTCAGCTGCTTTTCTCTCGGTGTTTAAGGGCTCAACGGTGTGGAGGGACGTGCAGGGTCCTCCTGGGCTTCCGCCTCCCGCGCCCCCGGCCCGCTCTGGCTTTTGTCCCTCCTCCCCTGCCCCCGAGGAGAGGCCGCGTTGAGCTGACTGTCCAGAGGCTTTGCTGAGAAGTCCGGGGAGCCCAGCATGTCCTGAGCCTGCGCCACACGGGGTCTGTGCCGGGCTCGCTCCCTCCGGCTCCGGTGGTCTCTCCCTGCACCGTCTCTCTCCCGGCGCCATCTCTCTCCCGGCGCCGTCTCTCTCCCTGGCGCCGTCTCTCTCCCTGCGCCGTCTCTCTCCCTGGCACCGTCTCTCTCCCGGCGCCGTCTCTCTCCCGGCGCCGTCTCTCTCCCCGCATCGTCTCTCCCGGCGCCGTCTCTCTCCCGGCACCGTCTCTCTCCCTGGCACCGTCTCTCTCCCTGCACCGTCTCTCTCCCTGGCACCGTCTCTCTCCCTGCACCGTCTCTCTCCCTGCACCGTCTCTCTCCCTGGCACCGTCTCTGACGCCCCCTCCAGCGAGTCCGTGCTCTCCTCTGGGCCGCCCCGGTCTGTGCCTCTCAGAGCGAAGGCCGCGGGCACCGGGCCTCCTCTGGGGCGGCCGTCGCCCCGCAGCTGAGAACACCGAGGCCTCCCGAGGAGGCTTGGTGGCTCGGCCGGTGTCACACGAAGGCGGGCGGGCGCGGTGGGGGCGGGCCGAGCGGGGAGCGGGCCCGGGGCCCACTGACCGTGTGTCCTTCCTCGCAGCCCTGCTGTCCTCCTGGTGCGAGGAGCTCGGCCGCCTGCTGCTGCTCCGACATCAGAAGAGCCGCCAGAGCGACCCCCCCGGGAAACTCCCCATGCAGCCCCCCCTCAACTCCATGAGCTCCATGAAACCCACTCTGTCGCACAGGTGAGTGGCCGCGGGCCTGCGGGGCGGGCGGAAGCCCGGGGGCAGCGGGAGGGGCCTGCGAGCGGCCGGGAGCAGGTTGTGTTTCCGAAAACGCAGCCGTTTTTAGATCCCGACGGGGCAGCGCCCGTCCCCCTTCACCCTTCACCGCAGAGGTGGAAAGCGCCGGTCCCAGCCAGCCTGGCCGCTTCGTCCCCTCCGCGGAGGGCTGTCTGTGCGTGAGGTTCTAGGCCTCGGGCCGAAAGCGAACCGTCCTGAACTCAGCACCTTCCCTTTGTCCTGAGCGGGGTCCTGGACACCCGGAGACACCCAGGGCCCACAGGGCCCACAGGGCTGGGGCTCCGGCCCGCAGGTGGGGACGGCACCAGCCCAGGCCGAGCAGGCAGGAGCCGCGTGAGGCGGGGCTGTCCGCACAGGGACAGGGTCAGCAGAAGCCCGGGGTCCCGGGTGGGACCGCTTGGCAGAGGCCGTCGGGCACCGAGGGGGTGGCCAGTCGGCCCGACCCCGGCCTTGGAAGGAGCACGTGTCGGGACCAGCAAGCCCCGCAGTTAACGATTCTGCGGTTCGCTAGATGAGCTGGGCCGCTCTCTGTGCGTGCTCTGCGGCTGACCCCGGGCCGCGGGCCTGCCACGCTCTCTGCTTCCCCTCCGCAGGTGCCACCGATGTCAGGCTCGGGACGGTACGTTTGTAGTCAGAGCTAGGCTCTCATTCACGCCCCGGCCTGACTGAGGCACCTGCAGCCCGGAGCAGGCAGCGGGCGACGTGGGCCGCACCCCGACCCCCTGACCCCCTGACCCCCCGACTCAGGACAGCCCCCCTTCTGTGGGTGTTTCTCGGTGGGGGGCGCTGCTGGCATTGGGCCAAGAGCATTCAATGTCTCCTCCCTGCCCGCTTGGTTCTTCTAGTGCCCCCACCCCATGCTGTAAAGCACCTTCACACACTTTGGGGGGCGAGGGTGTCACCCGTGGTTCAGAAGCACCGCTAGAGAGGCAAACCCCCCCTTGCCGTGGCTCAGCGGAAGCCGCAGGGCTTCTCGGGGCTGCTGCCAGCCGCTCTGCACAGGCTATGGCTGAAGGCGGCCTCAGCCGCCGGCCTTCATTCCGGTCCCTCACCGCTCCGCCCTGCCTCCCACCTCTCGTTGCCTCCCGTCTCCAGTCCGTCCTGCCGTCCCTCGTCCGAGCCGCTGCAGGGAGCGGTCACTGACGGTGGGTCAGGGCCCTGCAGCCCCGCCAGAGCTCTGCCTCACACCTGCTCGGCCGTGACCGTTCAGGGCACAGGTTGTCGTGGCTCTGCACCCTGGCCAGGCCTTCGCCAGGTCATTGCTGAGCTGAGCTGGAGGCTTGAGACCGTCTTGTCCTGGAGTTAACCGGATGAAGGATGGCTGTGCTCCAGGGAACTGCGTCTCGCTAGCTGGAGAGGAAGTTAGTGAGGCAGAACTGAGACCTGACAGATCGAGGCAGGGTTAGGGTTAGGTGACAGGCAGGCCTAGCCTGGGGTCAGAAGGAGGAAAAATGGCCAGGCTGTCAGGAGGCTGCCCAGAGGACATGGGCCTTGATCTTCAAGGACTTGGTCTGAGAGCTGGGCAGGTACATTCGGTGAGTCTGAACTGGCTTCTGCTCAGGGGGCTGGGACGGAGTGCCCTGCCCAGATGCTCCCTGTAGGGACCCATGAATGAGAGAGAAGGCAACGAGGCGGCCTCTCAGAGATGGGGGAGCCCTGTGCCTTGGAAGAGTCACTGGAAGTGATGCAGGACCAGCTGCTTCCACGGAACATGGCCTCCTCACATTCTGCACCGTACCTCCCACCCCAAATGGCAGAGCTAGAACGGGACGTGGGCCCAGAGCAGGACAGTGACTTACCCAAGAACATACAGCCAGTAAGGGGCAGGACAGTGCTCTGCCCTCCACTCTGCTGCTGGCCGTTCAAGCCCAGCGGGGGGTGTCTGGCTGTTTAACCCGACTCCGATCCAGACCTTGCCCTATCGCCCAAGGCTGTGCGAGGGCGGCTGAGACCAGAGAGAAGTGTCGTCAGTGGAGTAGGGCCTAGTCCGTGTCCCTGCAGGACCCACGCTGAGGCCGAGGGCACACTGTGGCAGGTGATGGGAGGTGGGCCGATCTCTGCTTTCAGTTTCACGAATTTCCCGGGAAACCCCAGTAGGAGGCATCGCCTTTAAGTCCTCAGGTAATTTCCCAAATGAGAAGGAAAGTACTTTTCACAGAGAGGAAGCTTTTCGCCCCTCCTCCGCTGCTGTATTGAAAGGCTTGGGGGACAGAGCCCCCCTTGCCCTTCTAACCCAGGAGACCCTGGGCCACGGGTGAGGTTCAGGATTTGGGTCTTGGAGGGGTGTAGCTACTTGAAAACTCAGGGCTCCTTGCCTGCAGGCTCTGAGGACAAGTTCATGGGAGACGGTGGGTCCCTGGGAGCCCGATGCCAGGCTGTGTCCGGGGGACCCGCGACTGTCATGCTTCTGTTAGCTCTGGCGCCCCAGCCCGGCCGCTTAGGGGGAGGGTACACGGAGGTGGCGCCACCGCCCCCGGCTGCAGCCGACGGCACACAGCGGCCCTCGGTCCCGAGTGCGAGCACGGCGTCAGGGGCTCGGGCTCCCCGTGGCCGCTGCTGGGGGCAACGGCGAGCGGCCACCGTCGGGGGAGAGCCTCTGGTCTGTGGCGCTGTCCTCGGAGTGGCTCAGAGGCCGACCGGGAGGAGGCAGCTGAGGGTGGGTGCCGTTGTCTCCGCTCCGCAGGCCTGGGCCGAGCTTTCGGCCGGGGAGGCCAGCCCGGGGAGGCCAGCCCAGGGCCGGAAGGGGCCTCGGCCCACAGCCCCCGCAGTGACCTGCCTGTGCTGACAGCAAACATTTCTGCCTTCTTGCTCAGGTTTAACTGAGTGGTTAAAAAAGCCATTTGTGATTAGCACATTGTCTGTATGCAAATCAGTGCTGCAAAAGTAATTAAAAGCCTAATAAATTTCGTTTACTCTCCTAACTTAATTACAGTCAAAGCCCACCAGAGCTGAGGACGACTCCAAAATCAAGGGGCGCCGCCCTTCCTCTTCCAGGGGAGGGGTTTGTGCCCCCGCCCCAAGGAGAGGTGCCTGGGCGCCCCCCGGGTGCTCCGCTCTGTGTAGCAGGTGGGGGGCGCGGGTGCCGAGCTGGGCCGCCGGGCATGAGTGGTCGCTCGGCCCTCTCCTGGCTGGGGGCCTCTGGGCAGCTCGGGAACCTCTCTGGGCCTGGGTGTCCTCGTCTGTAGGGCTGGAAACAGCCGCGCAGGGCTGCAGCGCGCTCCATGCCAGCGGCCTGCGCCACGCGCACCCGGGCCCGCTAACCAAGAGGGGCTCCATCAGAGCAGAGCCCCAGGCTCCTCCTTCCTGGTGCCGTCACTCCACCTTCACCGCGTTCACTGTTCGCGGCTTTGTGGAGCGGGGCCCAAAGCTGAGGCTGTAAGAGATCCTTCTTCTTGCCCCCAGAAAATTAAAAAAAAAAAAAAGAAAGGAAGAAAGAAAGACAGGGAGGGAGGAAGGGAGTGTGGAAGGAAGGATTGATGGAAGGAGCCAAAAATCCTGCTCCATCAGTTCCAGATTGCTAAGATACAGGATCTTTTCCTTTCCTCCTTCCTACTGAAACAATTTAAAACCCTCTAATATGCAGCTAGCTGCGCCGGTCCCTCTCCATGTCACCGCGGGGAGGGAGGAAGCGGCCCGAGTGCCTGTGATGATGGAGAGCCCGTGAGCGGCTTCCCTACATGAAAGAGGGCGGGGGCTCCGCTTCTCACTGGCTTGGTGTTTCATTAGTGTAACTCTTCAGCCTTGCGTGCAGACAGGACCCATATAGCCGGATCGGGAAATTAATTCGGGTCTGACAATACCCATAATAGGAATTTGTTCTTTCTCCCAAATAAACTGGCTGCTGGAAGTGCAAGGGAAGAAATAACTCAGCCCTCCCCACCTCTTCTCTCCGAGAATGCCTGTGTAGACACTGCCACGGGAGGTACCCAGGAGCCAGGAATCAGCACTCCTCTCCTGCTGGGCTTTACTCATTTTCTCACATTTAGCAAACATCAGTCAGTGCCTATGGAGCTGCCAAACAGACATGTAAATTGTCTACTCTGACTGCAGTGTAAAAAGTGCTTTTATGTGACAAAAAGAACTGAGGGAATAGAGGAAAATGTCCTTGGTTCTACTTAAGAGAACCAGAAAGGGAGTGCCCAGGTTGGGCTGTGAAGTATAGGTAGGAGTTTGGTAGCACCTGGAAGGCGGAGGATCACTAAGGAAAGCCCCAGAAGCTTGGGAAATCTGTTCAGCAGGCAGGAATGATAAGAAGGCCCCCCTCTCGTAGCATTTTTACAAAACTCGTGAGCACCATCATTGTGTCATCAAGTAAACGGGCACCCGCACGCAGTCAGCCTGGAGAAATGGAGAGAAAAGTATAAGTACGAGCTAGCAGGGACTCGGTGCCGCGCACTGTGCTAAACTCTCCTTGTGTCGTGTGCTTCATCCTAGGGGAGTGTTAGTCCCACTTTACAGGTGAGAAAGTTGAGCTGACAGGTCATAGAAATTGTCAGTGGCAGAACCGGGGCTTAACCCCAAAGACTCTGAGTTTATTTATTTATTTATTTTTTTTTTTTTAAAGATTTTATTTATTTATTTCACAGAGGGAGAGAGATCACAAGGAGGCAGAGAGACAGGCAGAGAGAGAGGGGGAAGCAGGCTCCCCGCCGAGCAGGGAGCCCGATATGGGCCTCGATCCCAGGACCCTGAGATCATGACCTGAGCCGAAAGCAGAGGCTTTAACCCACTGAGCCACCCAGGCGCCCAAGACTCTGAGTTTAGACCACAGATATTTCGCGGGGCCTCCCTGTGCCATCTGAACATCAGCCTCACAAGCGTTTAGTTGGAGTGCCCGAATATTTGCCAGCACACTCTGTGCAGGACAAAGCTAATGATTTGATGGAAGAGTGGTTTGGTTTTTTGTTTTTTTTCTGGGTCACTGTTTGGTTTTCTCTGCAGCCGGTCTTTGAGATTAAACTTTACACGTCCTCTGTCCCTTCGTGCTGGGTGGCTTCCCCCAAGAGCCTCGGGAAGCCGTGCCCCTTCTCGGAATTCTTGGGGACCGCTACATGTCCCTCATGCCGTGTGCCCCTCTCCCATTACCACCATCTTTTTTTTTTTAAGATTTATTTATTTATTTGAGAAGGTGGGGAGCGCAGAGGGAGAGGGAGGGAGAGAATCCCCAAGCAGACTTCCGCTGGGCACAGAGCCTGATGCTGGGCTCGATCCCATGACCCTGAGACCACGACCTGAGCGTGAAATCAGAGTCAGCCCCTTAGCCGACTGAGCCCCCATCTCTGTGCAGCAAGGTGCTGCTGTCTTACTGCACCCCTAGCTCACTGAGACAAAGGGATGTGGCCCGCCCGCCTGGCAGTCTTGCCCTTGACAAGCCCCAGGACCTTGTGAGCCTCAGCGCCTGTGGATGCGTCTGTGGTGCCCGCTTGAAAGGATGAAGGGAGTTCTTAGGTGAAAGTCCCTTCCCCTGGTTCCTTGCTTCTCGAAGCCACTCAGTAAGCCGTTAACAGCAGGAGCAGTCAGCAGTGTTAGGTGCTTGAGGCAAGCTGCGTGGGTCACCTTGCCTTCCACGCGGGAGCTCCCCCGTGTTCGTGACAGCCCTCAGAGGCATACTGGTATCGTCCCATCTTACAGACAAGGACACTGAGACATAGAGACAGCCAGTCGCAGCTTCCTTAGCTTCCCTCTGTCCCTCTCCCTGGGGGCGGGATGCTCGCTTCCTGGGAGCCAGTGCCCGTGGGGTCACGAGCACACAGTAGGTGCTCAGCAGTCAGGTTAATGAATGGACACAGCTACCCGTTCTCAGGCATCCTTCCGAGGACAGCATGGGGAGTCTGTTTCCCTCTGGCACTTGGGTTAGCGAAGGCTTTTTGAACCCTGTAGGTGTGTGGAGACATCCTACTGGTACAGGTAGCCTAACTCAGGACTCCTGGGGCAGGAGAGAGGCAGCCTCTCATTTGCGCCCCTACTCGGGCCCTGCGAATGTGAGGAACAAGTGGGGCTCAAGCCAGTGAATTTCCCAAGGGCTTCCTGGAGGAGGAGGCCTTTGGAATCGGAGCCTGGGAAGGATGAGTGGCATTTTTCTGGGTGAGGATGAAGCCTTCCCGACTAAGAGGAGGCACAGAGGCGGGAAAGCAGCTGCCTCCCTGGAAGGAGGTGCTTGGCAGGCAGAGCACTGCTGAGACTCTGGCTGCTGCTGGCACTGGCGCCTCTCTGGGCGGACGAGGGTTCTTGGGGCGGTTTTGGCTGGACGGGGCTGCACCCGGTGGCAGCTGTGGCATGAGACTGGGCTACGGGGTGGTGCACCGTGGGGTGCACTCATTGGGGGTGCGCAGAGCTGGGCAGGATTCCTGAGAATGGGATTCTCACATCCCGGGGGCCCTGGGCCCCCTGAACTGCAGCCGGCTCTGGAGGAGAGAAGTGGTTCCTGGTGGGCGGCCCCACGATGCCAGGGACCCCTGCCCTGGGCTGACCTCATCTGCAGGTCGAGTAGTACTCGCCAGAGGAAGGCAGGGCCTCAGGACACCCCCTTCCCCCACAGCCCCCTGGGCCTCCTCTTCCTCACCCTAGGCCCCCTCCCACCTTGGTAGGGCCCTGGAGCCGGGCCTGTCCTTGCTCCTCGAGTCCACAGGGAGCTGGAGCCGGGCAGCCCCCCCCCCCCCGCNCGGTGGTGGTGTCTGAGTCCAAGCAGAGGCGGGGCGGCAGGGCCGACTGCCACGGGCTTGTGGGGGCGAGAGCCTTCACTGCGACAGCAGGAGCCGTCTCCCCAGGAGATGAGTCACAGCCGTGTTGGTGCGGCTGCCACTTCTGCTTCTGCAGCAGGTGCGAGTGGGGGCGAGCAAGTCCCTGAGACCGCCCCTCCACGCGGGTGCCTGTCTGCCCCCTGCACGGTGCGCGTGCAGACCCACGGCGGGGTCCCTCGCCGCCCGCGGGCACTGCTGGGGTGGGCCCGGGGCTCTGGGGCACCTCCAGCCAGACGGTGGGCATGCCGAGTTTGGGAACCACGGTTAAGTTTGCTTCTCACCAAGTTTCGGGTGGAGGGGACGAAACAGGAAGGAGCTGGTTTCCGCCCACAAGGCCCACCCACGGAGCCGGGGGGCAGTCCAGGCTGGTTTGTGGGCCTGTGCGGCGTCCCGGTGCGCCGGGGGCCTCCCCACCCACCCCAGGGGGCGAGGCGGCAGCTGCCCCCCCCCCCAGGCTCGGGCGGGGCCCTGCCAGGCTCCAGGGGCTCCCAGAGGGCTCGACTTCTGAGCCTGCCACGCGCATTCTACCCGGATGTGAGCCGGACATCAGCCTGGAGGGTCGATGGGAGCTTGCGGGCAGAGGAGAAACGCGCTCGTGCTCTGTTAAGTCGCCGGGTCCTGTGTTCCGTCCTGCACACCTGGGGTCAGGGCCTCACAGGACATCTCGTGTCTAGGGCTCTCCTCTCTTGGTTTAAACGGTAGCCGGCCGGGCCTGTCCTCAGGCTGCTGGTGTGCTAGGCCCGGGACCAGCCGGGACCCCCGTCCTCCGTGATTTCTCCCAGGGAGGGTCTGAGCCCAGCCGTGCTCAGGCCCAGGCTCACCAGGACCAGGCTCGTCGCTTCCTTCCCTGTTCTTCTCCAGCCTCCTGAGCTCTCGGGGCTCCTGGATCCCAGGCAGCCTCCCCGATGCGAGTGTGAGCTGTCCCGCAGCCTCGGCCGCTGCATCTGGGCCTCGCCGCCTTTTCACTGACCCGCACCGCGTCTGGCCGGCAGGAGCAGAGGGCGGGCAGGAAGTCTGTGTTCCTGAGGGCCTCTCCTCTGCCCTGGAAATCATGAGAATGCCCAAGTCTGTGTCCCTTTCTAGTCGAGGAAGCCTTTCTGGCTGCGTGCTCCTCTTTGGGCCGCATCAGACTTACCCACACTGCCAGGCCTGTGTTGTGCGGACGTCCTCAGACTTACCCACACTGCCAGGCCTGTGTTGTGCGGACATCCTCAGACTTACCCACACTGCCAGGCCTGTGTTGTGCGGACGTCCTTGACTGAGAGCCACAGTCAGTGTGCACAGTATACCATGAGCCCGGGGCGCACACACACTCGCGTGTAAAATCAGGACACGGAGGGCCTTTATTCTTCCTGTGTGCTTAACTGCTTTCTGTTTTATTCTTTATCCCCTTGTGCTGCTTTAACGTCACGAGCCAGTCGTGTTTCATGACCCCCAGCTGGAAGACCCTGAGAGCAGGGTGGGGGAATGCCCGTCCCATACAGGGGACTCAGTACAGCCAGGCAGGGGAACGTGGATCCTGAGCCAGGAAGGGACAGGACTCTTACCCAGGATACAAAAAAGAAAAAGAAAAGCCAAGGCAGGAGGAAAAGGGAGTGGAAGGGGTGCGGTGGTTCTTACCCCAGGAGCTCAGGGCAGGCGCCTCCAGCCAGGTGACTTTGGAGCAGAGATAGGAAAGAAGCCAGGGGCTGGCCAGGCAGGGGGCGCAGGCCTGGGCAGACAGTGACGCAGCCCTGCCTTGCAGTCTGATCAGCCCTGCAGAGCCTGCCTGCCTCGACTGTGCTGGCTGCCGAGGGCTGTGCCCAGGGAGAAGCAGGCATGAGACTCAGGCCCCCAGCCCCCCGCCGCCTGCCTGTCATGCAGGACGGTGCCTCCCTCCCGTGAGTCCTCACCTCCTGCTGGGCTCCCAGCACCTCTGGTTCGGGTCCGGCTTGCCTGCTAGGCCAGGGTCTCAGTCCCAGGAGTGAGGGAGCCCTTTTGCCTCCTGCTGACTTCCTGTGATGACGGCACAAGCCAGACGGAGGCACAAGGGCCTTCCTACCACCCCGGCCTCCCCAGGCCCCCGTCCCCTGCCGGGTGCCCAGCACTGGCGCCCCGCAGGCCTCCCCCCCGTCAGGAAGCCGTGCAGGGCTGGTACAACAGATGTGGGTGCTCTGCGTTTCTGCCCCCTCGGGGGCCACGTCCGGGATGTCTCTCCGCGAGGCGTGGCAGGGCGTCCATTCAGAGGCAGCCGCGGCTCCGCACTCCTGGGGGCTGGGACGCCAGCACTTTCTTCATGCTTTGACCTGACAGCCCCTTCCCTCTCCCGGGACCACTCTTCGCCTGTGCCACAGCAACTAATAGGAAGCCGTTATTGAGCACTTACTGTATACAGGGTAGGGTGTTGGGCCTAAGGCCTAAGTCCTTGCTTCTGGTGTTTGGGGGCTCCTCAGGAGATGCCACCAAACGAGGTGGGTGCTTCTGGGCCTAGTAAGGAGACGGGGGAGACGGGGCCTCGGGGCAGTGGCTGAGGGGGCCCCCACAGAGGTGGCAGCCATGCGGGGAGGCAGAGCGGGCGGGGTTAGCCAGCAGAGTAAGTCACTTTGGTGAAGTGTGTGAGTTCGGACTTTGCCTTGTAAACACTGGGAGCCATTGAAGGTCTTTGACTGTGTAGAGCGTCTTGGGTGTTTGAGGGAGCTTAGCTCGGTGGGGATGTGTCAGGAGCCTGGGGTAGGAGCAGGCGAGGAAGCCTGGTGGTCAGGCCCGTACCTGTGATCCAGAGGCAGGAAGGACGGGTGACTTCAGGAACCTCTTGCCAAAGGCCCGACCAGCTGGGCTGGGTGGCCAACCTGCTGCGAAGGGTCTGGAGGAAGGGGAAGAGGTGAGCTTCAGGCTGGGGCCATTCCGATGTTTTCTGAGAAGGGACCGGGAAGTTCCAAGGGGAAGCGGGTGCAGGAACCAGAACTCTTTCTGGAGAGCCACTTGGAGTCAGAGCGTGGTGGAAGGAGGAGCTCAGGTGGGGCCTGTGCGTCTGTCTTCTTCCTTTGGACTCGGGGCGGAGGTGAGGCAGACAGCCACGGGGGTGGGCCCTCCACGGCGACGGGGGACGCATGGTCGCTGGCACGGTCTGCCAGCACGCAAGGCACCCCCGGATCCGTGCCAGGCCTGGGGGCTCTAGAGCTGACGGAGATGGGGTCACCTGGGTTTGGGAGCCGCGGAGGACAGTGGGGTGATGGGGCCCTCCTTTGTGTGCAGTCCTGAGGACCCCTCTCTGTCTCCCTCCGCAGTGATGGGTCATTCCCCTATGACTCTGTCCCTTGGCAGCAGAACACCAACCAGCCTCCCGGCTCCCTCTCCGTGGTCACCACGGTTTGGGGAGTGACCAACACATCCCAGAGCCAGGTAAGAGCCTGTCCTGCCCCGGCCCACCCCTCCCCAGCAGGACTGTCCCCTGAGCCCGCCCTCGGGATCCCGCTCCCATGCCGGCCAGCCCCGGGCTGCCCAGCCGGAAAGACCAGCGCTCGGGGCACACGCAGCCGTGCGCGCTGCTACCCTCCGTGCTGGCTCAGGAGGCAGCCGTCCCCATCCGAGGGCCTTTGTGCGGGAATGACTTCCATCTGACGGAGCGCCAGGGCTTCTTCCCTAGGCCACGTTGACTTGGGTCGGATGAATAGGGGAGCTTCTTGAGTGTCATTGGCCTCAGGGCTCTGGCGTCTGGGGTCTCTGACCCTGGGTAGCCTGGGTTAGATTTCAGCAAAATGGTGAGCTTTCAGCTCGTGACACACCCCTCCCCACCCCGCTGGCCAGCCCTGCCTCCCGCTCTCACCCCTTCCTCTTCCCTCCACACCTTCCTGGCCAGCCTGCTCAGCCTCTGCCACAGCTCGGGGCTGGTGGCCGCCCCCGAGGGCAGCTGGGCTTCCCGGCAGTCTCGGGCCACAGGGGCCCCTCGGCCAGGACCCTGCCACCCTCCAGAGTCGGCAAGTCGGGCTTCTCTCTGCCGAGCAGCGGCTGACAGAGCGGCAGCCCGGGCCCCGTGCGGCCGGTCCTCTGGGCATCCAGGCCCCTTGGCAGGGGAGGGCGGGGAAGTCCAGTTCCTTCCACCTACAGCGGAGGGCAGGACCAGCCCCTCCTGGTTCCATCGCAGGTCAGGGTCTTATGCCCTACGCTGCCAGCTTCCAGGCTGCGTCACCCCCTTCGGAGCGTTTGTGTGGTCCAGGACCGATTCGGCCCCCACTCTCTCCCCTTTCCCTCCGGTCTCCGCATCGTACCGTTTCAGCGTGTCTCCCCTTCCCCTCCCACGCCCCCCGGGGCACCGCTCAGGTGACAACCACTCTCTGCCCACAGGTCCTCGGGAACCCTATGGCCAATGCCAGCAACCCCATGAATCCAGGCGGCAACCCCATGGCGTCGGGCATGACCACCAGCAGCCCCGGCCTCAGCTCGCCCCAGTTTGCCGGGCAGCAGCAGCAGTTCTCGGCCAAGGCCGGGCCCGCTCAGCCCTACATCCAGCAGAGCATGTACGGCCGGCCCAGCTACCCCGGCAGCGGGGGCTTCGGGGCCAGGTGAGCAGCCCGGGGACGGGCGCTGGCCCTTCCTGGCTCCTCCACCCCGGAGCCGGCAGCCTGCTTCCCGCACGGCTCCTGCTCCGCCGGCCCCCCCGGGAACGGGGCACAGCCGGTCCCCACGCTCCGGCCGGCGTGTGGGGCAGACGCGGGCCGCTGGCCGGTTCCGATAGCGCTCGGCCCTCCGTGCCCCGCGTCCGCGTGTACGCCGGCCCGCGCCGTGGGGCCGGGGCGAGAGCTGCTCCGCACAGGCCTGGGAAGGCCAGCGGCCCCGCAGGCTGTGCGGGCCGAGCTCTGGGAGGCCGAGAATCGCCAGGCTCGAGAGGAGCCGGGGCGGGGGGAGGGGGGCGGCGCGGGACAAGGCTCCCCAGGAAGACGCCGCAGGGATGTGGGGGCTGGGCGGAGAGGCGCCCCATTGCTCCACTGCCACCCTGCCCTGACCAAGGCCACCTCTTGGCTTCAGCCCACCTCCACCGCCAGGGCCCGGGGGCAAGGGGATCCGGGTTTTGGAGGCGCCACGTCCTCCAGAAGGTGGGCTTCCCATGGCAGCGGGGTACAGTGGTCGCGCGCCGGGAGGGTCCGCGCCGGCCGGCACCCCACCTAGGGCTTCGGGAACACAGCAGTTTGCCTGTCGCCAAGGGGCATGAAAGGCAGCCAGCCCACAGGTGGCCCCTCTCCCCCGTTTGGGTTCGGAGTCCAGGCGCCTCCGCCCTCTGTGAGCCGGGGGCGAGAGGGCATGGAAGGACCTGTCTCCTCCCTCCCGGCCCCCAGCCCAGGCCTTACAGTGGGCTCATCTTTAGATTCAGGCAGTGTCTAAGTCTCCCCTTCTGCCTTGCAGTTACCCCGGGGGTCCTAATGCCCCCGCAGGCATGGGCATCCCTCCGCACACCAGGCCGCCCGCGGACTTCACTCAGCCCGCAGCTGCCGCCGCCGCAGCTGCGGTGGCAGCAGCGGCAGCCACAGCCACGGCCACAGCCACGGCCACTGTGGCAGCCTTGCAGGAGACGCAGAACAAGGATATAAACCAATACGGACCGGTAAGGGCCCCACTAGTCCTGGTCCAGCCTTGTCCCCCCGCAGAGATGGGGTGTCGGTGCCCCGTGTGCTGGGAGAGCCGCTGGTGTCGGGCGCGTCTCCTCGGAGGCATGTGGACGGGTGTGTGTCGGGACGTGGTGTGTCGGCGTGGCTGGGCGTGGTGGGGGGGGCGGCCGTCTGGGGGCTTGAGTTTGTTCTGCGTGGGTTCGTGGCTCCTGCGTGTTTGCGAATGGGGAAAGACGCTCTTTATCGGCCTCTGGGTGCCTGCTCACCAAAGAGCAGGCTCGGTGCCTAAAATGCCTGTCCCCAGTCTGTCCCCATGGCGGCTGCTGAAGACCATATCCTCCTAGTCATCCCATCTGCCGATTGAGCCCAGGCCCCGTTCCTGCTCCCTGACCTTCAGAAGGACTGGGCGCGGGGGTGTGAGGAGAAGGGGTTCCCCGCAGGAATGGAGGGAGGGGACAGGAGATGGGGCTTGTAGGAAGGGGACAGAGGGCAGGTGGGCAGAGGGGGGAGCTGGGACTGCCTGAGACTTTGTGGATGGAGGGCGTGTCTGCGCTGCCCGAGGGCGGGGCCGGGGCTTCCAGGAAAGGGGCCCCTGCCTCCATCCTCACCCCCTCCACCCTCCCATGCCCTCCCCACCTCTGCACCTGCTTCCCCGTTCCCTGCCTGCCTACCTGGAAATGCTGCCTGCTGCTCTCTGGAGTGACTGCACCGCACCCGTAACGCCCTTGGGCGGCGTCTTTCCTGTGCGGCCTGCAGAGGGCGCTGGTGAACCCAGGAGGCCCCACACCCCTCGGGCCTGCTCCCCAGCGGCAAGCACACAGGAACGTGCCCCCCAACCCAGAGCCTCCCACCTCCCCCGCCCTTCCCTCCCTGCACTTTCAATGCATGTGGCAGTTTATTCTTTTTTTTTTTCTTCTTCTCCCGTTGAAGGTCTGTTCCTCTTTCCAGATGGGTCCCACCCAGGCGTATAACAGCCAATTCATGAACCAGCCCGGGCCGCGGGGGCCTGCCTCCATGGGGGGCAGCATGAACCCCGCAAGCATGGCGGCTGGCATGACACCCTCGGGGATGAGCGGCCCTCCCATGGGCATGAACCAGCCCCGGCCGCCCGGCATCAGCCCCTTTGGCACGCACGGGCAGCGGATGCCCCAGCAGACCTACCCGGGCCCCCGGCCCCAGTCCCTTCCCATTCAGAGCATAAAGAGGCCATACCCGGGAGAGGTGAGTGTGACAGCAGGCAGGTGGTGGCCGGGGTGGGAGGCAGGGAGGACCCAGGGCTTGAAAACAGAGGGGCTGTGGGCAGGACCTTGGAAAGGCCAGGAACCGACCAGCGCCAAACCTGGACCAAAAGTCCGAGCCTTAGGACAGAGGAGTCAGGCTCCTGGCTTGGAGACCAGATCTGCCATTTCCCAGCTGGAAGCCCTTGATCAAGGCATGTTCCCTGCTGGAGTCTTGGCTTTTCGTTTGTAAAAGACGGTGCCGATCCAGCCCACCTCCCGGGGCCACTTGGGAGCTGTGAACAAGGGCCGGACGGGAAGCACTTGGCACGGGGCGGTGCTCGCAGCAGGAGCTGCGGTCAGCGTGGTGTTTTGTCTCGGCACAGACACTAGCCCTGGAGCTTTGGTGAGGAGCAAAACCTCCTTGGGTCCACGTTCCTCACCTGCACACGAGGGCTTCTCACTCACAAGAGTGAGAGAGGGGACAAAGCCTGCAGATATCTAAAGGCTGTGCGCGTCGGAGAAGTGACTGGAAGGCAGATAGTGTGCTTCTTAGGGCTCTTCTCGGCCGACGGTCAGCTGCTCTTTCGGGAGGAACACTGCCTCGTTGGCTGCCCGGCCAGCTCAGCCAAGGCAAAGGTGAAGATTTAAGGAAGTAAAACCCATACCTGTCCTCTGTCAACCGAGACTTTCGCAGGAAAGGGGATCACCTTCCCGGAGACCTGTCTAAGCAGGAGCCCATGAGGCGGCGATGCACAGAGCGTATCCAGAATTCAGCATGAGGTCGGAGAAAGAGGACTTCCTGGAGGGGGTGTCCTAGGGCCTTCAGGGAGCAGTGGGAAAAGTTGGCCGCAAACGGCCTATCCGGCAAGACTTCAGTCCACCTGCAGAAGACGGAAGGGCCCTAGAATCCTGGCCCCCTGGCCCCGTGCCTGCTCCTCGGGGACCCGTCTTGGTTCCTCACCGAGGTGCAGCTCCTTGCTGAGCAGTCCCGGCCACAGCTCTCCGCTTGCCGCCTGTTCTCAGACTGGCTCCCCGCCCCCACGCCCCTTGCTTCCCAACCGTGGCCTTCAGCTGGGCCCGCGGTGGGTTTACAGGCCAGAGCTTAAGGTCCTCGGTCTGTGTGATTCCCTCAGCGCTCCCCCTAGCGCAGGCTCGGCCGCTGTTGGAGGCGTCCTGCGTCCAGAAGGGCAGCGGTCAGGCACCCGGGAGCCTGGCTCAAGCCCAGACACTCGTCGGCACCGGTTCAGGGACGCACCAGCCAGAGGACAGTGGCTCTCGAGGTTCCGGCTGCCCTTGGGGGGGGGGTTGCTCAAGCTCCTGGGCTCTTGCCCACACACAGCCCCCACGGGAGTCCTGGACCCCTTTCAGCCCCTCTGTGCTCAGACTCCCAGCATCCCTGCTGGCTGCGCTACAGCTGGGTCTGCAGAGCCAGCCTTGGGGCTGGCGGCCCCTAAGGAGGTGATCCCAGGAAAAGAAAGGCAGAGAAGTTCCCAGCCATCGCTCCAGTGTCCACCTGCACTGGGAGGGCACACACCAGAGGCCTTGCATTACTGCCACTCAGTCATCCTCTTCACGGAACGCCGACGCTCCCCAGCTACAAAATGCCTGGCACTGGGCTGGGACACTGGGTGATCCCAGCCCGCGTGCCCTGACCCTGTCCGGGAAGGCGGGCTCACTCTGCAGTGCTTCTGGACTCTCCGTCGCAGGCGTCGGGCGCGCTGGTCCCGCACAGGACTCCTCTTCGGTGGCCTGATGGTCAGGCCCCCCCAAACCTCACTGCTCTGGTGACGTGATGGGAACCACGCTGTCACACACAGCAGCCGCCCGGTCGCCGCAGTGTGAGCGGCAGAGCTCTGCAGCGTGGACACGGACACCTCCCTCCCTCTGCCGCTCACCTCTGATGCTTCTTTCGTGTGCCAAGCGAGTGTTGACGGAGGGTCCGCTCTTTGCCAGACACTGCGGCCGCCAGCACCTCTGAGATGGTTTGAGCTGATGAGGAGTTTCAGCAGAGCAGGAGAAGAAACCACCGGCCTGGCAGGATGTCAGGGCCTGGAGCGTCTGGGTGGCCGACGGCCCTGAGGGCTGCCTCGTCTTACGGAGGGGGGGCGGCTGCAGGGTGGACGTTGGCGTGTCAGGGGTCACCTTGTAGGTCCCGAGGACAGGGGTCCTGCTCCCCTCGAGCTGGCTCCTCTTCCCGCTCACTTGCCCGTCTCAAGAGGGTCGTCTGGACCCCCGAGCCTGCCTCTCCCGACCTCTGCACGCGTGGCCCAGAGCGGAACATCAGTGCGTGCTGCTCGGGGTGGGGTAGGGGGCCGGGGCCTCCCGCGCTCAGCCTCCCAGGGCAGGGGGTGAGGGGGTCGCCTTGCCGGAAGCACCTCCCGCTGGCGCGTTCCCCTGCCGCAGACCGAGGGCCAGCAGAGGCGGAAAGGGGGCCTTGGAACCGAGCCCCCTCCTGAGGGCGCGGACGAGGCAGGGAAGCCGGGCCCTGGGCGAAGACCGCGGCCCGGGGAGGTGGCCCTCCGGCCAGACGGACAGAGCGCCGTGTCCGCAGATTCCCGGGCAGCCGGGCGCTCGGGCGGCGCTGGTGCCGTCCCCTGGCTGCGCGGAGGAGGCGG
>LNAC01000614.1:752556-787504 GCA_002007465.1 Ailurus styani
AGCCCGGGCACCAGCCTCCCTCGGGCCGGCGGCCCCGTCGGTCCCTGTGCTCCAGGCTGCGCCTCGGCCGCCCGGTCCGTCGCCGCACGGGCCCGAGTGTGCCCGCAGCACCCCTGCTCTTCCCGTGCCCCGCTTGGCTGCCCGCCTCTCCTCCCACGTCCCTCCGCCCTGCACAGCTGCCCGCACTCCCGCTCGGCCGAGCAGGGGCAGCCTCTGGCTCTCCCTCCTCTGCTTTGCTCCCCCCGGCTTCCTGCTCGCGGGGTCTCCCGGGGAGCTCGCGTGGGCGTCCGTGTTGTTGGGGGTTCTCTGTGCCCCCCCAAGCCGCGTGGCCTGTGATGCTGCTGGGCCGTCGGGTCAGTCGGGTCCCGTCTGTGAATTCCCCGCGCCCTCCCTGCTGCTGCCGGGGGCCTCCTGCTCTGCGTCCACCGTCCCGCGGTCTCCAGCTCCGTGTCCCCCTCGCCCCAGGGCGGGCGGGCCCAGCACTCCTCTGAATGGGACCCGAGCGGTGGCCCTGGCTGTTGATTTTCCAGTCGCTGTACCCGACGGCCGGCACAAGGTGTTCTGCAGGAAAGCGCCACGGTCCCCGCCCCCTTTCCTTTGTCCCCTTGTCGAGGTTTTTTCAGACAGTGTGGTGTTCAGTATGCAAATCAATTATTTTAAGAATTGCTTTTGTAAATATCTTTGTGAATATTTTAGTATTGTCTTTGATAATATTCAACATTTTCATGACCTGGTTATAGCCTTTGCTGGTGTTTTTAAAATACCTTGACTCAACAACAAAGACCGAGTCCTTTTTTTAAAAAAACAACAAACAAAAACAAAAAAGCAACCAGGGCTGTTTGTACAGATGAAGGGACAAAGTACGTGGGTGAGTGAGAGCAGGCCGCCCGCTGTCCAGAGCCACGCCCGGTCGGCCGGCGGGGACCAGACGATGCCAGGTAGCACGTGGCCGTCCTTGCCTGGTGGCCGAGAGCCCTGGCAGGTGGCCACCCTGTGTCAGGCCATCTGGGAGCGTTCTGCCCCGGAAGACTCACAGATGCCTTCCTCAGAAGTTCCTGCTTCCCGCTGTGCTACTCTTCTCCCAGCAGGGCCTGGGGTCCGTTCTGGTTCTGGTCGGTGTCCCCACTCTGCCCCCCGACCCACCCACCGCGTTCCAGGGCAGAGGGTCGATGTGCTCCCGCGGCCCAGGCGCTGGGCCCTCCCTCAGCCATCTCCGTGCAAGCCAGGGCTTGGTTCCCCGAGGCAGGTTTCCTGGGGCCCGTCCCACGCGAACCTCCACCAGCAAGTTGGGCGAAGAGCTTTCCCGAACCGTGGTGCCTGAAGCCCGTGCTCCGGGGACGAGCCCCCCAGAGTGAGTCTGGAGCCGGGCCAGGGGGTGAGGGAGGCGGACAGGTGTCCGGGGCTGGACCAGGTCCCGGCCGGGGACAGGTGCAGGTGACAACCGCCTCCCCGAGCCAGGGCGGTTCTGAACTCTGGGGAGAGGCTTCCCTCATCCTTCTGGACGACTACTTGGAGCCATAAGTAACCTCAGCAAAAACGAGGCCTCAGCAAGCCACTCCTCCATGACAAGCATCCAGCCAGGCCGCAGACGCGTTTCTGCGGGCTCTCCAGGACGGACGGGGCACCAGCGAGCCGGCGGAAGGCCCGAATACAGGCAATCACCCCATCTCCTTGGTTCGAAGCTTTACCCGTGTATCATGTTCCCCGTAGCCATTTTATTTTTTAAGAAACTTCTACTACGTTCTCCCTCACGGAAGCCCGAAACCCCCCAGAGAGCTACCTGTCTGCTCCCTCGACCTGACCCCCCCAGACAGGACGACGTCAGCAGCAGCGACTCAAGGGACAAGGGACGTGTGTACATATGTAAATGAGAAATAGAGACACGTTAACAGATGCATTCATTTCCCTTGGAATGTGTATTGTTTTTATTTTACGGAACAAAACAAAAAAAAAAGGCTTGGAACTCCATCTTAACGTGGAAGAACTAGATCCTGTTCGTTAGCGTTCGTGAGGTCTCTCTCCACATTGTCTCATGCACTAGAGTGCGACCCCGCGTGGAAAGGGATTCTGTTCTGTTATTATTTTGCCTACATGTACGATAGCGTCCGTGTGCTCGTCTGCCACCTCTGTGTTTTTAGGGTGCTATGGGAATAAGGAAAAGAAACGGGGATTTCAGAAGAAAATTGTAACCAAATTCATACTTTGTATAATTTTTTGATATCATGATTGCAGGTGATTCTCACGTCCACACTTACACACGCCCACCGTGCAGCCTGAAGTCACCCCCGAAACCGTCATCCTCTCTGTTCATCTACGTACAATGCAATCATTTCATACTTTAAACTGGTCCGGAAACTAATTGTGATTTCTAGTCTTGCAAAGCTGTATGTAGTTAGATGATGTGACAACCTCTAATATTTATCTAATAAATATGTATTCAGATGAAACCTGTATATTAGGTGTTCACGTGGTTATTTTGTATTTAAAGATCAAATTATTTGACTATTGCTAGACATTTCTATACTCTGTTGTAACACTGAGGTATCTCATTTGCCCATGTTAATTGTTTTCTAAATAAATTGACAAAAAACGAAGGTTTGGCGAATTAGCTATTTTGTGAATTTTAAGGAGGCGTTCGGGTGTTTGTCTCTGCTTCTAAACCACCAGCCCTGCCCGGTCGCCCTGCAAAGAACAGCGAGCGAGTCAGGTGGTTCGGTGTGGCGCTGGAGGGGCCCCGACCATGGGCGGCCCCTGGAGGAGGCCCTGGGACCTGGGGCCGGGTGATCTCGTTCAGACCGCAGGGCCGCCTGCTGGCGGGACTCAGTCTGCTGCAGGCCCCGCTCCCGGCAGGGGAGTCTCAGGGAGGGTGTGCCACGCTGGCCGGGCTCAGAGCAAGCCCCTCGCGCAGGTCCTAGGTTTGTGGAGCAGGAACCGGTGCGTGCCAAGCCCCAGAGGGTGCTGTCCAAAGCATCTAGAACGAAGGGCTGAAAGCCCAGCGAGGCTTCATAGACCCTGGACGACCGCTGACTCGGCCGCTCTCCCCGCTGCCTGGCTCTCACAGCCCCCCCCGGCCACCCTACCCCCCAGCAGCCCCGCTACGCACACTCTCAGGGGACCCGGGGTTTTCTCTCCTCCATGACCGTGCCTCGGTGGGGATCTGTCGCCACGGCCCCCACCCAGGCCACCGTTCTAACGCTCCTCGCTAGCCTCAGCCCCCGACACCAACTCGGTGCCCCCTGAGTCTCCTGGAGCTTGGGGAGGGGAGTCTGAGCCTCGGAGCCAAGCAGCGGGTCCCCGCCCCCACTCCGCTCAGCTCGGGGCCTGGCCACGGGAGCAAACACACATGGCTGCCCGGCCTTCCCTCCGCAGGGACGGGTGAGGGCACGTTCCAGGAAAGAAGGGGCCTGGCAGGCGCCCCCGGATCTACCCCCTGCAGTGTGTCTGGCGTGTGTGGAAGTGCGTGTCAGGAGAGTGTGCAGGATCCGAAGTGTGCGTGGCTGGGGGGTGGGGGTAGGCAGGAAGCAGCTGGGAGGGGGGCGTGGTTCAGCAGCCACAGAACTGCCTGCGGGGAGCGGGTGCCCGGAAGTCCCCTGCCTGCGGGGCTTGTCCAGGGTGGCCAGTGTCTCGTTCCGGTGGGGGATGGACGGGGAGGGGTGTGGGGGAGAAGTTACAGTAAGAAAGGAATCTGGTCACCGCTGAGCCGGCTTGGCCTCCCGCCAGCATCGCGGGGGCGGGAGGCACGTTCTCTGCGAGCGGATGCCCTTCCCAGAGCGGGGCCGCCCCGACCTCCCATCCCTTAGCGCCGGATGCCCTTCCCAGAGCGGGGCCGCCCCGACCTCCCATCCCTTAGCACCGCGCTCCTCCAGGGCCCGGCCGGGACCCGCGAGATCCGCCTGCGCCGCGGCCAGCGCGCCTTCCTGCCCCGGACGAGAGCGAAGGCGCCGCGCCCGAGCCCCCGGGAGGCGTACAGGGCAAGCGTGGGGGCCGATCGGAGACGTCGGTTGCAGGTGTGCGTGTGCCTGCTGGACCGCGATGTCTAATTCTTACGTGGGGGTCGTGGTTGAAAACAAAAAGTTTGAATGCCGTCGCCGTAAAGGCAGGAAGCGGGCAGGGGATGGGCAGGGAGCGGCAGGGCAGTGCGCTCCGCTAACTTTATGTGAAAAGCAAACCATCTCTGCGTTCTCGCTGGGAGCCTGCGGCCGCCTGGCCAGGCCGGGAGGCTGCGCGGAGACCCGCCCGCCAGCTCCTCCCAGGACTGGTCACTTCCCTCTCCGGGCCTAGAATCAGTCCCCAGGGAGAGCCCGAGGAGGGCCTGGCTCAGGGCTGCTTGAAAGGCGGGTCCCCACCGGGGCCACTTCGCATCCTCCAGCTTGGGCGTCATCTTGCGTTTCTGTTCTCTGCCCCCACCCCACGGAGCCCCCGCCCTGAATCCAATGACCGTCCCTCCGCATAAGACCATAGGGTGCTGTTGGGGAAGGTCACTCACCACACCCCCCAGGTCAGCGCCAACCAAATCAGGGTCTCTAAGCCCCCTGGACCTCAGGCGTGGTCTCCGCCCCGCCCCCCTCCACCGTGTCCCTCGTTCTGTCCTGTGTGCCAGGCTCCTGCCCAGCCACGCCCGCCTCACTCTAAGCAAGTCACCCAGCCATCACCCAGAACCGGCCCCCACCGTGCTCCCCCACCGATGACCCTCCCTCCTCCCTCCCCTGTCTTACCTTCTCTGTCGGGCCCAGAGGATGTGGCGGCGCTTCTCCAGCCCCGACACCACTACCTCCTCCTCCCGGGGGGCTTCGCTCCGTCAGCCGCCCCTTTCCTGAACTTCCCCGGGCCTGGCGCCGGGGGCGCTGGCGCGGTGAGGCCCGACATCCCGCAACCCCGCCCTCCGCGGTGCACCGCTCTCCAGTCCTTGTCATGCCGACTCCCCGGCCGAGCACGCGGCCTGGGCCCACCTGCCATGCTCACTCCCTGAGCTCCCGTCTCAGAAGTGCTCAGAAAGTCCCCTCGCGAGCCCACTGTGACCCTTGGTCACTGAAGTCCGCGCGGCTCTTGGACACGGGCCTCACGGCGGCGTGTGATGGAGGCTGCTCTCCCTTGAAGCTCTTGTCTCGGATTCCACGACAGCCCTCTCCGTGGGGTCTTCAGCGCTCCGACGCCTCCGCCCGCGCCTTCTCTGTCGCCTTCCCGGCTTCCTGTCACGACTCGGTCCTGGAGCCCCCTCCAGCCCCTGCATCTGGCACGCGAGGCTCGCACCTTCTCTCCACCGGCAAACTGCCCTCAGCAGCCAGGAACCCCCTTGCCTGGAAGGTGACCCACTCCCCNCAAAGACTTAGTGCTCACGTCAGTCGCGGGACGGCCCCTTTGCTGCGGTGCAGTGAGTGTTCCAGAGTCTTCCCTGTGGGTCAGGCCAGACTGTCCCGAAAGCCACATGCTTGCGGGCCCTGTCCCATCCGTCTCCCGCCTCACGGCCTCCCTTGTAGGTTTCCCCGGAGAGCGGTCCCTGGCTGCATCCCAGGAATCTGAAGGCCCATCTCGGGCTCTGCTCCTAGCAACCAGACCTAAGGCAGCGAGTGCTGGGAGCAGGCCTGGGAGCCAGCCTCGGAGGACAGGGTGCTGGAGACGGTCCCTGACCACAAGCTGGTGACCGCCCCAGCCTGGGACAGCCACTATGTTTGTGACTTCCACCTGCAGGGAAGGCAGAGGGGCTGTGCCCACTGGGGCCGCGTCGCTGGCCTGTGAGAGGTGGGAGGAAAGGATAAGAGTTGAGACCACGGGAGCTGAGTGCCTATGGCTCAGTGCCCCCGATTCATCAAAGAAAGGCAATCACGGTCTCAGATCTCTGACTTGGCGATTTAAAGAGAAGCTGTGAGTCCCGAGGAAAGCGCTGAAGGACGGAAGTGTTGCAACACTCTCCGCCTGCAGCCGGGCAGCAGCCGGGGCAGATCCGGCCGATGGGGCAGGGCTCCCCTGAGGCCGCGGGGGACCTCAGAACGCGCTCAGCGCTCTGTGCCTCCAGGTGGCCTACACCAACGGCGGACCGCTCACAGGGAAGGAGTGAGACCTCAGGGCTCCGGAGGGCGAGACTTGCACCCACCCCTCCCCCTTGGCAAATATCTATTGCCACCGAGGGTCTATTCTGCTCAGCTGTGAGCTCGGTTCGCAGGGGAGACAGCTTGGCATGTGGGTGCAAGCCACAGGAGGAGCCCCGCTCCAGATGGAAAGACCGAGGTCAGAGGGAATCCCTCCACTAGGCAGGTATTCGGCAGGACACCTGCCCTTTCTCTAGGGAAGGGCGCGGAGGTGACAGGCGCTGCCTCGTCCGTCGGGGAAGCGGCCCCTCTTGCGGGCAGCCCGCAAACAGCAGCCAGTACGGAGTATAAACCGCCAGCCCTCCTTCCCGACGCGGAGACCGCACCGCGCTGTGCTTCTGCTCCGGAGCCCCCTCCGTGTCGAGCCCAGGGGTGGGGGCTCTGCCCGCTCCACTGCCCTCCTGTAGGCGCTTCTGGAAGAGCCATCCCCGCTCCGCATGCCAACTTTCCAAGAGTCCCGGGCTCAGGCTCTGCCTCCCGAAAACCCCCTTTGAGGCACCGGCTCTTGGCCTCACCCTCCCTTTCTGGCCGTCTCACACCTGAGTCTGCAGTCGCTCCACGGACGTCCGACCTCTCCTACGACCTTACCCACCACGCTTTTCCTCCAGTTCGTGCATGCTTTACACAACTTTTAATAATTCGTTTTTCCAACAACGTTGAAGTGCTTGAAAAATATCGAAAACCTAACAAAAAGGGTACTAAAACGTACGTTATTTGAAACTTAAATATTTCATTTATCCCTGAAGCAGGATATCTGGTGCTATGATCATGATCATATGATCATTTTACTTTCCCGTCTTCAGTGGAAGCTAACTCGTCAATAATACCTTAAAAATATACTTGTTACCTGTCTACTTTTCAACTGTGAGGTTTGCCACGTTTTATCATTTCTCACGATCTAGCGCCAAGCTTAAATAATTTCAGACTCATTTCAGCTTACTAAAACCTCATGCACAGGACCCCCCTGTGTCCAGTATTGTTAAACAAATGACCAAGACCCACGTCTCAGTTTGCGTGAGATTGCACTAGGCCAAGTCTATGGGTCGGTTTTAGAAGAAGCAGCATGATGGCGCTTTTTCACTGTACTCAAACTGATCCCTGCATCTGCTGATTTATACATTTCTGATTTCTTTCTTTTTTGTTTTTTTTCTAATTCAGATATTGTGTTCATCTATCTTCCTCCATTTTAAAGCTTTGATGCCTTGACCCCTTAAATATCTCTTTAATCTGACATCTTATCCTCATCCCTGATCCTGTCACTGAAAGTCAGGACCACCGTCCATTCCCATCTGGACGCCGCAGAGCTTCGAAACGTGTCTCTTTGCCCCAGTCTTGTTCTCTTCAGACCCACTGTGATGCAGACTTCTGTCATGTACTCAAATGTGGTTCTCCTAACCTTCCAGGACCTGGGAGTGTCCTGCCTCCTCACGCCGTGCAGGTGGATCTGTGTGAACAATTCCGGAAAACAGGCTGTGAGCTTAAATAATGTGAGTCGTTTGTAGGCCACAGCATTTAGTTATCATTGCGAGGGGCCCAGCATGCCCGTCCCCTGCCCCGTGGCATCAGGAGTGTCCCACCGCCTGGATGCCTGAGTGGCTTGTGGAGCCAAGCGTCCCACTGATCCATGTTGGAAATGTAGCTTGAATTAAAAAAATGAAAAATCCTTATTATAGTAAGCCAGGGACATGGAGTGTCCACTTGTCCCTGCAGCTAACCCTAGCCTATCCTGTCTCACGTGTCCGTCCTTACGTGACTAGCTACGGCTCACCATACTGCCCTTTACTGAACATTCGCTGCAGGTCGAGTACGGTACCGATTGCTTCATTTGCTTAATTTTGTTTACTCGTTATAACAAAACCACAGGGCAGATGCCATTTTATAAAAGAGGCCTGAGGAGCAGACAGGCGAAGTGA
Organism: Ailurus styani; assembly: GCA_002007465.1. Lineage (NCBI taxonomy): Eukaryota > Metazoa > Chordata > Mammalia > Carnivora > Ailuridae > Ailurus > Ailurus styani. The sequence continues at coordinate 760,556 of LNAC01000614.1, forward strand.
TTTACTTTCGGAAAGAGGAGGTTCTCGACACTAATGTCTATAGCACCCGACCGGGAAAGGTCGGGTGTAGGATACAGTTTGTGGGCAAATAAATACATGGAGATATACCTCATTTCCATTCAGGCATATGCTTTCTCTCCTTTTTCCCGAAAGACATCACCCTCTTGGCTGGTTGTTCATTTTGATAAGAGACATGGGGCACTAGTTTTCTCTTGCTGCTGTTAACCATTACCCCAAACAGTGACTTAATACCACACAAACGTATTATATTACATTTCTGAAGGCCAGAAGTTCAAGGTGTTTTTTTTTTTTTTAGATTTTATTTTTTACTTATTTGAGAGAGCGAGCGAGCATGAGTGGAGAGGTGGGGCAGAGGGAATGACTCCCCGCTGAGCAGGGAGCCCGATGCGGGGCTCCCTCCCAGGACCCTGGGATCATGACCTGAGCCGAAGGCAGACGCTTCACCGACTGAGCCCCCCAGGCGCCCCAAGGTGGTTCTTACTAGGCTAAAAACCAAGATATCAGCAGATCTGTGTCCCTTTCTGAAGACTCTAGGGAATAACCCACTTTCTCACCTTTTCCAGCTTGCAGGGGCTGCCATGTTCCCTGATTCATGGCCCCTTCCTTCCTCCACCTTCAACGCCAGCAGCAGCCGGTCAAGTCCTCGTCCCATCTCACCCCTCTGACACTGACTCTTCTGCCCCATATCCCACATTTCCCACATTTGAGGGCTCTTGTGATCACATTGCATCACACAGATCATTGCTCCATCTCAAGGTGAGATCTCAAGCAGCCCTATTTCCATCCGGAACTTTAGCTGCCCTTTGCCAGGTACCATAACATGTTCAGAGGTTCTAGGGATTAAGGCTTGGACATCCCAGGGACGCCATTACTCTGCCTGCGCATGGATATGGAGGGTTATGTCTCTGCTGTAAGAAAACAGCAGTGGGAACTGCCGCCGAGGAACGCGATACCAGGGCCTCAGTGTCGGGCAGGTAGTGCGCACAGGGAGAGACTGGGGACAACCAGCAAGCCTTGGCTGTGGCCAAGGGCGTCCACTTCTCTTGGTGTTTCTTGCCAGGTTGGGCTGCAGAACCTGTTGTTGTCAGATCTTCTAATCTCCCAAGAGAACCTGGAAATGCAGATTTTTTAAAACGTTAACAAGCAAATCAAAACACGTACAGACACCATGTCGCCCAAAGAAATCCCACATGTGGGCTGCCTCTGATTCAGTGGTCCCTAGTTCTTGACCTTGACCCAGGTCCACATGCTGTGTAAGTGGCAGGACCGAGCTGCAAGCCCAGAGCTGTGGGACTCCGGGGGGCAAAGCTTCATCACCGTGTTTGCTCCTCTGATCAGCTGGACAGACCCATCCCTGGGGAAAGCCCTTCAGAGGTACCTTGTCTTACAGACCCCAAGAGTCCCATATCCCGCCATCTCAGCCCTGAACTTCACTTTCTCTTTAGCCTTTGTCCCACACCGCCCTGCTTCTCCCTTCCACATCTCTGCCAATGACTGTCCCCTGTCCTAAATGCCACACTAGACTTCTGCCCACCCTTACCCTCCTTCCCTGGGAACGGTCACCTGCTGCTGCTAAGGGACCACCAAGGTGGGCCCACACAACCAACCCACCCTTGCTCTCAGTCAGCTGGACCGGGATAACCAAAGCATTCGCCGGCCATTGAACCATCACATTCCCTCCCTCCCTCAGGAGGTTGGCCTCAGATGAAAAGGCTGCGGCGTGGCTGCTCGTGACCCCAGCTGGGCTGGCAGCCTGGCCTCCTCTTTCAACTCTTCCTGCTTACAAAGACTCTCTGCTGTTAGGCCTCCTCTTTGCCCGGGACTTAGTCCCTTCCCTCCGTACTGCATGAATTCCTTGTACCTTCTTAGGAATTTTCTGGTATCAAAAGTTAAGTCTTCTGACACCTGCCACTAGACCAAAAGGAGATTTCCAGCTTTTAACTAAGAGGACGCCTGTTAGAATGAGGATACAAGTCCAGCAAAGATCAGGTCTCAGCTTTCGTGGGCTTGAGAGACTGCGCCTCCACCCGCGGCCCTTTCTCCCTATTACTGCTGCTCACTGTCTGGCGCCCCCCACCCGCCACAGTACTCCCGGTAAGGCCGCACATAACCCCACAGACCCTGCCCTGCGCAGCACCCCACAGTCTCTCTTTCGGTTGGTTTTATAGCCTGACATTCGAGGCGGTTCCTGGCTCCTGAGGGGACATTTATTTATTTTATTTGAGACAGACAGACAGACAGACAGAGCTAGTGACAGAGATAGTGAGACAGAGAGCCAGCAGGGAGCAGAGGGAGAAGCAGGCTTCCCACCGAGCAGGGAGCCCAACGCAGGACTCCATCCCGAAACCCCGGGATCATGACCTGAGCTGAGGGCAGATGCCGAACCCACTGAGCCCCCCAGGCGCCCCTGGAGTGGACAGTTAACGTCCAGCTGGCAGCGAGCACCCCTCCCTTCTTCCGGGCACAGTTCCAGCTGCTTTGGGGGAATCGCCCTCTTCCTCTTTCTGCCCCCTTCTGATACGTGAGCGGAGCTTTGGGGCTGTAATCGTTAGCACCGCACACTCAGCGGCTCTGTCCCAGCTCACGGCGGGTGTTCCTGGCTGGGCGCCACCCGCGTGGTCGCTCTAGAACTCAGGCTCTTCTGCCTGTGTCGCTCCGCCCTCCCTTCCCATCCTGGAGTTCTCTGCATTAGGCTGCCAGACGGGAAAAGGCAGGGTCCTCCCCCGGGGAGTGAGGCGGTGAGCCAGGCCCACATCCTATCGACTGGACTGACCACGAGGCTATCTGACTACGGAGGTAGCAGGATGGAGCTCAGAGAGAAGGCGAAGATCAGCACAAGTTTAGCCTAACTACCGGGGCTGCAGGAGAGAATCCTAGAGAAGGATTTTGCTTGGCCTGCTGGCTTCTGTATCTACTTCCTGGGCCAGTCATTGTGGACCAGCAGGCAGGGTTGTGTCCGTTCCCGTGGGTCTGATGAACCTGGCCAGTGTATCGGCTAACTTCTGCTGCATAACAAACAGGTATTTATGATTCGTAGCTTAAAACAACCATGTATGTATGCCCACGAGGCTGTGGGTTGAGTGAGCAGCTCTGCGGACCTGGGCCAGGCTCTTCTCCTGCCAGCTGCTCGCTCGTGTATCTGCAGGCAGCGGGCGGGCTGGTTTAGAACGGCCTCACGCGCATGTTTGGTCGTTGGCCTGCAGTCAGCTGGGGTGATGGGGTGACCGGGCCGTGCGTGTCTTACCACCATCAGGCGAGCCTGGGCTCGTTCCAATGCGGGCAGCAGGTTAGGAGAGATGAGGAGGAAGTACACAGGATTCCTTCAAGCTCAGATCCCAGGCAATGTTACTGCTCCCTGGTTCCTTTTGTCAAAACGAGTCACAAGACCAGCCCCCAGTGAGGGTGTGGGAAGAGAGACTCTGCCCCTTGAGGAGAACATGAAGGTCATACGGCAAGAGGTGTGGACAGAGGGAGGGAGTTACGGGGCGGACCACGGCGAGCTTCCACAGCCAGTTTCTGCTCCGAGGCTCCGTGGGGCCGACAACAGCCCTGCTCTCCTGTCTGAAATGACGGACCCGGGGGCGGCCCCGGAACCCCGCCGCTCCGCTCAGAACCCTTGCTCGGATTTTCCTCTCTGGGGCCGGAATGCAGACGCTCTTCCGCCGGCCCTCACGTTCTGAGGATGGGAGTTTGCAGGTAACTGGCCGTCATTCTGCGGCCACACGGAGAAGGAAGCCACAGGAGGGGACCCTGAGACGGCCGCGCAGCGGCACAGAGCCCAGTGTCAGGGACAAAGAGGCTCGTTCTAGCAGTTCTCAGTCACAGCCCTGCCGGCCGCAGCCGCAGCGGCCCGTGATCCTCCTCTTCTCTGAGCTGGTTTGAATTGGGGCTCTGCCAGGCGCGGCTGCAGCTGCTGGAGAAACAATCCGAAAAGGACAACCTCTTCCTTTCTGATCGGCCTAAGCCAGGGTATAATTGCTACGTGACAAACGTATGGAGGGGCCCCGTCCCTCCTCACAGCTGCACCGTCCCTCCTCGACAGGGGCGGGTTTCCGGGGTCCACAGGAGAGAGGACCGGGGGGCTTGGAAACTCCACGGTCAGACTGGGTAGAGTCTCGGGCCTAAGATCACCATCCCAGGGGTGAGGATCACGGGGTCCAACATCCTGGGCTCTTCTGAGTCTCCGCATCCAGCGTGCCTGCTTAGAAAATTCCACTGCGCCTGGGCAAAGTCGGGAGCCTGGTGTGTGTGGGTTAGCGAGCTCTGGGGGCCAGCAGCGGAAAGCAGCTCTGAGCCCCGTAAGAGAAGGAAAGGGCATCCGGCGGGGGGCTGTGGGTGAACTGGGAGGCTGGGGGAGGAGCGGCAAACGAGCTGGCGGCAGACGGACCATCACTCCCGACAGGCTCGAGGGCGGGCGAGTGGCTGCCTTATCAGGCACAGCTGGAGGAAAGAATGAATGAATTCTTAGGCGTTGTTTTTTCTGTCCTGGTATCACATCCTGCTCGAGGACATCTGGTTCTTGCTCAGGCTGAGGTCACAGGCAAAGCTGTGTCCCAATTCCAGCCCCACAGACCTCTGAGGAAAACTCTACTAGAAGGTGCCTCAGGGGTCCCTGCGCGTCACGCCCGGAGTTCATGAACTATGAGGCCAGAGCCAAGTCCCAGCCAGGTTCCTATTTGTAGGGCCCATAAGCTGAAAGTGGTTTTCATATTTTATAGTGGTTACGTTTTAAATGATTACGTAAATATTTACATCGTGGCCTCAAATTTGCCTCTTGGCCCGCAAAACCTAAAATATTTATTATCTGGTGCTTTACAAAAATGTCTGCAGGCCCCTGGCTTACACAGTAGGACTCAGGCAGCTGCACGCATTGATGCCCAAGGGCAGAAGCTGTCGAACGAGAAAGAGCCCCTCCAAAGGAAGTCAGAGTGTTGGTAGGAAGGGGAGAATGGTGGGAGACCAGACCGACGAAAGCCTGGTGTGTGCGTGCGTGTGAGTGTGAGGGTGTGTGTGTGAGTGTGAGGGGTGTGCATGAGCGTGAGTGTGAGCGTGAGTGCATGTGAGTGGGAAGGTGTCTGTGTGTGCATGTGAGTGCGTGTGTGAGGGTGTCTGTGTGTGAGTGCATGTGTGTGTGCGTGTGAGTGGGTGTGTGTGCTTGTGAGGGTGTCTCTGTGTGCACGTGTGTGCGGGTGTGTGTGTGAGTGTGAGGACTGTGTGTGTGAGTGTGTGCGTGTGAGGGTTTCTGTGTGTGTGAGTGCGTGTGTGCGAGTGTGAGTGCGTCTTCAAGCTGAGCTATCTCCCCACCAGTTCTGCGGTCTAGGAAGAAACTTGGGAATTAAAGTGACAGGAATTGGACAGGATGCCCTTCATTGTCATTGTCATGTTCAAGGAAGAGATGCATCCTAATGCAGTTCAGAGCAGGAAGGAGTGGGAGCTCACTACTCATCAAACAACATCAAGGTTACTCTCAGGAAAAAGGTCAAGTTTATTTCAGATGGAGAAACAAGGATGTTTCTGATAGCTCTGGAAGCTTTTGGCTACCGTGGACAAGGTCCAGCTATCTGAAGCCACCATATGGAAACACCACATGGAGACACCACAGAGAAAATGAGAGATGCGCCCACAGACTCGTGGCTCTTCCAGCCCCTCCTGTCTCGGTCTTTTCAGCTTGGGCACCGGACATGGGAGTGAGGAAGTCTGCAAGACGGCCCGGCCCAGCCGCCCTCTGGCTGAGGCTCCAGGAGCCTCTGACAGAGACAGGCACAGCTGGGTCTAGTCAAGATCTGCAGGCATCACCAACGGTGGTTATTATCGAAGCTGCTGTTTGGACTGGTTTGTCATGTAGCCAAAGGACACCCAGCCAATGCTATGAAGGGAGCACATCTTCTCCATGTAGGATGTGTTGGGTTTCTATTTTAGATGAGCACAAGCTTGGAGAACAGAGGGAGAGGGGTAACCCCTTGCCATCCTCCCCACACCGGACCCCCAGGGCCAATCCAGACTAGTGCAAGGAGTCGAGGTCCAGAGAGGAGGCAGCTTCTTCACTGATGTGGCCTCTGAGGTGAGCAGGGCACCTGAACCCCTTGGAGTGTGCAGGTGGAGAAAAGAGAGCATATCCTGTGAGCCTGTTTTCTCCAGGATCAGGAGGAGGCTGGGAGAAACTCTCTCGCAGGGTTTAATTCACAGGGCCCGGGGTGTGATGCCCACTGGAGGAGGGAAGAGCCTCAGGAACCACTGGGTCGCCTGGTGTAATGGGAGCTCCCTTACCTCTTGCCACAGCATGAGAAGCAGGGATAGTGACAGGACCCCAGGGAGGCAAGCCCACCCGCCCTTGGGTGCCTGACCTCGGGCACCTAAAGAGAAATGGGTAGGGAAGATCCAAGGATGGAGGGACATAGAGGTCTCGGATAACCCACACTGCCTACCCAGACCAGCCCTTGCTGCTGCCAGAACAGACCAAAAGGAGCAAGTGCGAAGAGGAGCCAAGCCTTGAGGAAGGTGTCCCTGTGAAAGCTGCTCTGAGCCAACCATCCACACGTGAGCACTAACCACACCATCACGGAGGCATACTCGCATGTTCCTCTCCTGGGGCCTCCCTTGTAAACTGCACATCTCCTGGGAGAGGAAGCCCAGAGGACAACTTCATTCTCAGCTGTTTGTGACCTGTGTGAGTCAGGCTGAGGACAGGGAAGAAGGTCGAAACCATACACTGCCGTCTCTTGACAATCCTGCCCCGTGCTACCTCGGCTGGAGCGACAGAAATTCCCGCAGAGGGTGACCCACAGCGCCAGTCCCTGCCGTGATCCTGGCTGCGCCTTGAATCACTGCCTGGTGTGGGGACACTCATCCAAGGCCTCCAGGGCTGACCACACCACAGGGAGCCTTCCCAGGCAGAAAGAAGAGAGACAGAGAAATCAGCTTTCTGTCCAATTCTACAGACAGCTGTGTGAGCTTGTACGATCCAGCCATTCTCTAGGGCCCCAGTTACCTGATCTGGGTAGTGGGCATCGTGCCTTCTCATCTTCTCTTCGTGAGTCCCCACTGACAGTACAGGGCAGGTGAGCGGGCAGAGAAGACCAGGGCTGCACAAGGGCTCCGTAAACTGTGAAGGGAATTGTACTTGGAGGAAGCGTCCTCCCTGCTCTGAGGTCAGGAGAACTGGAGCCCCACGGAGTCCCCACCCTTCCTCCACTTGTGAAAGTCCCAGAGGGCTTAGTGCTGAAACAGAAGAGCACACGGCACTACGGGGATGTTGATGAAGACTGGGCAGGGGCTGGACACAAGGCTTCGCCTTTGCCAAGTGCTCAACGAGTACTTGTTTATGCAGACAGTCACACACGCTCCATGAGGGGTAGAGTCCATTTTGTTTGCTGCTGCACCTCCAGTGCCTAGAATACAGCCTTGGTATACAGAAGATGTCTAATAATTACTTGAATGAATGAATGAACAGAAGAGGGAAAAGAGAAGGCTGTCAGGCGAGCTGAACCACGAAGAATGAGTCAGAAATGATGGGAACAGGATTCCAGGAGGAAGACGCCGTATATGCAAACACGCAGGTCCATGCGGGTCTAGAGTGTGTCTGGAGATGGCAGGATTCCCACTGGGCCTGCAGAAGGGGGAGATGAGGAATCCAGGTCTGACGATCCGGGGCTTCACCTGGAGGACCCTGGGAGCTACAGAGGGTCGTAACTGGCTATTAAATACCGTTGAGCTTTTTAAACAACTTTACAGAGACACAAACCATACAATTCACCCATTTAAACTGTGCAATTCAATTCAGAGCTGTGAATCACCGCAGTGGATTTTGAAACATTTTCATTACCCTGTAAAAGAAATCCCATGCCCATGAGTGATCAACCCTCGACCCTCCCACCCCCCACCCCAGGCAAGCATTGATCTACTTTCTGTCTGTTTAGATTTGCCTATCCCGGGCATTTCATATAAAAGAAATCATGCACCAGATAGTCATTTGTGACTGGCGTCTATCACTTAGCGTAACATTTTAAAGATTCATCTGTTGTGTAGCATGTGTTGGTACTTGATTTCTTTGTATTACTGAATAATGTTCCAATGTATGGATTTATTGCATTTAGTTCATCCAATCATTAGCTGGTGGACATGTCGTTTTTAAAAAGATCCTATTATGGCTAAAATTAACAAGACCGACAATATCAAACGTTGGTACGCATGTGGAGCAACGGGAACTCTGGTGCGTTACTGGTGGGAGTCTGCGATGCTATAAGCACTTTGGGAAATTTTGGCCTCTCTTATAAAGAGAAACATTTGCTACATACCTGAGCCATTCAACTTGTAGGCATTTCCTCAAGAGCAACGCAAATATATGTCAAAACAAAAACCTTCAGTAAATACGGCCGAGCTGCCCATCAGTAGCACAGGGGACAAACACACTGAGCTCTTTTTGTAAAATGGAATCTTACCCAATAAGTCACAAAAGATGGATGCGGGGGAAAACATTATGTTGGGTGAACGAAGCTAGACATAAAGGGTTATGTACTGTGTCGTTACTATGGAATCCCATTTTTGTGAAATTCAAGAACCCACAGAAATGATCTGTGTGGGTCGAAGTCAGAACAGACGTTGGGAAGAAAGAAGGGGGTACAAGGGAGCTTCCCAGGGTGATGGACACGCCCTCTCCCTGGACAGGGGTGTTAGTTATGCAGAGACATGTACTTGTCAAGACTCTTTAAACTCACGTACAGACGGCTGACAGACGCATGAAAAGGTGCTCAGCATCATGAATCATCAGAGAAAGACGAATCAAACTACAATGAGATATCCCCCTACATCTGCTAGAACGGCTAGTACCCAAAAGACGAGAGATAACAAGTGTTGGCCAGGGTGGGAGAGAAGGGTCCCTCCTGCACTGTGGGCGGGAATGTAAACTGGGGCAGCCACTGTGGAAAACACTATGGAGGTTCCTCAAAGAATTGAGAAGAGAGCTCCCATATGATCCAGCAGTTCCAGTTCTGGGTATATATCTGAAGGAATCAGAAACACTAATTCAGAAAGATACATGCTCACTTATGTTCATTGCAGCATTATTTACAATAGCCAAGATATGGAAGCAACCTAAGTGTCCATCAACGGATGGACGGGTTAAAAAGTGTGACACACACGCACACACACGCACGATGGAACGCTACTCAGCCGTGAAGAGAAGGGACTCTTGCCATTTGTGCCGACACGGGTGCCAACACCTCAAGGGCATTGTACTAAGTGAAATAGATCTAACAGAGAAAGACAAGTCCTATATGAACTCCCTTACACGTGGAATCTCTAAGAAACAAACAAAAACGAGCTCATCGATTCAGAGGGTGGATCGGTAGTTGCCAGAGGTTAGTGTAGGACGTGGGAGAGAGGGGTGAAGGGGGTCAGAGGCTAAATAAAAATCAGGATCTGAAAAGTTCTTGAGGCGCTGGAATAATGAGCCAACGGGGAGAAAATAAGAAAGATTTCACAGTAATGAAGGTCAAGTTTTGCTTTTAGGTTAAAACATTTGACAAGAAGAGGCCTGAGCACAAGTGCCTCAGCTCGTGTGAGATAAAACGAAACGCAACCCTCCTGTGGTTTTGTCGCCGTCTGTGCGTCGTGTGGACTGTCGGGCGGCCAGGGTGGGGGAGCGCGCTCTGGAAGCCTGAGGAGCACGGACCAGGGGGCGCGGGCTGGAGCGCGGAGGGGCCTCCTGCAGCCTCGAAGCCGGGCTGTGGCCTGGCCCCGGGGCAGGGCGGCAGAAGGGGGAGGGCGGGTGGAGGAGCCAGCTGCTGAGGAGGAGGAGCGGGCGCTCCTGAGAGGCAGGGGCGGGGACAGCGGGGAGAGGAAGAAGGCGGGGTGACCTGCAGGCTCCTCTCGCGGCACCTGTGGCCGGCCGGCCCTCCACCTGCTCCTGGTCCGCCCGTGGGCTTCCGGCCCCGGGCCGCTCCCCTGCTGGGTGTTCGGAGCCTCCTGCCTGTCGCCGGTGTCTCGTGGTGCTCCCTGACTCACGGGACAAGCAGCTCCGGAGACCTCAGCTCCGTGAGCTCAGCGGCGTGGAGCGGGCTTTCCAGCTGCACCTGCTGCCCCTCGGGAGAAGGGCGTGGGCCTGGCAAGCCCCCCCGCCTCCTGGGTGGTTTGGGACGCCTGCGTAAGAACCACCTGGAAGGTAGCCCCCAGGCCCCCCCGTAACAGAGGAGAGACCCCGAGAGGGCAGGGGAGTAGTGCAAGGCCAACACGCCCCTGATTTTGCCGGGGGGGCACCTACTGGCACCGCAAAGACCCTTCCCTCGCAGAGGCCTGGGGTGCGATGCTCACGAGGCGCACCCTCCCCTCAGAACCCCACGCGGTGGGGCAGGGAGGCCCAGAAACCCAGCCGCCTCCCTCTGGGCGCCTCCGCAGCTGAGGTGCGCAGTGGCCTGGAGGCAGAGCTGGCAGGAAAGTCCCAGATGTGTGTCACCTTGGCGTCACTGACCCCACCCCGTGGGCTTCCCCGTAGGTGCATCCTCTCCTTGGCATCCGATCTGGCCTCCTGCCCCAGGCGAAGACCAGCCTCTACCAAGAAGTGCCTCTGAGACGTTTCGTACTGAGTACCGAGAACCGTGGACCTTGGAAGGGACAGGGTAGTACCCCCTGCAGGCTCCTCCCACCCTCAGACTCGTGCACTGAATTCTTCAAGAACAAGGAAACTCAGGTGTATTTACTCAAACGTTTTGTATGCCATAAAAGTGTACTATAAAAGTATAATGACTGCACCCCTCGGCAGCGCGGAGTCTGATGACTTCTGCACACAGCACCACCACTGAGAACGAGACAGAGCCTTTCCAGAACTCCAGAACGCTACCCCCTTCCCGACACACCCACCCCAGAAAATCACCACCTTTCTGACCGATCCGACCATACATTAGTTTTCCCTACTCTTGGGCTTCCTACAGGTGGGCTCGTACAGTACACACTCTGGCTTTCCTTGCCCAAGGTACTGTCTGTGAGATTCACCGTAATCTCTTCCTCTTCCCTCGCTAAGTGGCATTCCATCGCACGGGTGTACCACCACGTACGCATCTACTGTAGTGTTAATGGGCATTTGGGTCACTTCCGGTTTGGAGCTCTTAGGAACAGTCCTGTAAAGTATTTACACAGACTCACATACTCGCTTCCCCCGGAGATACACTGACAGCTGGAACTTCTGGATCATAGGTAAGCGTATCTTTAGCTTCAGTAGATAACTGCCAAACAGCTTTCTAAAGTCATTGTACCAATTTACACTCCCACTAACAACGTATGAAAGTTCCAGTCACATTACATCTTCTCCAACACCTTTCAATTCTATCTGTTCTAATGGCTGCATAATGGTACCTCCCCGGGCCTTCGACTGGATTTCCCCTGCTGACTAGTGATGCTTGGTGCCTTTCCATAAGCTTATGGGTCATTTGGATGCCCCTTGTTTTGTGAAATGCCTGTTCAAGTCTTTTGACCAGTGTTTGCTGGGCTGTCTACCTTTTTGTGTCGATTTATAGGAGTTCTTTATACTCCTAAACAAATATACAGCTAAATGTCTTATGAATACCTTTGCCCAGTTTATGGCTTCATTTTTTATTTTACATTTAAATAATATTTTTAAAGTAGGCTCCCTGCCTAACATGCAGCCTAATGCAGGGCTTGAGCTCATGACCCTGAGATCAAGAGTCAGGCGCTTAACCAACTGAGCCACCCAGCTGTCCTTAAATGATGTCTTGTGATGCCCAGAAATCATTAATGTTCATGAGGTCTAATCAAAAAATAGTGAAATCCAAGTTTTCCATCGTTGCTGTTATGATAAGTGGTCTTTGCATTCCCCACAAGAGATCTTTGAGAAGCCTAGGTTTTGTGCCAGTGAAGGTCATGCCAGCTTCCTTTCTGTCCTCCTTCAGGTGCAGGACTCAGTCAGACACGACCACAGCCCCAGTTTGCCCACCCACCCCTCCACGCCCCCCACGCCCCTTCCCATCCACTCTCCACCACCATCCACACATTCATCCATCCGTCCGCCCATGGACCCACCAAGGATTTACCACCATCACCGTGAACTGAGTGACAACAGGCAGTCAGACACTGAGATGGTATCAGAGTTCCTGAGATGGTGTCAGAGTTACCGAGATGAACGAGACCCCCAGGGAGCTCATGATCTGCTGGGGAAAACATAACATACACAGAATCCCTGACGGATTTCTAGCCACCCCTGTGCTGTCCTGAAACCTGTAGCTTTCGTTCGGTATTCTCTGAAACCTCCATTCATTTGTCCTTGGTCCGTGGCACTTGTAGGTAGTGTGGTTCCCACAGCTCGGAGCTACAAATAGCAAAGGTGATTCTCACTTCCCTCATTCTAGATACTTCCCTGATGGGGCCTGAGATGCTTGGCAGCCCTGGCCCACCACCGGCTCAAATCCTGCTTGTGAGTAGGCTGTACTCAGAGAGCGGCCCCCAGAGGGCAGTGGGTGCGCACGGCTCCCTCGGGGCTGACTGGCTGGCAGTGGATGCTGGAAGGCTGGGCCTGTGGGACCGGCTGATGGCTCAGTCTGGCAGTGGGCCTGAGCCCGAGTTTCAGTAGCCTGGTGGAGCTGGCTGAGAGCAAACTAGGGTCTGGGGGCAGTGGGGAGGCCCAAGCTGCTATGCAGGATGGGGGCTTCCTTCCTGGCTCAGGGAGGCAGACTCCATTCTCTGCTTGTCTCAGGTCAAGCCGGGACCAGGGGCCTGAGGTGTGGCCCGGGCCCCGGTGGGGAGGGAAGAAAACCCGCAGCCTTCCCGGGGCCCCCTGCTCCAGCCTCCAGCCACCAGCTTGGCAAACACACCTCAGTTCCCCAGCCTGGACCCCTGACAGCCTAGCCTCCCTCCTCTGACCCCTTCCTAGAGGCAGTGGCTCAAAACCAACAAAAACAATGACGAGCCTGCCGGCCCGGCCCAGACCAGCCCTGGTCACTCGTCTGTGATCTGACTGCTCGGAGCCCCCGGCAGGCCTGGCTGCCGTCCTGCCCGCACACCTGCCCTGGGGAGGACACTGGCCCTTTGTTGGAGGAGACGACTTGCGGGGACGGCCCCGAGGAGGGGCTCAGGCTTGTGGGCCAGGCTGGCGCCAGGCGGGACCAGGATCCTCCGCAAACAAGGCCTCCTACACAGCAGCTGGCGCGGCAGGGGCAGGACTGCGCCCAGCAGCCCAACCGCGGTGCCCGATGGGCCCGGAGCAGACACGGAGGACGGGAGGGCGGGTGGCCCCGGGGCCCAGCCTCAGACCCCGCGCCGGACACATGGTCACGCGGACTTCTCCTCTCCCTCTCCCCACCTCTCTGCTCCAGCTTGGCCCTCGCGGTGACCCTGCCAGGTCTGCCTCAGGGGACCCCATCCACACCTGCCCGGGTGACTGGACCCCCCTCTCTGGTCCCTCAACAGGCAGAGAGAACCCGGGTGACCCCTCTGTTCACTCTTCCCCCCAAAGCTTAGGGGTGACCAGACGCCCTGCCATGACATCAGCCTCTTGCGGGCTTTATGGCTCAGACCGAGAGGCGGGTCTGAGCTGAAAACAAGGTCATTTCCACCCTTTCTCTGTGCCGCTGCCTTACCCGCAGCTTCTCCCTGGAGCCCTCCAACCACCTCCCAAGGATGTAAGATAAGAACATAACATGACCCGCCCCCCCCAGGCTCCCAGGTAGCGCGCATGGGGGCGGGGTGAGCCCAGGCTGTTTCTAGACCCACACCCCGAGATGGTTGTTGCGGTGGTGGACAGTGGAGGCCGTGAAGCTCCACTGGGGAAGCCCATGGGAGACGGGGATTATCAGCAGATTTCATGCAGAGAGACGTGTACTTTAGCCGATGGCTCCGGACACGGTCTGGGCAGAGGGACCAGAGAGGAGGCTGTCTCGATAACCGGGGGGCAGCCACAGAGGGCGGCCGGGTGCTCCCTTCGGGCGAGCACTTGAGGTTTGCTGGCAAGGAGCGGAAGAAGCCTGCCGCCCTCCGATCTCGCACCCCTCCGGGCGGCCCCACTGCGCACCGTGGGGGATACGCCGGCCTGGCCTTCTGAGCCCAGGGGACTCTGACACAGGAGCGCCAGCCGCCTGTGCTCGAGGGCTCCGGTGGGGTGGGCCAGGCCTGGATCTGCGCGGAAGCCGGGGGCTGCCCCTGCCCCGTCCCGCTGCCCGCTCCGTCTCTCGTAGCCTCGATCCCCGGGGAAACCCGTCTCAGCCTCTGCTGCCAGGGGACCTGCAGGAGCGCCCCGACAGCAGCGGTGGAACGGGGCAGGTGCGGTGGGGTGGAAAGAAGCCCCCGCTTCCTACTGCCATCACTTCCGGGACCCCTCTCAGCCTCTTGGCTCCCGGTTTCCTCACCTGAGAAATGAAGCCGATGATCTCTGGAGCTAAGAATCTCTTCCTCGTGGAAAGGATGATTGAAAGAACATGAGGGACTGGATGCTAATGGAGGCACACAGGTATTAAGATATTAGCATTTGTGCCGCTTGTAATGAATGACTTGCCTGACCGTAGCTTCCTGGGAGCACAGACCAGATCAGTCTTGCTCTCCAGCGTACGCACAAATGCAGCACAAAGCTTGGCGCGGAATGGGGGCTCCACAGAAGTTTGCTAAGTGACGGATGGCTGGGGATAAATGGTATGAGACGGTCAGGTGGGGGGGGATCGGAGAGGACACCAGTTTGCAACTGGGAAGATGGCGGTGCTGTCGTCTGACCTCTGGGAGAAGGGGGAGGGGGCAGAAAAGTAACGAGTCCCCCCGGACTGTGTTGTCCGAAGATTCTAGAGACCCACGGGGCTAGGTGCCCAGGGAGGGCCCCTGGCAGCCCGTCAGGGGGTCCGCCACATGGCCCCCGGGGCATTCTGGTTAACTCCAGCTGCATAACGAACCGCCCCAAAGCCAGTGGCGTGAAACGGGGCAGTCATTCGTTATTAGCACCTCTCATGGCTCTGAGGGCTGACGGGACTCAGCTGGGCAGTCCTCAGTCGGGGCTGTCAGGTGACGGCCGTCGGGGGCCGGGCTGGGGCTGGAGTCCATTCGACCGCCTCCTCGTGCGCATGCCTGGCCGTTGGGAACCTCTGCGGGGACTGTCAGCTCAAATGCTTTCGGGTGGCCTCTCTCAGTGGCCTGGGCTTCCTGTGGCACTGCCGCTGGGTCGCAGAGCGAGAATCCTCTGGAAGAGTGTTGCCTTTATGGGCTGGCACAGGAACAGCTTCGGCCTCACTGCTGCCACATTCTAGCAGTTACAGGTGAGTCACCGAGGCCAGCCCATAGTCAGCTGAAGAGGACTGACTCCACCTCTTGATGTCAGGATGAAAGCCGCCTCCCTCTCCCCCAGAACTTGGCCCTGTCCCCAGCCCCATATCCTGCCGGCAGAACCCCTGCGTGGAAGACCATCCCCGGCCAGTGGCGGCTCCAGTGGCATCGGTCAGGACCTCCCTCACTGCAGGGCTTCTCAGATGCTAGGTGGTGGCTTAGACCCTCATCCGGAGATGCTCAACCTCTTGCCAGCGGCCCTCCCAGCCTAGCCCTGCTGAGCTCAGAGCAGTCCCGGGACGGGGTGAGAGCAGACGGAGAGGAGACTAGGCGAAAGGGAAATCTCTGGGAAGCCCGCTCCAAGGGCCGGGCGGGCGGAGGGAAGGCTGAGAAGGCGGTGCTGGAGTGACAGCGGCAAACCCCGAGACATCGGACGACGGCCTGGCGCCAGAGACAGCCACCTTTGCTGAGGCTGCGTTTGACGGGGCTGTGGTTGGTGGCTGCAGTGATGGTCGGAGGAGCGGCCAGTGCGAGGAACCGGAGAAGCCCTGGGGAGATGAGTGTGGGCGAGGAGGGCAGCGAGCTGCGGGGTGAGCGGAGGTGAACACGCGGAGGTGTTTGCTGCTCACTTCATCACCACCCTGGAGCCTGCCAACGAGCCTTGCAGCCGGGAAACCTTGAACTTTCAAGGGCGGTGCCCGGGAAGCTTCTTGAGTTGATGCAATCACTGCCCGGAACATTCCAGGCTGTGGGAGTGTTTCTCCAGAACTGGCACCAGCAGAGGTCCCACACCCTCCATGATCCCTAATAGGTCTTTGGGTCAGAGAAGGGTGCAAGGTCTCCAAGCCCACCCGCTGTGCTCCTCAGCATTTGATAGGGTCCTGGGTGCTCTGAGAGGTCTCGGATTAGAAGTCTTCCGTTTGTCCCACCGGCGGCCCCCGGGTGCCCCAAGAGGGGCAGGGAAGTGAGCGGACGCCTGGCCCTGAGGAAGCGACCAAGTCCACAGCCCTGGAAGTAAGGGTACTAAGAGCAACTGTCCACTGAGTGTTCAGCGTGCCAGGCAAAGGGCCTACGGACACCGGCCGGGAGCAGCGCGGGGCTGGGAAGCGAGGGTCCGCAGGCGGAGAAGTCTAGTCTAGGAACCGGGTCCCGCTGGAGTCTGAATGGGGTTTGGCCGGCGAGCGGGTTGCCGGGCCTACCGAAGGCCTCGCGGAGGCTGAGGAGTCTCCCTGGGCGAGGTCTGGGCCCGGCCTGGTCCAGGAACCGCTCTCTGTCATCGGAGGGAAGGACACTTCAGACATGGTTCTGGTCCCCCAGTCCTGCCTCTACGAGGCTCACGACGGAGTCCTGAGGGGTTGAGAGGCTGCAGGTACGAGAGGGGGAAAGAGCCGTTTCGCTGAAACCCCGGTGAGATGTCGAGGCCCGAGTGGCCTGCTGTGGGGCCCCAGGAAGGGTCGAACTGTGTCCCTCCCGAGTTCCTGTGCTGAGGTCCTGACCCCCAGAGTCTCAGAAGGCGGCCTTGCTTGGAGATGAGGTTGTTGCTGTAGCTACGATGAGGGCATGAAGGGGGACCCAGTCCACAGCGACCGCTGTCCTACGACAACGGGAATTTTGGACACACGCAGGCGCGGGGGAGAGGGTGTGAAGACACAGGGTGAAGACGCCATCTACGAGGCGAGGAGAGAGGCCTGGAGCAGACCGTGCCCTTGTCGCCCTCAGAAGGAACCAACCCTGTGGCCATCTCGAGGCTTCCGGCCTCCGAAGTGTAGGACAGACAGACTTCTGCTGTCAGAGGCCCTCGGCTGTGGTCCTTGGTCACGGCTCAGCGCTGGGGGCAGAGCGGAGCCCGCGGGGTGGGGTGCGTGCGACGCCTCCCTGGGGTGGGCGCGGGGGCGCCGATGGGGGGCTCGATCAGCCGGCGAGCGGACTCTGAGCCGGCCTCGCTATAACCCCCGCCGTGGGCACGCCGCCCCGGGGGCTCCGGGCGCGCAGTCTCGGCGGGNGTGGGCGCGGGGGCGCCGATGGGGGGCTCGATCAGCCGGCGAGCGGACTCTGAGCCGGCCTCGCTATAACCCCCGCCGTGGGCACGCCGCCCCGGGGGCTCCGGGCGCGCAGTCTCGGCGGGAGCCGCGGACTCACGGGACAGAGCCGGGTCCGAGCAGGGGGGCCCCGGCCGGCTGGTAGCGGGGTGCCTCTCGGAAGCAGACACCGAGATAGCGTGAGACGTGCGGGAAGCATATCAAGGAAGGTGCCTGTGAGCGGAAATGGGGGGGAGAAGGGGAGCGTAGGAGGGCATTCGGACTGCCTGCCGGGCAAGTGTGCCCTTGAGTGATGAGAGAGGGACCGAGGGAGGCGGCCGCGAGCAGGAAGAGAGGGACCGAGGGCTGGCGGGAGGTTCAGTTCAATGAGTGCCCCAAGCCAAAATCAGCCGCCAGAGGGGTCCGCGTCTCCCAGGCACCCCGCCACCCTCTGCCAGTGGCTGTGAGCGTGGCTCGGGGGTGACCGTGAGGGTGGATTTCGTGGCCGGCCCCCCCAAAACCCCCGGCCTCGCAGGCGGAGATGGACGCAGTGCCTGCTCGGGCCCCCGCAGCAGTGCGGCGGGGAGCCTGCAGCTGCCGTAGAGAACCACGAAGAAACATTTGGCGTGTGGGGTAAATGGCCACGCAAGGCCACGCAAGGCTAAAATGATACTCCATACCTTCCGTGGACATTTCTTCTCCTCTTTTTTAATACTGTGACTTCTTATTTTTAAGGTAATCTCTATGCCCAATGGGGGGCTCAAACAACCCGGGATCAAGAGTCCCATGCTCTACCGACTGAGCCAGCCAGACGCCCCTTTCTGCAGACACTCCTTCCGTAACTTCCAGTGAGCTCAGACATTCTTTTTCTTTGGGCTACTGGCCATTCACATTTTGCATTTTGTGGCCTGCCTCCCCATCTCCTCTCTGTGTTCTCTCCTGAGGTGCTCACCTTTTTCTCGTTGGTTCTCATGAACAACTGTTGTATGAAAGTCTACGGCAGATATTGTCCCCGGTTGTTCGGAATCCGTATCATGGATATGAATTCTAGCCCATAAATCCAAGTGTGCAAGAAACACAACTAAATCTACTTTCTGTAACAGAACTTAATTTCGTTTTGACCCAGTGGTGGAAACCATCTGAGTCGTCTGGGGCGGCCCTGCCCCACCCTCCCCCCCGGTACGTCCAGGCCCCTGGGGTTACGGAGTGCCAAGACAGCCGGGCCGGGCATCTGTCGGCACCGTCCTTGCCGGTCCCCTGGCGTCTGCTGTCCTTGTTCCATCTGGCTCTTGTCCCTGCCCTGCCACGACCTCCAGGTCTTCAGGCTTCCCAGTCGCTCCGTGCCCTCTTGGGCCCCCCTCCCCCTGCCCCGGGACATGGGTTCGTGGCTCCCTAGGCCACACCGTGGCCGGGGCAGGGTGCGGAGGCCCACTTGCTTCACACCCAAGAAAGCTTTCTTGTGTGCATAAGCCCAGATCTGGCTGCTGCTGGTCCCGCTCCAGGCCCGGAGAGCCCCGCTGTGCGGTGTGCCCGGGACGGTCCCCATCCCCCCGGAGATGGGCTCGTGCACAGCGCCTCTCCTCTCCCGTGCACGGCCTCGCTACAGCTGCTCTGCCCAGCCCCGATCCCCCACGCCCCCGCGCCCCTCCTTCCGGCCGTGTCCTGCTGACCTTGCCGGGCTGGTCCCCGTGCCCCGAGGCCCACGTGGTGACCCCGGACGTGCCCGGACTTGCCCAGGCCAGGGCCTCCGATACCGACGTGCTGTTCCAGCCCGTGAGTCCGTCAGTTTTGGGAGCCTCTGCTCATCTTTGTTATATGAATTGACACCTCTCGCAGCCTGACCTGCGCCTGCTGACCTTTTGTGCTCAGATTCAGTGACAGGAGAGGCTAGAGCAGCCAAGTTCTGGGATTAGGCAGAGCCAGGCCAAATACAGCTCAGGCACTTATCTAACCCGGGGGAAGGCCCGTGTAACCGTGGACAGCTTACATAACCTCGGCCGGCTCTGGAGACCTCGTTTATAAAGAGCAGTTAACCCTAGTACCTCTTCCTAAGGGCCAGGGGAGGATTAAGAGGTAATGTAAATTCCTACCACGTGCAGTTTATTAAGCACGCAGTCAGTGATAGCTGAGCTCGTGGTCATCAAGCACCTAGGACTGCAGCACTTACTTTAACTGGAAAAAAGACAAACAGGGCGCCTGGGTGGCTCAGTGGGTTAAAGCCTCTGCCTTCGGCTCAGGTCATGATCCCAGGGTCCTGGGATTGAGGCCCACATCGGACTCTCTGCTCAGCAGGGAGCCTGCTTCTTCCTCTCCCTGTCTCTCTGCCTGCCTCTCTGCCTACTTGTGATCTCTCTCTCTGTGTCAAATGAATAAAAAAAAAAAAAATCTTTAAAAAAAAATTAAAAAAAAAAAGAAAAAAGACAAACACTTGTCGTCAGTGATGGGCAATGTCAGTTAGAAGGCAGGCGACGTCGATTCGCCAGAGGACTTACTCTAATCGAGGCATGAGCGGTACTAATGTTAGTAAGGAGAGACGGAGGGTCAAGCCAGTAGATTCAAGAAGCGTAGCCAGGTCAACGGGAGAGGAGACCAAGTAAGGAAAAGGGGACTGCAGAATGGCAGGCTGTTTGCCTCCCGAGACCACAGGGCAGAGAGCCCGGAGCTCAGACCAGGTCTGGCCAGGCAGCGCTTTGTCTTGGCAAAGGCTCAGGTCCCACTCCTAGGGAGCCTGGCAGTGGGGCTCTCCTCTTAGCATAATGATGCCGCTCAGTGCACGGAAAACAAAGGTGGGAGTGAGGGGCACGTACAAAGGCCAACCTGGGCTGGGCTCGGGAACCTCCTGGGTCCTGCCAGTGGCTCCTTTCCCCATTGACTCTAGGCAGGGGCTGTATGAATAAGCTCAGGGCGAGCTGCCCCCTGTCCTAGTGGAAAGTGTCTACAGGGCTGGGAGGCAGTCGCGGATTCTCTAGGGCGAGGAGGCCCAGCCAGTGGTGGAGGACACCACAAGCTTTGGACTCAGCTGGACTTAGGTTCAAACCCAGCTCAGTCATCTGGCATCTGTGTGGCCTTGGGCAGATCACAGGCTCCCTCTTGGCCTGGGAGCTGTCGTCCATTCTACCGGGACCGCAGCCTGTCCTTTGCAGAGTTGTCCCGAGCACCGGGTGGGGCTGCGGATCTAAGTAAGCAAGCACAGTGCCAGGCTAGGTGGAAGAAAGGTCACCTAGAGACAAAGATAACCCGCTCAATTCAAATGCCAGGTGCTGCTTGGAGCACCCCTCCCCTTGACGGAAGACACACAGCCCAGCAGAACCGGGAAACATTTCGGACTCACTAGTGTGACTTTGGACAGATCGCTTACCCTCCCTGGGTCCCCATTCCTTCATTTGTAAGACAGGGATAACTTTCACTGCAGGGTCCTCCTGAGGATCGGGGCGATGTCTAGAAAGTGCTTCGCACAGAGCCTGGACGGAGTCATAAAGTGAGGCACCATCCCTTCCCGGGGGCCACGGAGATGCCAGGGCCAAACCCCTGCTCAGGCCCTCCCCCGACAGCCTCCTCCCAGCTCCTCCTCTCTCGAAGCCTTCATCACGTGCACCTTCAGAGGAACGAGACAAAAATAGCCAGCCCACTGCACGTCTTCACCAAGACAGGGCAGCTCTGTCTCCCAGGGGCGGTTCTTTCTAACTGTGCCCTCAAGGTCTCTGCCAAAAGCAGCTGATGACACAGGCCTGCTAAGATGGCAGATCAACGATGGGCTGTGTGTGGGCCAGGGGATCCGAGCTGGCCCGTAAAGGATCCTGGCTGGGGGATGTATTAGTTATCCTTGCTACATAGCAAATGACCCCAATACTGAGGGCTTAAGACAACAAAACTTTATTATCTCACAGTTTCCGGGGTTGGACGTCCAGGTGTGGTTTAGTTGTGTGCCTCTGGCCCAGGGTTCCTTAGGGGTTGCAATCGGGCATTGGCTGGGGCGACGGTCCCCCCAAGGCTCCACTGGACCCACAGGATCTGTTCCGAGCTCACTCACATGGCTGTTGGCAGGCTGCCCAAGGTCCATGTCCAAATCCCCCACAGAGCTGCTAGCCAGCCTGGGTGGCTCGGGGGTGGCTCGGGGCCTCTCTAGGCTGCCTGAGTGTCACGGTATGGCAGCCGGTGAGGAGAAAGGGAGAGAAAGCTCAAGGCAGAAACCACAGCTGCTTTGTGACCCAGTCTTAGAAGGGGCATCCCATCACTTCTGCCATATTGTGTTTGCTGGGAGGGAGTCATTAGGTCCAGCTCACACCCAGGGTGAGGGGACCACAGCGGGCTGGGCCACCCAGGGGGACGCCGGGGGCCATCCTGGAGATCGCCGCCATGGGGGTGGGCGTGGGGAAAGGCAGAAACGAGGAAAGAAAACCCTAACTGTGCTTCAGAGCGTGGGGAGAGCCCAAGTGAGCCTGACTCAAATGCTGGCTGTTCTGTGTCACCCTGGGCGGCCCGCCGTCCTGCTCCTTAGAGCCCCAGGCTCCTCTTCCATCAAGTGAGGTTAACAGCTCGGCCCAGCCAGCCTCTTAGGCGGTTTTGTGGATCAAAAGAGGCAGTGGCCGTGAATCCACTTAAGGAGGCCTCCAAACAGGACACACCAGTTGGTGTAAGGATAGCATTATTATATTATTAAGGGGAGTCTTGGGCACACAGTAGTGAAAGCCCACTCATGGGGCACCCGGGTGGCTTAGTTGGTTAAGCACCAGACTCTTGATTTCAGCTCAGCTCCTGATCTCAGGGTCCTGGGATCAAGTCCCAAGTCGGGCTCTGTGCTCCAGATTCTCTCTCTTCCTCTCCCTCTGCCTCTCTCTTAAATAAATAAACAAATAAAATCTTAAAAAAAAAAATACTCCACTCAGAAAACTGTCATGGGCACACCTGAGGGTACCTATCCACGGGGCACAGTACCATTCCCTCAAAATCACGCTGTCTACCCTGACTGACTCTGTCGCGGGCCTGGCCCGGGGATGCATGCGTACATTCACTCAGTCACCGAGGCCTGAGTATGTTCAAAGCCCTTCACCATGTCCTTCTCCTTAATATGGACAACCCTGTGACATGGGCATTATTATCGTTAACCCCACATGAGGACAGTGATGCTCCAAGAAGCCAAAAATGACCTCACGCAGCTCCATGTGATTTGGTCCTAACGTTTCCTCCTGGGTCAGGCCACCTGGGGCCCTCTGAGCCGCGCCCCAGCCCCGCCCCCAGCCCCGCCCCCAGCCCCGCCCCCAGCCCCGCCCAGCGCGGCACTTTGCTTCACTGGTGCACAGTCCAAGAGCATCTTCCTTCTCCTTTGCTTTTTTTTTTTAAGATTTTATTTATTTATTTGACACAGAGAGAGAGAGATCACAAGTAGGCAGAGAGTCAGGCAGAGAGAGCGGAGGAAGCAGGCTCCCCGCTGAGCAGAGAGCCCGATGCGGGACTCCATCCCAGGACCCCGAGATCAGGACCTGAGCCAAAGGCAGAGGGTCAGCCCACTGAGCCACGCAGGCGCCTTCCTTTGCTTTCTTTTTATAGTGTTCTCTCTCTCTCTTCCCAGTGAAAACATAGGTTTACTTTTCTGTCCACCGACCACTGTATTTCTAATCCCCGGGGAAGTGGCAGGGGGGCCNCACCGCAGGGGTGCAGAGCCAAGCTGGGGAGTGAATGAATGAAACAGGAAGCCAGGTTTCTAGCAGAGTTCTGCCTGTCTCAAAACCCACACTTTCAGACCCCCGGGCTGGCTGACAGTCACCCCTTCCCCTAGCGCCGGCCTCCGCCGTCCTTCCCAACTTTTCCCTTTGGGGGCAGCTCCTCAGGAAGACCGCCTGGGCCCCCAGGGCTGTGCACATCACAGGGGCGAGCAGACACATCCAGCAAGTGGGCTTCCTCCACTTCTTTCTGTGACCAGGCGGCTTGTGGGAGAGCCAAGCAGCTGGGGAGCTGGGGTCGGGGGGAGCCAGCCCTGCCTGCTGGTTGCTCTCCAGGGGCCCACAGCACCCCCACGCCCAACTTCGCAAGCCCAGCTGGCCTCTGGAAAGGGGAGTTCCCCAGACCGTCCCCTTGGGCCTCTTTCCCGTCACGGTGCCTTCCGCCCTCCTGGGCCTCCTCCCCTGCGGGCCTCCCCCGCCTCCCGCCATGCTCTGGGTCACAGCCGCTCGGGAACGGAGCCGCCCGTGGTCCCTGGAGGCCAGCAGAGAGACAGCGAGGCTTTCGCGCCACGCAGGCCGGGGACGCCCGGGGAGCGACCCGGAGAGCAGCCGCCCCAGGGCCCACGCGTGCGGCGGGGCTCGCTTTCCGAGCTCTCCGCCGAGGACTTCTCTTTCCGGCTGCCCGCGACAGACACTCTCGGGGACCCCAGCCCCCTCTAAAGGAACGAAGAGAAATGAACTCCAAGGCCCACTGTCCTCGCGCCTGGCAGCGGCACCGATCATTCATGAAAACTCACCCCTTGCCCACAGCAAGACCACTTCCCTCCCAGCCCCTCCGGGAAGGGTCTCCGGGACCACCACTAACTTCATCCCTCAGGACAGCCGCAACGGTCACGCCTGCCACGCACACGGGCTGCCTGGGAGAGGCCTGCCCAATAGCACTGGGAACCACAGGGCACAGTTAAGTGCCTGTCCTGGACTTTGTCCCGTGTCTCCAGGGCAAAGCTCGCGCCCGGCATATAACAGGTGCTTGGAACACACAGCCACCGAGGGACTTGCACAAAGGGTTCCAGCAACAGTGAAGAGAGGGGTCTGTCCGCCATCCCGGCACTTCCGGGCTGTGTGACATGGGCAGGTCCCCGTCCCTCTCTGAGCTTCGGTGCTCTCATCCGTACAGCGGAGATCAGAACGTGCAAACTCCTGGCCCAGAGGTCCTGTCCACATTGTGGACATGTTGTTTATGGCTCATTCCGTGTTTATTTTAAAATCCATTCCCAACATTTAAAAACGGGGAGATTTCCATAGTCTAAGGTTTTCAGCGTTTGTTGAAAAAAGAGAAGATCTGGCTGTACTAGGTCCCCAGTCTCACACGCACGATTGTCCTGCCTGGGCAGCGGCCGCCCCTCTAACTCGGGTCGAAGGACACAGCGATGCCTCCGCCACGCCTAGGGCCTTGCCCAGTGGGCTTCACTTGTGTGTGTCGCTGCCTGGCCCCCTACGCCTCTGAATTCGTCACCCCTGAATGTCAGCATGACCTGTCTGTTCTTTGGCTCTGTGATACCTAAAGGAACCCTACAGGATCCGCAGGTCACAAAAGCCATTAACACCTTGGATGAGAAGCCAGTTCAGCCGAGCGGAGAGAAACCAGTTTCTGAGGATGACGAAGAGTCTATAACTAGCCTCAGAGCCAGGTGAGTGTGACACCTGCCCGTCTCACCCGGGCGGGAGTCCTTGAGGGCTGGGCAGGGTTCCGTTCAGGGCTCAGCCCAGGGACCGTCCCATCTCCTGCTGCCACTGAGGCCAGTACAAGTCGGGATGACTTGACAGCTCAGCCTGTGGGGAAGGTGGGAATTTCTTCGGCTTGGGCAGGAGGTAGTGATGACATTTGATTTTCCAAAAAGGGTAGGGGTGACATGAGTGAGTGAGGCCAGTTCTCAGTCTGGGGTCCTAGAGATGGGGGCTCTGCACCATCAGCGGCTCCCTAGTGCTATCCAACAACGTTAGACCTCAGTCTGGCCTTCAGGACCCTCTGTGATCGCCTCCCACTCACAGCCGAGCCTTTCAGCTTACGATCAGCGCTGCAGCCTTTCCTCGAAGGTACCCTGGCCAGCCTCTGGCTCAGTCCCCCTCTGGGGACACCTTTGTGTCTCTGCCCCTCAAATGTGGTTGTGTCCAGGCTGATCCCCGAGGCAGAAGCCATCTTCCCTGTCCCTTGAGGTCCAGAGCCTCCTCTGGCTAACTGCTCAGCTTCCCTCTTGCCGTGTTGTCTGTCCCCTGCTTGGCACTCTTGCCCTTTCCACCCCAGTGCCAGCTCCACGGTGGCAGCGGGAAGGGTCTGGCCCGTGCAGTACACCCTGGCCCTGGAGGGAGATGGTGTCCTTCGAGCTCCAACGCTCCAGCCCCGGGCAACTCCCTCTCTCCTCTCCCAGGGCTTTCCTTCCCCATCTGCAAAATGGAACTGCCTCCGGGCTATGGGGGGAAGCAGGCCCACTAAGGGCTGGGGAAGGGCTCCAAGAACGAAAGTGGTTGAGTGAGTGAAGGCAGCTCTTCCCTGGGTGAGGGCTGCTCCGGCTTCACTGGGGTGGGGGATACATGGAGGGGCCCCACCCCCAGGAGCAGGCTTGAAGGACAGCAGGGCACTGCTAATCCACGCAGCGTAGCAAAGAGGGAGCTTAGAGGGAGCTAAGGACCTGGAACTGACATGGGAGGTGGTTTCTGTCTTCATCTTCCAAATCTACAGTGTGCACCGGTGTGGGGGGTGCGGTCTAGGAGACCGCTGAGGGCCCCGGATGGGGCAGGTAGCAAGCCGGCTCCCCATTCAGGCCTGTTCTACCTCAGGGCACGATAATCATGAGAAAGGAGGAGCCATGCCCCAGGACAGAGTGAAGCTTCATCCTGGGCTGGACCCCGGGGTGCCTCTGGGCTCCAGGAGGCAGCAGGGCCATCACTGAGTGACCAGGCTCCTCCTGGGCCAGGAGCAGAGAAGGGGACTGTAACCCTCCAGGACAGGGCCAAGCCAGAACTCTATGGAGCCTAGCACGTGCTGCTTTAACCTCCTGAATTTACTCGGGCCAGCATTTTGCCATCTGAGCACTTCCCAGGAGCTGATTCTGGTCTCAGCTCGAGCCCAGTTGACTCCAAGGTTCAGCGCCCACCCTCTTCTTGGGCCCCCTGGACCTCTGAGCCCCTGCAGCCGAGTCGCACTGCTGTCTGAGCCCTAGACCTGACGCAAAGACAGCCGAGAGCCCGTCCAGCCCCGGTGCTCACAGCACAGTCCTTCGCAGTAGACACGTGCCTCTCCCGCTGGTTCATTTCACCCTTGAAGCAGACCTGGGAAGAAGCAGGGTAAACCCTCCTCACCAGCGTTCTCAGTTCCCCTTCCCCTCCTGTCTTACCTTTTGGCTTTTCCTTGCAGTCCCTATGGAATGGCCCCTGTACTGCGGGACCCGCAGGTGTGATCTTGGGTGACTGGGGTGGGAGGGGAGCCAGCGGCCAGCTGACCCTGCTGCTGGGGACCAGACCTGTCAGTCTGCGGTGTTGGCAGGGGGCATCGGACCCCACCGCGGTGGAGGCTGGGGCCTGGCCCGAGCCTGCGGGGACCTGCTGCGTTCCAGTGGTGTGGGAAGGCCGTCTGGTGTCCAGAAGCATCTGGAGACAGGGCCAGACGGACTGGGAGGCCCCGGTCAGCCTGCCTGCGTCCTCCTGCGCCTCTCGCTCTAGTCCACCTGTCCCCTGCACCTTCTTTGTCTCCACGGGTGGAGGGGAGGCCGATGCAGACGGCTCGAACGTCGGGTTTTGTTAGATTCAAATAAAATACGGATGCTCATATTTTGGAGTCAACCACGTTTCAGCACATTTCCCTCTCTCTCTTTTTAAATCTGGGACTTTTACAAAATAGAACCTGCCCCCCCTTTGGCAGCCCGTGTCGGTCCCTCAGGGGAGCCCATTGAAAGGAGCTCACGCTCTGTAGCCCCAGCCGTCCGGCTGCGCCGCCCGCCACGGCC
>LNAC01000614.1:788001-808890 GCA_002007465.1 Ailurus styani
GGGGAGCGGGGCAGGCGGGCACGCGCCGAGGAGAAAGCTCAAGGTCAGGCCGTCGCGGGTCGGGGAGAGGCGGCGAGAGCTCGGGGCTCAGCGCGCGGTGCTCGCGGGGACTCACGGCCTGCGGCGCGGCGGCGGGCGCGGTGCTCGCGGGCCGCCGACCTCCTGTCCTGCGGGGCGGGCCTCAGGGGCCCCCGGCCGGACGCCCTGCGCCCCAACTCCGCCCCGCCGCCCCGCGGACTCGCCCGGCCAGAGACGAGCTCACGGGGAGCCCTCCGGGCCGCCCCCCTTTCCAGCAGAGGCGCCTCCGCGAGGCCGCGGCTCCCTCCCCCGGACCTTGCTCGCGCGCATCCCGTGCTTCGGCGCCAGGCTGGCTCTTGCAGCCCGGCCGAGCCTCTCCTCGCCCCCCGCCCCTCGCCCCTGCCTCCCTAAGCCTGGCCCCCTCCGGCGCCTCTCCCGGCCAGTCTCGGCCAGTCTCGGGTGCTCGGGGCCTGGCCTGTGCGCCCCCCGTTTTGTCCCCGGAAGAGGCCAGGATGGCACCGGCACCTCTCCTGACGCCGGGGCGACCGAGGCTGCCTCCTGCCAGCCTGGGTTCAGGAAGCAGCTGGCAGAGACCATAGTTGCCTGGGCTGCCTCGTGCCGAGGGCTGGCAAGCACCCGGGGGAAGGGGCTCCTCGGCCGCGGGGGGTTGGGTGGTGAGGACGGTGGTGAGGAGTCTCCTTCCGGCGCCTGCCTCTGGACTGACCATCTTCTCCCGGCCCCGTTCGCTCCCCACAGCTCAAGGCAGATGTCGTCCCCAAAACAGCAGGTGAGACGAGTCTGGTCCGGATGGGAGAGACGGGGCCAGGCCGGGTGGGTGGGGTGGCGAGAGGCGTTGGGGCACAGAGACCCACGACCAGATGGGAGTTCCATATGCGAGGCTCAGCTGCTGGGTACCCTGGGCCAGCTTGCTGCCCGTCTCTGGGCCTCGGGGTTGGCCCTGCCCACAGTCCGGTATAGCCTTAGAATCAGTAGGAGCACATGTGAGTGTCCACCGGGACCACTTCCTCCCTCCTGGTGCCCAGTGGGCAGTGGCTCCATGGCCTGGGGGCTGCCTGCCAGCAGCAGGTGCTCTTGTCACAGTGCTGCACCCTGGGACACTGAGCTGTCAGAAGGAGGTGACTTGCCCCAGGTCGCAGTCAGAGCAGACCCAGGGAGCAGGCTTGGGGTCTTCCCATTCCCCGTTCACTCCTGGGGGGTACAAGGGTGCTGGCTCGACCGAGCTGTGAGCCCAGAGTTGAGGCCTGGCCCTGCTGACCTGTGTCTTCCTTCAACCCGCAGAGAACTTCAGAGCCCTGTGTACCGGGGAGAAGGGCTTCGGCTACAAAGGCTCTACCTTCCACAGAGTGATTCCGTCCTTCATGTGTCAGGTGCTGCGGCCCTGTCTGCCTGGCTCCCCCGGGGGGCGGGGGCGATAACAGGGGCCGCCTTACGGGCGGCGGTGAGGCTCCATGAGATACTGAGTGGAGAACGACACATTACTCTGGTGGCCGGTCTTGTCACCCCGAGATGGTGCAGCGGGTTGGGCGGCCTTGGCCGTGGAGCAACAGGCCCGGTGGCAGGACGGGCTGACTGGCGGAGCCCGGGGAGCGCGGGGGGAGCGGCATTGAGATCCGGATGTGCACAGGGGCGGGGAGTGGACGTTCAGGCTTTGCAGGAGCAGCGTATTCAGGCCACCCCGACCACGTCCCCGTGTGTCCCACTGAGCGCTTGGCGTGCTGGGCGTGGGAGGGAGGGAGGGAGGGAGGCAGCGCCGGCTAGAAGGCACAGGCCTGGACTTAGAGCTGCTCCTTCTAGAGTGGGGCATCTTCCCCGGGTAACGAATGTTCTTTGGTCATGTGTGCTGCCTGTTTCTCGGAAGCCTCAGTGAGGCCGTGTCCGAGGTTTGGGGGAGATGTGGGCAGCAGGGGCTTGCCCAGGGTCAGCTCCCAGCGGTGCTGGGGGCTGTCCTCAGGCCTCGTGAGATGGAGGTTGGTGTCTTAGGTGCAGCAGCCGCAGCGGCAGGGACGTGAGCATCACGACCTCTCTGAAGTCCTTCCCGCTCAGAATTCTCCGCCCCGTTCCCTCCACCCCGCCCTGGGGCTGCCGTCCTCTTGTGCTGAGGCGCAGTGGGTTGGGGCTGGGCCTGCTGACGCCTCGAATGTGGTGAATGGAGGGGTGGGAAGGGAGGCTGTGGCCGTGGGACCGGCCTGGCCGGGCCTGTGGCTTTTACCATAGAGGCCCTCCCAGCTGTGCCCGAGGGAGGCTGTGGATGAAGCAGGAGCTGGAGGGACTGTCCTGAGCCAGGCGAGGGTCTTCCTCTGAATGGCAGTGGGCCGCAGCAGGCCCTTCCAAGGCTGGAAGGCTCCGGGAGGCATGAGTTGGTGGCACCGGGAAGGCTGAGGCCGGGGTTTTGAATCATCCTGTCTGGGGACACCCTGCTGGCATTTGTGGGTGCTGAGGTCAGGCTGGTCAGGTTATCCCTCGCACCTGAGGGTCCTGTCTCAGGAGGACAGCCCTGAGACCTTGGCCGGGGGCTGGGGCTGGGGCTGGCAGCCACTGGGCTCTTCTGGCCACAGCTGCCTTGGACACCTCGGGCACGCTGTGAGGGGAGGTGCCGGACCTGGGGGGACTCCGTCCTGGGCCCGCAAGGCATAGGGAGGCCCCCGGGCCTGACGAGGGGGGAGATGCCAGGCAGGGCCTGGGGCTCAGCATAGGGAATGGCTCTGTGCCAGCTGCTGCTCCCCCTGACAGACCAGACTTGGGAACAGGGGCCCCTGGCCACCTTCTTGTCTCCCTTCCAAGAGCTGTGGGTAGAAAATTCTAGGTTGCTACCTATGAATCTTCTCAGAATAGTCATTAGATAGTTTGAGAGTCTTTTAAAAAGCTTGCCCAGAGGTTGCCTGGGGGGCCCAGTGGGTTAAAGCCTCTGCCTTCGGCTCAGGTCATGATCTCAGGGTCCTGGGATCGAGTCCCGCATCGGGCTCTCTGCTCGGCAGGGAGCCTGCTTCCTCCTCTTTCTCTGCCTGCTTTTCAGCCTACTTATGATCTCTCTCTCTCTCTCTCTCTGTCAAATAAATAAATAAAATTTAAAAAAACTAAACAAAAAACAAAAAAACTTGCCCAGATTTAAAGAAGTGGATCATTTGGAAGGTTAGGGTAGTTATTAATGGCAGAGAATATTGAAGCTAGGAGTCTGGACGTCCTCGGATATTTTCTGACCCTTTGGCCTGCGGGCTTCTGGCCGGGTGGGCCCCAGGTGGGTTAGGGCCCTTCCCCTCGGCAGCCTCCCCTGCCAGCTCTGGGGGGTGGCCACTCGGAAGGTGCTCTGTGCTCGCAGGCGGGCGACTTCACCAACCATAATGGCACCGGGGGCAAGTCCATCTACGGAAGCCGCTTTCCTGACGAGAACTTCACACTGAAGCACGTGGGCCCAGGTGAGTGGGGGCCGCCGTTCTGCAGTCTGAGGGCCCTGGGCTCGGCGCCGCCTCTGCCCTGCCCCCCACGCCCCCCACGCCCGGGAGGCTGGGGCCGGTGCCCAATGTGCCGTGATGCCCTTCCCTTCCTTCCGCGCTCCGGGTTGGAGCGTTGGTTTTCCCGGAGCTTTGTCATGCTGAGCTGTCCGTTGAAAAAGAAGCCTTTCAGGCAAACCCAGCGCCGTGTCATGTGTAAGTCCCAAGCTGCAGTGTGCCCAAGTCCCGTTCTGGCTCTGCCACAGAGAGCTGCCGCAAGGCCCCGTCCTCCCTGCGGCAGCGCGGGGGACAGGCCCCGGGGAGCCAGTCATGCTCTGGGCCCTGCTCGTCCTCTTCGAGCTCTGGGACCGGCAGACTCCAGTGTCCTTGCTGTGCTGGGAACTGTCCGCTCTTGGGAATGGCTCCCCAGTGCGGTGCCTTCTGGGGCAGCCTGGCTCAGTCCTCCCTGTTTCTGCAGGTGTCCTGTCCATGGCGAACGCAGGCCCCAACACCAACGGCTCCCAGTTCTTCATCTGCACCATAAAGACAGACTGGTGAGTGTGAGCGAAAGAAGTCAGTCAGAGAAGGACAATATCATATGATCTCTCTGATATGAGGAACTCGAGGGGCGGGGCGGGGGTCGTGGGGGGTAGGGAGGGAAAAAATGAAACAAGATGGGAGGGGGAAGGGGACAAACCATAAGAGACTCNACTGAGGGTTACTGGGGGTGGGAGGGCAGGGAGAGGGTGGATGGGGGATGGACACCGGGGCGGGTTTGTGCTGTGGTGAGTGCTGTGTGTCCATGGGGGAGACGGATTAAGTCCATGAAAGGACTGAGGGAGAATGTGGGCAGTTCTTAGAACTGTGTCTGTGTTAGGCTTCCGTTTGCTGTCAGTTGGAGTTTCCTCACGTGTTGTGCCAAAGGACTTGTACCACAGCCGCCTGGGATGAGCTGCAGAACTTACCGGGCCTCAAGGTGGCCTGTGGTGGAAGCCTGTTTGCTTGCTTTAACCTGTTTTGCCCGGCTTACCTCGAGCGTGGCACGCACCTTGGAGCTATCTCGCCCATGTGCCTGTGGATTTTAGGGGTGTCTTCCCTGGTCGATGTCCCACTACCTAAGAAGTTCCTCTGCCCAGCGTTCTCTGCATCCTAGCCCCGAGGCGCGTGGGGTTGAGGGGACAACAGCTGACCAAGAGCTAAGACTTAATACAGCCCATTTCCATGGACTTTAGGGAGACCTGAGTGGTAGACGGTTCCTAGCTGTCTCCAGCCCCCAAAGCAGGAGGGACACAGATGTCGGGGCTGGGCAGGTCATTACCGGCTCTGTCTGCTCTTTGCTCCTTCCGTGGAACCTCTGACAGGTCCTGCTGTTCTGCCCTTGGTGGCAACCAGTGTTGGCAGCCGTTCAGATTCTGGGAAGTCTCTCAGATGGAGAGAGCCACACTTGCTATCTTGGCTCTTACGCTGCCACTCATGACAATTAAGATGGTTCCATTTACACAGACCTCTTATTTCTTGAGAGGAGTTTAACACCGTGTTATCTTCCTGTGCAGAACAAGAATAATTCACTTTGAGAGATGAGGTTACCAGGATTCAGGTTAAGCGCCCTGGGGCAAGGTCACACAGCAGAGGAGGCAGCACAGGCCCCGGAGGGGGGATCCTCTGGTCTATTTGGGGGTGCTCAGCAAGGCCTCATACTGGAGCTTTGAGGGCTGGGTCCAGATTTTCAGTGTGGGTCCTTTCACAATGGCCGTCTTTGCTATCTCTGCTAAATAGTTCCACGACTAGGTGACCATGACATTGGGTGACACTGCACCACTCTTACTCTTGCCTGGCTCGACTCACAGGTTGGATGGCAAACATGTTGTGTTTGGCCACGTCAAAGAGGGCATGGATGTCGTGAAGAAAATAGAATCTTTCGGTTCCAGGAGTGGGAAGACGTCCAGGAAGATCGTCATCACAGACTGTGGCCAGTTGAGCTAACCAGCTATGGCCATGGCCACGGTCACGGCCACAGTCACAGGGCGCTAGGCCGGTAGCAGCTGCACATGTGTTGACTAACCTAGGCGGCCGCCTCAGGTGCCTGTGCTCCTTCCACCATCACTGTGTGCTGGAGGGAGGCCTCTCCAGGGCGTCGGATCTCCAGCAGGCCTGCCACACTGCTTCCCCAGCGTCCGCCCTCCCTCACCGCCCCATTTCTAGACACCCATCATGGATGGGAAGTCACTACTCCTCATCCGGCCTTGTCCGTGATCCCCTAGCCCAAGGTCACCTGTGCCTTGGATATTGGGGGTGGCGATGGCTTAGCTTCGGGGACAGATTTCTGCCCTTTCCTCGACCAAGGGGGGGAAGCCCGCTCTTGCAAAAGGGCTGTTTTATCTGTTTAATATCCTCTTCTAATTGGAATAATTTAATTAACAAGATTGCCTAGAGATGAAGCTGTGACACTCACTGCTCTGTGCTGTGGCAGGACCCCAGTTGGCGCCAAAGCCATGGAACCCCAGAGCTCGGCCTTTGGAACATAATCGGGGCTTTAGTGAAGGGGCCTTGGCCACGGCCTTTGTCCCAGCCACTGTGAATCCCGTTGGTTTGCTGCTGTGGTGTTTGAGGAGAGTCGTGGGGGTAGAAGCAGACGAACCTGGGAACAAACCCACCGTGTACTGTACCCAGTCCCTGAATTGGTGAAGGATGGAAATGGCCCGGATGTGCTTTGGAAGAAAGTAAATGTCTTTTCTGGAGGACTTTGATTTTTCTGTGTTTAACAAATCTACTGATTTTGTATGTAATACACTTGTGGGACATTTATTTGTGTTCCCTTGAAATGTGAAAATAAATCCTATTTTCTGTAGAAGACTTGTGTCTGGTGGTTTTAGGAAGCAGGGTTTATAACTCAAGTATTTGGAGCCAACCTTTATTGAGTTACCACACACACGTCTGGGCTATGCTGAGGGTTTTTACTTGGACTGTCCCTTTTCCTCACTCCAGCAACCAAGGACGACCCTGTTGTCATCCTTAGAGATGAGGTGGGCTCCGACAAGCGATCTTAGTGCCCACAGCCTGGCCGTGAGCACTGGCCAATCCCCCATCTGCCCGAATCCCAGCTCCACCTCTTGGTGACCCCGAGTCTGTTTTCCTCAGCTGCAAAATGGGGTAACAGGAATGCCCGGCTCACAAGGTGGGGAGAGGCCGAGGTGATCCGTGTAAAGTGCATAGCGTGGGGCCTGGCCCATCATTTTAATGCGCGCTCTGGAGTGACAGAGATGATGACATTTCCCGAGTGTCAGAGTCTTAGAGAAGGATCTGTGATCATAGGGAGTCAGGTGTGGAGTTGACTATCCTAGATTTGCTGTTTGCATTTGGAATTCTAGGTGATTCTGAAGTCACAGGGAAGGCAGACTGGGGAGTGGGAGAGCAGGCCAGAGATGGCACAGTCTGAGTAATAGAATCATTGCATTCTATTCACAATATGAATGGAATTACTTCACGTTGGGGTTCCCAGAGTCTGATTTACGTGTGCTTCCTGTCATTCTGAGGTCACAGTGGCTGGAGTTGGGTCATTTGGAGCCCGGAGCGTTTCCATGAGGGCAGTTTCCAGAGTTCAGTTGCATGGACTGGGCACTGAGCTAGCCTAGCAGTTTTTAAACAATTCTCAAGACCGAAGGGCTCCTCAGAACAAGGGGGAGACAAGGCGCAAGGGCCCCTAAACCCCATTTTCAATCGGATACCCTCTTTTTCTTATTGGAGCTCTGTAAGGGATTTCATTTGAAGAGTGGGGTCTTGAGCCCCACAGTAATCATGATAATGGTGATACTAACTGGTAATTAATCATCCAGTCCATCATTTTACAGATGGGTGAACTGAGGCCCTGAGCGGGGTCACAATACCCCAGGCAACCCTGTGAATTGGTTGGCAGAACAGGCTTAGAACCTCAGACGTGCCAACCCAGAGGGCTTCCTGTGGGGGGCCACTGCCAATGCCCCTTGGTCCTCCAATCCCCACATTCAGAGCTCTCATGATTTCTGAGGTCAGAGCCACAACTTCTGTCCCTGTGGAGTTTTCTCTTGACCTCTGAGGACCCTAAGGAAGCAGTGGTGCTGGTGACAAGTATGAGGGGCAGCCCCTCGAGTTGTGACCCATCAGCCCCGTGGTGATTTCTGAGGAGTCTTGGGGTCACAGAGCCTGTGGGACTTGCATGGACCCCACAGAACCTTTCCTTTTCCATGAGCAGAGAGAGAGAGTTTGTGTGTCCGTCCAGAGGAGTGTGGTGTGGCGCAGGGGACTGGAATGCAAGAATTGCCTACACATGGAGTTTCCTAAAGACAGGGCTGCTCACTGCACTCACCAGTTCTCTTCTAAGCACCTGCTCAAGAGCCTTGGTCTTACTGGATCAAGCGGGAGCCTGATAGATAAGAGGGTGACTTGCTGGCATGTGGCACCTAACGCATGAAAGAAGCAGTGAGTCATCCACGTGCTCTCACACGTAATCGTGTGATGCCATGGGAGCAGTGTGTGTAAATAGCTGGAATTTCCTTTCTCTGAGACAACACATGCCAAGCTTTTCAAAATGGCTTCGCTGAGGTATGATTTGCACGTAACAGAACTCACACATTTGAAGTGTACCGCTCCATCACTTTTGACAAATTCACACACCAGATGAAGTTCTAGAACATTTCCACCTCTCCTGCGTCGCCCCTGTGCTCCTTCCCAGGCAGCCACTGAGGCCTGTCACCATGCGTGACTCTTCCCTATTCTGGGACTTGGTATATATGGAGTCATGCAAGGTTTACTTTCTGTGTCTGACTCCCTTCGGGGAGCACGTGTGAGAACATGGAGAATTTAGCGCACTTCTGGACTCTAGCATGTTGCTACACGAGAAGGAATGTCCGTGGATGTTTCCCAGGAATCCTGGGGTGTGGTAAAGGAGAATCCTGGGGTGCACCTGAGACCTATTGCATACAAATCTCTGTGGGTAGGATCTTAGGAACCTGACTTTTAAATTAATAATTCTAAAGTTTGAGAGTTTGAGCACAGACCAGGGTGGGCGAGATCAAAAGGAAACCACCAGACCACTAGCGTCACTGGTTACTTCTGGAAACACTTTTTGCTGGAAGCTCTGGGAGTCTGGAGCAAGTCCTTCACTTTCAAAAGGTGCCTCATGACTCTCGGATGGTGAGGGTGGGCCACCTGGCCAGCCCAAGTTCCGTGGGCCGCTGCTCTTCCACAGGGCTGGCAAACGTGTCTTCCTAAGGCCTTAGCGCAGTGAGGTGCCTTTGAGCAACCTGCTTTACTCAGTCCACCAACTGGAAAGTTAATCCCCGTCAGAAAAACCCTCACAGACACATCCAGAATAATGCCCAGACCAAACGTCTGGGCACCCCATGGCTCAGTCAAATTTGACACATAAAATTAACTATCATAATGTTATAATAATAATACCATTATAATTCTGGAGAGCCTCATAAGGCTGGGACTGATCGGGGGGCTCAGTGGTGCCAAGACGTTTTCTATCCACCCTGTTCCAGTGGTCCAGACACCCAGCTGACTCTGGCTCCCAGAAGCCACTGAGAAATGTTGTCCAGTCTGGACCCACCCAAGCCAGACCCTCCTCCTACTCACAAAGGAATAGCTGAGGCCACCACGTAGAGGTTGCTCACTTCCTCAGATGCTTTCCTATGAAGCAAAATTCTTAATCCACTTGGGACAGGACCGTATTCCCTTCATCCCCAGGAAGAAGTAAAAGCTCACACTGGCTGGGGGAAAGGTAGAAGAGAGCATCCTATCACCCCCCAGGAGGGGCAAGAAGCCAACCAGGGCCCAAGAACCCATTCTGATACCAACTGAAAATCAGCTACCCCTGGAGAGGAACAGACGCGCACCCAAGACGTGCCAAAGACGGAAGCCAGACCAGGGTAACACGCCCCACCCCACGCTGCGGGGAAGGAGAGCCATGGAGAGGGATACCTCCCATGCCGCACTGAGCTGGAGGTGGGGTACAAACACCGAGAAGAAGCCTGCCCAAGGACAGCTGGCCGCTGCTATAGGAGCCTGCGGCTGTGGGGCTCCGAAGGGAAGGAAGGCGATGCCACAGCCCAAGGCCAGCTCAGCTCCTGCCTACATCAGCTAACTTCCCACGAGAGACTCAAAACAGAGAGCAGCACACCCACTGCCCAGAGTGTGTGCTGCACTGCCGTCTCTTCTCTTGTACAAGTGGTGTTCAGCATTCAAGAAAAAAGCACTGTTGATAAATAAAGCCATCGGCAGAATCGGACTCAGATATCACCCTCCCAGATCGGGACATTAAAATAACTGATTAATACGTGGAAGTGTCCAGTAGGAAAGCTGGCCAACAGTCGTGAACGGATGGGGAGCGGTTTCGGCAGAGATTATAAGGAAGAGTCGAGCGGAGAGACTACAAGGAAAAAATACATATGTATGCCAAAAACGACACCAAAGATGGAGACGTCCGCGGATGAGCTCAACAGTAAAGTCAAGCACAGTTGAGGGATGTATCTGATCTGCCAGAGGATTATAGATAGGACACCAGTGTATCGTCAGCAAAAGAGAAGAAACAGATAAATTAGACTTCGTTTTCAGTAAAATTAAAAATGTTTGTGCTGCGAGGACACCATCAAGAGAGTGAAAACCCACGCAATGGGAGAAACCGATGGCTGACGCTAGGATGTAACATAGTCCAGCTGCTTTGGAAAACAGTCTGGCAGTTCCTGAGATGCCTGCACGCAGAGTTACCGGATCTACTCTGTGGTGTACGCTGGAGAGAAGTGAACATCTACACAGCAACTTTTATGCTAATGCTTACAGGAGCATTATTGAACATGTGAGCATATGGAGAATAGGGTCAAAAGGTAGCAACAACCCAAATGTTCCTCAATGAGCAAATGGATCCAAAGAGGTATATCCACACGGTGGAGTGTTATTTGGCTATAAGAAGGAATGAGGTGCCGATCCATGCTACGACCCAGGGGAAGCTTGAAAACATACTGAGTGAAAGAAGCCAGTCACGGACCACAAACTATATGATTTCATTCATATGAAATGTTCAGAACAGAAAATCTATCGAGATGGAAAGTAGATTAGCGGTTGCCTACACTGAAGAGGCAGGTGTCGGTGTGGGGATAAGTGGGTGATAGGTAAAGTGTATGTGGTTTCTTAATGGGGTGATGGAAATCTAAAATGGGCTCTTCTGGTGGTTGCATGTATCTGTGCCTAGACTAAAAACCATCGGATCGTGCACTTTAAATGGATGAATTGTGAACCATAGCTCAGTAAATATGCTTAAGAATATATATCAGCGAAATCTCACTGTTCTTTGGGTGTGATTTCTTTTCTCTGCGTCCTTTTGTTCCTCTGGAAAGTGTTGGGAATTGAACTAGTTATGGGACCGGTGGTGGTGGGTCATGGGCATTGCCTTTCAAAGCATCTGCCCCAGATGAAGTGCTCACAGTGTTTGTGAGCAAAGAAATCTGTTCCTCTCTGACACAAAAGGGCAAACTACTTCCACTGCCAAGGGAGGGATGGAATGATGTGAGGGGTCAAGTGGTTAGTCTTATTTTGATCCAACCAGATGTCCCCATTACAAATTTCAGGATCCCATTCTTGCCCTTTCACATGAGAGACTTAGGGAGACTATGAATTTAAATGAATTTAAACGATGAATTGAAATTTAATTCAGCAACCTGCACAGTTAAGTGTTTGTTTGATTTTAAGGGCGATCAGTCTAGTGTCTGTAAGAAATGAGAGATTCTTTTTAGAGTTGTCATGGAAGCTTTGTGAGTTTTGACCAGAACCCAAGCTGAGAATTTGTCATTTTCTTTTGGTAAACAGTCAAGCATGCTCAAAATAATTCATCCCACATCACAGTCCTTATGGTCATCGTTGCTGCTATAATAGTCAAGTGGGGCAGCCACCTGGGCTCCCAAGGCACATGCTTCTCTCGTCACATAACCACAGGCGATAACATGATCCGTGATTCGTTGTGATGTCACAGCATGCCATGCATTGCTAACATTCCATTTCCCACTGGCAGGCAGTCCAGAGCTGTCTTCAAGCCCCAGGACACAGCCAAACAAATCTCTAAATCCCATCTTTGTGGGGTTATCCCCTGTGACCACTGGCCAGTGATAATTCTACATTGGTCAGGGTCCAAACAGGATACAGAAACAATCCAGTAATTCTAACAGGGATGGTTGAATATAAAATTTATATACCGGCGCAAGAATAGACACATAGATCAATGGAACAGAATAGAGAGTCCAGAAGTACACCCCTGCTCTTACAATCAATAAATCTATGGCAAAGGAGGCAAGAATATACATACAATAGGGAAAAGACAGTCTCTTTAATAAACTGTGTTGGGAAAACTGGACAGCTATATGCCAAAGAATGAAATTGGGCCACTTTCTTACACCACACACAAAAATAAACTCAAAATGGATTAAAGACATAATGTGACACCTGAAACCATACATAGGTGATAGTTTGACAACAGCTGTAGAAACATTTTTCTAGATATTCCTCTCGAAGCAAGGGAAACAAAAGCAAAATCAAACTATTGGGACTACACCAAAATAAAATACTTTTGCACAGCAGAGGAAGCCATAAACAAAACAAAAGGCAACCTACTGAATGGGAGAAGATATTTGCAAATGATGTATTCAATAAGGGGTTAGTATCCAAAATATTTAAAGAACTTCTACAACTCAACACCAAAAAACCATAATCCAATTAAAAATTGGGCAGGGGATCTAAACAGACATTTTTTTTTCCCCAATGAAGACATAGAGATAGCCAACAAACACATGAAAAGATATTCAATATCGCTAATCATCTGAGAAATGCAAATGAAAATCACAATGAGATACCACTTCACACCTGTCAGAATGGCCAAAATAAAAAACACAAGAAACAAGTGTTAGGATGTGGAGAAAGGGGAACCGTCTTGCACTGTTGGTGGGAATGCACACTGGTGCAGCCACTATGGAAGGCAGTATGGAGGTTCCAAAAAAAATTAAAAATAGAATTGTCATATGGTCTAGTAATTCTACTACTGGATATTTATCCAAAGAAAATGAAAACACTAATTCAAAAAGATATATGCACCCCTGTGTTTATTGTGCAGCATTATTTACAATAGCCAAGATACGGAGGCAGCCCAAGTATCCATTGCTAGATGAATGAATAAAGAAGATGTGGTATATATACACAGTCGAATACTACTCAGCCATAGAAAAGAATAAAATGTTGCCATTTGTAACAACATGGATGGACATAGAGGGTATAAATGCTAAGTGAAATGAGTCAGTCAAAGAAAGACAAATACTATAAGTTTTTTTTTAAGTTTTTCCTCATATGTGGAATTTAAGAAACAAAACAAAAAAAAGACAAAAAAACAGACTCTTAAATACAGAGAGCAAACATGGTTGCCAGAGGGGAGGTGGGTGGGGGATGGGTGGTCAAGGGAATTAAGGGTACACTTATCGTGATGAGCACTGAGAAGTGTATAGAACTGTTGAATCACTATATTGTACACCTGAACCTAATATAACATGCTATATTAACTATAATTGAGTAAAAAATATTATTAACCATAACATGGGTTTACCTACCAAGGGGAAAGAGAACTCTGAAGAATAAAGTGTCTCTCCAGTGCCCTCTACTGATGAAGTTTAATATAATTCCAGATGGCAAAGGAGAACTGTTACAGTATCACAAACAGGGCAGGGGAGAATTTAGAGCTAAGAAACAAGGATCACATGTGGTCGAATTGAGCTTTGCTTTCTTATCCAGCCTGACAATCTCTGCCACTCAATTAAATGTTTAAACCACTTATATTTAATGTAATTATCAATATCATTAGATTTAAATTGACCATCATGCTATTTAGTTTCTCTTTGTCCCATCTACCTTTTGTTCCCTTCTTTTTTTGGATTAAGCTTTTTTTTCCTCTCTCAAATGATCCCATTTTTATTGACTTATTAGACTTAATTCTTCATTTTATGTTTTTAGTGGTTTCTGTAGTTTTAGTGGACCTTCCTGTTACAATACATAGTTTAACTTACCACAGACTATCTGCAAATATATTTTACCACTTTACATATAGTGTAAGAATTGCTGGATCATATAGCAATTATCTGCTTACTGTTTAGAGGAACTGCCAAACTGTTTTTCAAAGTGGCTACAGAATTTTACATTTTTACCAGCAGCATATGAGAGTTTCAGTTTCTCTACAGCCTCACCACACTTCTGATTATCTATCTTTTCAATTCTCGCCATCCTAGTCAGTGTAAAGTATTATTTCATTTCAGTTTTGATTTTACTAATGATGTTGAGCATCTTCGCATGTGTTTTTTGGTCTGCTTTGAAGAAATGTCTACTCAGATCCTTTGTTTTTAAATTGGGTTATTTGTCTTTTTACTGTTGAGTTGTAAGAGCTCTTTATATATTCTAGACACGAGTCCTTTATCAGATACAGGATTTGCAGAGATATTTTTGCTGAGTTAAAATTCTAGGTTGGGCGCCTGGGTGGCTCAGTGGGTTAAAGCCGCTGCCTTCGGCTCAGGTCATGATCTCANTTTACTGTTTAGAGGAACTGCCAAACTGTTTTTCAAAGTGGCTACAGAATTTTATATTTTTACCAGCAGCATATGAGAGTTTCAGTTTCTCTACAGTCTCACCACACTTCTGATTATCTATCTTTTCAATTCTCGCCATCCTAGTCAGTGTAAAGTATTATTTCATTTCAGTTTTGATTTTACTAATGATGTTGAGCATCTTCGCATGTGTTTTTTGGTCTGCTTTGAAGAAATGTCTACTCAGATCCTTTGTTTTTAAATTGGGTTATTTGTCTTTTTACTGTTGAGTTGTAAGAGCTCTTTATATATTCTAGACATGAGTCCTTTATCAGATACAGGATTTGCAGAGATATTTTTGCTGAGTTAAAATTCTAGGTTGACAGTTTCTCCTTTAAGTAATTTAAAGATGCTGCTTCCCTGTCTTCTAGCTTGCATGTTTTTACCCCCTTATGAGAAGTGTGCTACAATTTTAATCTTTGTTCTTCTGTATGTAATGTACCCATTTCCTTCTATCTTCTTTTATGATTTTCTACCTGATTTTAAGCAATTGGATTATGATGCAATATGTGGTTTTCTTTATATATTTCTTGTGTTGGGTTTATTGACCTTCTTGGGTTTATAGATTTCACAAATTTTGAAAATTTTTGTTTAATTATTTCTTTATATATCTTTCTCTTCTTCCTCTCCTTTGGGAATTCCTAATTTGTACAACATGAGTTGCCCACATCTCACTGATGCCTTCCCACCGCCCCCCCCAGTCTTTTTATATTGGTGCATTTCATTTTGGATGGTTTCTATGACTATGTCATCAAGTTCACTAATTCTTTCTTTCTTTCTTTCTTTCTTTCTTTCTTTCTTTCTTTCTTTCTTTCTTTCTGTTTTCTTTCTTTCTTTCTTTCCCTCTCTCTCTCCCTCACTCTTCCTTCCTTCCTTCCTTCCTTCCTTCCTTCCTTCCTTCCTTCCTTCCTTCCTTTCTCTCTCTCTCTCTCTCCCTCCCTCCCTCCCTCTTCCTTCCTTCCTTTCTTTCTTCTTCCTTCCTTCCTTCCTTTCTTTCTTTCTTTCTTTCTTTCTTTCTTTCTTACTTCTTTCTTTTCTNCTCTCTCTCCCTCCCTCTTCCTTCCTTCCTTTCTTCCTTTCTTTCTTTCTCTTTCTCTTTCTTTCTTTCTTCCTTTCTTTCTTTCTTTCTCTCTCTCCCTCCCTCCCTCCCTTTCTTTCTTTCTTTTTTCTTTCTTTCTTTCTTTTTTCTTTCTTTCTTCCTTCCTTCCTTCCTTTCTTTCTTTCTTTCTTTCTTTCTTTCTTTCTTTCTTTCTTTCTTCCTCTCTCCCTCCCTCTTCCTTCCTTCCTTCCTTTCTTCTTTCTTTTCTTTCTTTCTTTCTTTCTTTCTTTCTTTCTTTCTTTCTTTCTTTCTTTCTTTCTTCTTTCTTTCTTTCTTTCTTTCTTTCTTTCTTTTTCTTTCTTTCTTTCCTTTTCAGATCACCACCATGATTTTATTCTTAAATAAATGCTCGGTCTAAGGCCAGATTAGGAAGACAGGTGGGCCTAACACACAGGAAGTGCAGGTTTTACTAATGCTTTCTTCTTTTCATTTGCTGTTAATCTCCAG
The DNA here is from genome assembly GCA_002007465.1 of Ailurus styani. Classification (NCBI taxonomy): domain Eukaryota; kingdom Metazoa; phylum Chordata; class Mammalia; order Carnivora; family Ailuridae; genus Ailurus; species Ailurus styani. The sequence goes on from LNAC01000614.1 coordinate 803,661, forward strand.
TGTTTTCATATCGGAAAAATTTTTTCATCACTAAAAGTTTGATTGAGGTATTTAAAAATATTGTTTCCATGTTTCTTTAAACATATTCATGCTTTCCTCTACTTTCTTGAAAATACAGAATCCAGTTATTATAACTGCTTTAATGTCTACTCATCCATTATCTGTGTGATTTCTGTGTCTGTTTTTACTTATTTCTACTTCCTTATATGCCTAACTTTTAATGGATGCCAGACATTTTACCTTATTAAAATGTGTTGGATACTGTTGTGTTCCTGTAAGTATTCTTAAGTTTTGCTGTGGAATGCAAATAAGTTACTTGGAGATCGTTTTATTCCTTTGAGGCTTGCTTTTGAACTCATTTAGTCCCACTTCTGAGGTCATATGGTTCTCAGTGTTCTGCCCTGTTTATTATGAGGTTTCCCAATCTGGCTGTGAGGACTCCACCTATTTCCATCCCCCTGTGAGCTTTGGGGATTTAGTTCTACTTGTTCCTTCTGGGGTGGGGAGTGGTCCTTTGGACAGCTTTGGGTCACCTCCTCACATGTATGCACCGACCTGTTCTCAGCTATCTGGGTGAGAGGGGCCGTCTGCACGGGTCTGGAGACCTCTCCCTGGGATCTTCCTCCTCTCCATGCCACTTTCCATTCTCAGTGCAGCTGTCTTCTTTCCAGTGTTCTGATCCGAAATTCTACCTAGCCTTGCCCCCTAAGTTCTCCAGTCTGTCTCCTCAAGTAAAGGAGGTGGCTGGGCTGTGTGGCTTCCCCCGCCCTGCCTAGTGACCCAGAGACTCTGTCCAGGCAATACGCTCTGCAACCACAGGCCTCACCTCATTTGCTTGTTTTTCCCTTTTCTCAGGAATCCCTGTTCTGTCCAACAGCTGGACACCATTGTGTCACATATTTTGTGTACTTATTTAGTTATTTAAACTGGGAGGGTGACTCCCATCTCTCCGGGTGACCCCAGAAGCTGAAATCTTCTGTATCGTTTGAGTTCTTTATAAGGAGAATACTTTCTCTTCTTACTTGGGTGACACACAGTCAGGTCTGGGAGGGGAAAAGGCTGTAGATGCCCACAATCCCCTCCAAGAGAAAGCAGCCAGCCCAGCTGCCCTCAGTGAGCTGCAGGAGAGAAGCGTGGGTCAGACCTCACTCTCCCTCACCCAATATGGGGCAGCAGGCAGCACCCCAGCCTGTCCTTCTCCACAACTGTCCACATTCCCACTGGGCCCCAGGCCTCCTCCTTGCACCAGCCCAAAACCTGTGTGGACGATCCCAGGACAGCCTCTGGGATCACAGCTCAGAGCAATCGTCAGACTGAAGGATTCTAGATGGAACCACATGCCCCGCTGGGTAGGTGGGGAAATGGGCCTGGAGGGGCACAGCGGTGAGATGAATGACAGTGGACTGAGACCTGTCAGGTCAGACCCTGGCTCTCCTGACCCCAGACCTTCCTGCACAAAGCAGAAAGGTGATTAAGAAAAAAAAAAAAAAGATCGGCCAATCAACATGATACATCACATTAATAAAAGGATAAGAACCATAGGATCCTCTCAATAGATACAGAAAAAGCATTTGACAGTACAACATCCACTCCTGATAAAAACCCTCAACAAAGTAGATTTAGAAGGAACACACCTCAACATCATAAAGGCCTTCTATGAAAAACTCACAGCTCATATCCTCCTCAGTGGGAATAAGCTGAGAGCTTTTCCTCTGTGGTCAGGAATAAGACAGGGACTGTCCACTCTCACTGATTTTATCCAACACAGTACTGGAAGTCCTAGCCTCAGCGATCAGACAACAGAAACCAAAGGCATCCAGACCAACAAGGAAGAAGTCAAACTTTCACCGTTTGCCGATGACATGATACTATATATAGAAAAACCGAAAGACTCCACCAAAAAACTACTAGAACTGATAAATGAATTCAGTAAAGTGGCAGGTTACGAAATCAATGTACAAAACTCTGTTGCATTTCTATACACTAGTAATGAAGCAGCAGGAAGAGAAATTAAGGAACCAGTCCGATCTACAATCGCATCAAACATAGTAAGACACCGGGGAACAAGCCTAACCACGGAGCTGAAAGACCTGCACTCTGAGAACTATCAAACACTGATGAAAGAGATTGAAAATGACACAAAGAAATGGAAAGACATTCCATGCTCATGGATCGGAAGAACAAATATTGTTAAAGTGTCCATACTACCCAAAGCAATCGACACATTTAATGCAATCCCTATCAAAATACCACCAGCATTTTTCATAGAACTGTAACAATTCTAAATTTGTATGGAACCACAAAAGACCTCAAATAGCCAAAGCAAACTTGAAAGAAACAAAGCTCGAGGCATCACAATTCTGGACTTCAAGTTATATTACAGAACTACAGTAATGAAAACAGTATGATACTGGCACAATAGACCAATGGAACAGAATAGAAAACCCAGAAGTGAACCCACAATTATATGTTCAGTTAATCTTCAACAAAGCAGGAAATAATATCCAATGGGAAAAAGAAGTCTTTTCCACAAATGGTGTTGGGAAAACTGGACCACTTTCTTGCACCATAAACAAAAATAAACTCGAAATGGATTAAGGTCCCAAATGTGAGACCTGAAACCATAAAAAATTCTAGAAGAGAGCACAGGCAGTAACTTTTTGACATTGGCCATAGCAACTTCTTTCTAGATATGTCTCCTGGGCAAGGGAAACAAAAGCAAAAATAAACCGCCAGGGCTACGTCAACATATAAAGCTTCTGCACAGCAGAAAGAAACAGCAAAACTAAAAGGCAACCTATGGAATGGGAAAAGATATTTGCAAATGACAAATCTGATAAAGGGTTAGTATTCAAAATATACAAAGAACTTATTAAACTCAACACCCCAAAACTTAATAATCCAAATAAAAAACGGGCAGAAGACATGAATAGACATTTCTCCAAAGAAGGCATACTCCTGGGCAGCAAACACCTGGTAAGACGCCCAACATCACTCATCATCAGGGAAATGCACATCAAGACTACAGCGAGATGTCACCTCACACCTGTCAGGGTGCCTACGATCAACGACACAAGGAACAACAGGTGTTTGTGAGATGTGGAGAAATCGTGCACTGTTGGTGGGAATGCCAACTGGTGCAGGCACTCTGCAAAATAGTATGGAGGTTTCTCAAAAAGTTAAAAATAGAACTACCCTCCAACCCAGAAATTGTACTACTAGGTATTTACCCAAAGAATGCAAAAATACTGATTCAAAGGGATACATGCATTTCGATGTTTATAGCAGCATTATCTACAATAGCCAAACTGTGAAAACAGTCCAAGTGTCCAACAACTGATGAATGGATAGAGAAGATGTGAGATATATATATATATATTATATATATATGTGTATATATAATATATATTATAATATTACTCGGCCATAAGAAAGAATGAGCTCTTGCCATTTGCAAGGACATGGATGGAGCTAGAGTGTATTATGCTAAGCAAAATGTCAGTCCGAGAAAGACGAATACCCTATGATTTGACTCACATGTGGAATTTAAGAAACAAAACAAATAAACAAAGTGAAAGAAAAAAAAAAAGAAAGAGGAACCAAGAAACAGACTCTTAACTATAGCGAACAAACTGGTGGTTACCAGAGAGGAGGGGGGTTGGGGGATGGGTGGAATAGGTGACGGGGATTGTCGTGACGAGTGACAAGTATTTTATGGAAGTGCCGAATCCCTATATCGTACTCCTGAAACTAATATTACACTGAATGTTAACTAACTGGAGTTTAAATACAAACTCTTATTTTTATTCATTCATTTATTTTTAAAGATTTTACTTATTTGAGACAGAGAGAGCAAAAGAGAGCATGAGTGGGGAAGAGAGGGAGAAGCAGGCTCCCCACTGAGCAGGGAGCCTGATGCCAGACTCTATCCCAGGACCCAGGGACCGTGACCTGAGCAGAAGGCAGATGCTTAATCCACTGAGCCACTCAGGTGCCCCCGAAATAAAATCTTCTTTAAAAAGGTAAGATGATTGACTTTTAAAAACATTAATGCTTCAAATCCTTCTATAAGAAAATGACAAATACATTCCTCAACAAAGAATTCCATCAGCTGTTAGACAAATGAGGCAGACCTGTGTGCTAACAGGGCAAGATGATGATGTAGACAAAGCCGGTTACAGAGCAGCATGTCAAGTGTAGTCCCGTTAACGTGCGTGTGCGTGTGTACATCACACCCATACAGATTTACCGGAGCTATAGAGTCTAGACTATAGAATGATAGAAGACTACAGAAGAGAAGACTATGGAATGATACAGCCAAAGCCTGACAGTAGGGGTCTCTGGGGGAAGTTGGGCCACTGGGTATTTTCACATCCTAGTTCCTATTTCCCTGTGTTTTACCCACTTCATATCGTGCAGGCATTATTTTTAAAATAAAACTCAGAAATCGGCACTTGATGATATTGCTCATAGGCGCGTAGGTGATGAGGCAGGCAGCCCTGTGCAAGTGAGGTCAGGACTTGGATGGACTTGGCGAGGAAAAAAATTCCCCAGCAGGGAGTTGCTGTTCTCAGAGTCAGCCACCGGAGGGCAGCAGAAGACCAGCGACCGTGGCGCGAGGCCGGGGAGGCGGGGCTTCTAAGCCGGGAGGCGGTCGGGGACAGAGGCCGGACCGCAAGGTTTGCAGGTGACTCCCCTGCGCTGCGGGGCTGGAGTCAGGTTCCCAGGGAGAAGAGGAGACGTGTTTTAGGCAGAGGGCTCCCGCCTCAGCCGCAGGGGGAAACTGAGGCAGAAGCCCCGTCGGCCCTGCCCTGACAGGGTGGGTGCCTGGGGAGCGGCGGGACCCCCCCGAGCCCACCCGTCCAGGGCCCCGCCCGGAGGCAAGGCACGGGCTCCCCGTCGGCCCCGGGTTCGGAGGTCTCAGAGCAGGGGCTGCAGGGTGGGAGGCGAGGCCGGGACTCGGGGAGGCCGCTCCGGCCGGGACGCCCCCAGCCCTGGGAGGGCGGCAGCCGCTGGCAGCTCTCTGCAAACCTCCGGCCCCTCCTCCCGGCAGCGGGCACCCCGACGGGCACCTTCCACCCTCCCGGAGGGGACCCAGGCTCGGCGGAGGCGGCGCCGCGCTTCCTGTCCGGTCCGCGGGAGCCCGAATCCCTGCCCGGAGCAGGGGGCAGGGGCCGCGGCGGTCGAGGCAGGGGCCGCAGGAGCCGTGCGAGCAGGGCCCTGCCGGGAG